>JAPXFY010000024.1:18122319-18167319 GCA_030674185.1 Monoplex corrugatus
TATCACTTGTTGCTCGCTGCAAGTACATCTCCCACTCTCTCCGTCCTCAGCCACTCTGTAAGTCCGTCCAATATTTTCTCCTGGGTCTACCTATGCTCTCTTTCCCTCCAGCTTTCCCGTTGTGACCAGGTGCTCCAAATCCCCCTTTCTTCCTAAAATGGCCTATAAATGTTGCCTGTCTTTTCCTAATCTTCCTTATGAGTGATCTACTTGTGTCTGCCTCCATCAAGACTGCTCGTTTGTTTTCTTTGCTGTCCATGGAACTCTCAACATTCTTCTTAGAAACCACATCTCGGCTGCCTCAATCTTGTTCTGGCTTTGTTTGTTGACTGTCCACGCCTCGCATCAACGTACTATAGCGGCACTAAAAAAAAGCAGGGATAGAGAGAAAAAAGTCACATGGCACAATGTGGGGTACTTGACAAGAGTGATTAAGTGTGAGTATCAGCTGGGCGAGAAGTAGGTCCTAGTGTAATGACAATCGCCCGTCACTCTCCTGAAGTGTTTGCTGCTTGGCTTGCTTGTTATAACTGTGGGCTTTTATGAAGGGTCTGATACTGTAGGTACTACTGTGCTTACTACTGTGTGTAGAGTCATCGACACTATATCGTGAACGGATTAAGAGAAGATAGACAGACAGACAGACAGAGACAGAGACAGAGACAGAGACAGAGACAGACAGACAGACAGACAAACAGACAGACAGACAGACAGACAAACAGACATACAGAAAGAGAGAGAGAGAGAGAGAAGAAGAAGAAGAAGAAGTTAGTGAGCTAGTTAGTTAGTTAGTTAGTTGATTAGTTAGTTATTTAGTTAGTCAGTTAGTTAGTTAGTTCGTTCGTTAGTTAGTTAGTGAGCTAGTGAGCTAGTTGGCTATTAGCTAGTTAGTTAGTTAGCTAGTTAGTTAGTTAGTTCGTTAGATAGGTAGGTAGGTAGATAGGTAGCTATCTATCTAGTTAGCTAGTTAGTTAGTTTGTGAGCTAGATAGTAGTAGCTAGCTAGCTACTAGTCAATTAGTTAGTTAGTTAGTTACTTAGTAGTTAGTTAGTTATCAGTCAGTCAGTCAGTTATTAGTTATTAGTTATTAGTTGGTTGGTTGGTTGGTTGTTAGTTAGTTAGTTAGTTAGTTAGTTAGTTGGTTAGTTGGTAGGTTTAGGTTTAGTTAGTTAGTTAGTTGGTTGGTTAGTTATTTAGTTGGTTAGTTAGTGAGGTGGTTAGTTAGTTAGTTGGTTAGTTAGTTAATTAGTTGGTAGTTATTGGTTAGTTAGTTCGTTAGTTAGTTAAGTTAGTTAGTTATTAGTTAGTTACTTGGGTTAGTTAGTTGGTTAGTTAGTTAGTTAGTTAGTTAGTTCTTTAGTTGGTTCTTTAGTTGGTGGTTAGTTAGTTAGTTAGTTAGTTAGTTCGTTAGTTAGTTAATTCGTTAGTTAGTTCGTTAGTTAGTTAGTTAGTTTAGTTAGTTAGTTAGTTAGTTAGTTAGTTAGTTAGTTAGTTAGTTATTAGTTAGTTAGTTTGTCTGTTTGTTTGTTTGTTCTTTTTTGTTTGTTTGTTAGTAAGTTAGTTAGTTAGTTAGTTAGTTTGCTACTTAGTTTAGTTAGTTAGTCAGTTACTTAGTTACTTAGTTTTTTGTTAGTTTGTTAGTTAGTTAGTTAGTTAGTTAGTTAGTCAGTTACTTAGTTACTTAGTTTTTGTTGTAGTTTGTTAGTTAGTTAGTTATTCAGTTAGTTAGTTTGTTAGTTTGCTGCTTAGTTAGTTAGTTACCTTGTTAGTTAGTTAGTTAGTTAATTAGTTAGTTAGTTAGTTAATTGTTAGGTAGGTAGGCAGTTAGTTATTAGTAAGTTAGTAGTTAGTTAATTAGTTAATTAGTTTAGTTAGTAAGTTAGTTAGTAAGTTAGTTTGCTACTTAGTTAGTTAGTTAGCTAGTTAGCTAGTTAGTTAGTTAGTTACTTGTTAGGTTGGTAGGTAGTTAGTTAATAAGTTAGTAAGTTAGTTAGTTAGTAGTTAGTTAGTAAATTAGTTAGTTAGTTAGTTAGTTGGCTAGTATTACTTAGTTACTTAGTTACTGAGTGAGTGAGTGAGTGAGTTAGTGATTTAGTTAGTTAGTTAGTTATGTTAGTTAGTAAGTTAGTTAGTTAGTTGTTCGTTCGTTTTCGTTCGTTCGTTCTTTAACTAGTTCGTGAGCTAGTTCGTTAGCTTCTTCGTTAGCTAGTTCAGTAGTTATTTAGTTGGCTAGTTAGTTAGTTAGTTAGTTAGTTAGATAGCTAGTTACCTAGATAGTTAGTTAATTAGTTAGTTAATTAGTTAGTTCGTTCGTTAGCTAGTTCGTTAGCTAGTTCATTAGTTAGTTAGTTAGTTAGTTAGTTAGTTAGTTAGTTAGTTAGTTAGTTAGTTTTTTGTTTTTTTTTAAACCAGGACTTCAGAAAGGCAAGAAGGCTAATTGGTCTTCAAGGCAGAGTAGGTTCCATTTCGCCATTTCTCGTTTCGCCCTCTCCATTGTTCTTGTCTCCCCACCCCCCACCCCCCACACCCACACCCACCCCATTCCCCCATTCCTTCTTTTAGTGCTTTACAGTCGTATCATTCCGCCCGGCAACCCTCCCCGCTCCCCTCCTCCCCACTCACACCCCTCCCCCTCCCCCCTCCCCCCTGCAGCAGTTTCAGTGAATTCTGAGTGAATACTGAATTTCTCTATTGTTTTTAACAGTAATTTCTGGGAAGACTCTTTATGCTGTGACAATAAAGCGGACTTTAAATTGCCAGTGCACCACGGGGGCAGCGTGCCCTGACCAGATGGCGACGTATGGAATCAAGTGACTATAGAGTGTAAAGAGCCTTTAAATGGACACTTTCATTAAGTGGACATAGCACGCGAACCCAGAAGATTCAAGATTGAGGCAGCCCAGATGTGGTTTTTAAGAAAGAATATTGAGAATAACATGGACAGAAAAGATAACAAACGAGACAGTCTTGATGGAGGCAGGCAACAAAGACGATCATTCATAAGAAAGATTACGAAAAGATAGGCAATATTTATAGGTCATTTTATGAGTAAAAGGGGAATTAGAGTACCTGGTCACAACAGGAAAACTGGAGGGAAAGAGAGCACCAGGTAGACCCTGGGAGAAAAAAATTGGACGGACTTGCAGGGTGGCTGAGGACAGAGAGGGTGGAAGATGAGCTTGCGGCGACAAGGGATAGATACATATGGAAGGCATGATCTCCAACGCCACGCGGCAGGACAGATGATGATGTGTGCCGTAGACTCGAAACCTAACTATAAGCAAAACAAAATTAAATACTTGCTGCCCTATTTTAACCCTTTCACTCCCGCACCCTTTGTCCCCAGAATCTGCATTGTCAACCATGCTAGCAAAGCAAAAGCTGAAGCTTTTGACTCCCGTCACCCTATCCACCACTTCCTGCAGGAAGCTGGTGGATAGGGTGAGGGAGTCAAAAGATTAAGTTTTTCCAGCTGGATGGATTTTGTGCGGGAGTCAAGGGTTAATGCTATAATCATTTGGTGGTGTTAGCATAGCATTTCATTGCTCCTGTTCCCCCCTACTGCCCCTCCATTTCAAGTATCTGTCAGCGCGGTGGGTTTTGTTCAAGCTTAAGGACTCTGCCAGATAACAGATGACAAAGCTAAGTAGCGCGCGTATGGAATTGTCTGCATGCAATAAATTTCTCTTGAATACACTCTAATTGTACTAAACGGATATGGATCCTGAGAATGATAGACACACCACCAGTGTAATATTCTAATCCTCTTCTTCTGTCTCTCTTCTTTTCTCTCTTTCTTCTTTCTCTCTCTCTCTCTTTCTTCTCTCTTTCTTCTCTTCTCTCTTCTCTCTCTTCGTCTTCTCCTCTCTTTCTTTTTCTCTCTCTCTCTCACTCTCTCTCTCGTCTCTCTCTCTCTCTTCTCTCTCTCTCTCTCTCTTCTTTCTTTTTTCTCTCTCTCACTCTCTCTCTCTTTCTTTTCCTCTGTCTTTCTCTCTCTCTCTGTCTTTCTCTCTTCACTCTCTTTCTTTCTCTCTGTCTCTCTCCTCGTCTCTCTCTCACTCTGTCTCTTTCTCTCTCTCTTCTCACTCGCTCTCTCACTCTTCTCTTTCTCTCTCTGTCTCTTTCTCCTCTTTCTTTCCTTTCTTTCTTCTCTCTCTCTCTGTCTTCTCTTTCTTTCTTTCTTTTTTCCTTCTTCTCTCTCTCTCATTTCTCTCTCACTTTCTCTCTTTCTCTCTCTCTTCACTCTCTCTCCTCTTCTTCTCTCTCTCTCTCTCTCTCTCTCTCTCTCTCTCTCTCTCTCTCTCTCTTTTCAATAGATTTCCTTCCATTCCAATTTTTGCACCACCTCAGTGGCGTTTGATCTCGCAGCACTCGTTCCGATTCCACATACGGCCACCTACCCAGATTCATTCAGTCGAAATCTCTATGTACCATGAAACTTTTGAGAGTCACTAATGGTTAAGCCGTTGTCGGACCACCTTTCGAAGGAGACCTGCATGTTGCGTGTTCACTTCGGAGGAGTTCACAGTATCTGTTCTGATCCCAACTTGAAAAGTTACGTTGCTTTCAAAGTTGATAATAAAGACAGTAATCGCTCAGTCGGAAGCCAGATCGAGTGATAGATTCCGGTAGGAAATCATCACCACAGCTTTCTACGACAATCCCGATGTGCCTCACAGTCAAAGACCCATCTTTTATGTTATTGTATTTTTGTTTAAAGCCCAGCGGACTACGCAGAGCCATTCAGGCTATAACCATTTCAAAACATGCAATATTTCAATAGGTAAAAAACAGGGAAAGAAAATTAAATACACATATCAATGCATTCGAGCAGTGATCAAGGTATGCCCCTGGCGTTGACCATTCCGTCCAATTTATCACACAGGGGAATTTAGAAAACTAACGAGAATACAAATTTAAACATAATAAAAGACACTAAAACATATTAAAATGGCCTATATTACCTAAAATTGTTTCCGGATATTTCATTTTCCAGAGCCAAAAATGCACTTAATACATGAACCCAATTATCAATCCTAAGAGAAAGTACTGAGACATTATCGAATGCATACAGGTGAATGGACCAGCAAGGCAGAAAATGATCAGAAGAAACAGGAAATGACAGAATAGCAAATGAACAAGACAGAAACAAAGAGAGTGACAGAAAAGAGGAATTTCTGGCACAGAATTTCCAGAAGGTGGGGATACTATTGAACTAAATAGCCCCGGCATCCCACGGGGACAAAGACCCATTTCATCTTACTGACTTTTAGGAAACTGACACAAAAGTCATCACGAAATGAAGGCACGAAGGGCACACAAAACCTGGGACAATTTCCACGATGTTGGATAATGATTATTTATACAATGATATGGATCATGATGTTATGTAATCCATCACGGATTCAGACTGCGTAACAAGGGTGTGCTTATGCTTGTTATCACAATATAGCCTGGTATCAACCAGGTCCTGAATACACAGACACCTGCAGTGTTGGTCAGAAAAAAATCAGCAACACCCTTGAAGGCGTTCCGTACGTACAGCGGATGAGATTCGACATTGTGTGGTTCCAGACTTCGCAACTAAGCCTCAGTAGAGGACTAAGAAAGATGGAGGAAACTTGTCGTAAATTATCAGAAGAAAATATAGCCGAACTTAATGTAAAGTAACATAACATAACGAAAATTTTATAATAATAATATGATGAATAATAATAAATAACAATAATAATAATGATAATGATAATAATAATAATAATAATGTAAAAAATAATAATAGTAATAATATGATAATAAACAATAATAATAATGATGATGACAATAATAAAATAATAAAACACTAAAATGATGATGATGATGATGTATGATGAATGATTGATGATGATGGTGATGATGATTATGATTATTATCATTATTATTATTATATATATTATACATTATTATTTTATTGTATATTATTATTATCCAATTATCATATTATTAACAATGATAATGATGATGATGAACATAATATATAATAATAATGATAATGATAATAATGATAATATATAAATTAATAATAATAACAATAATAATAATAATGTACATAAATGGTGCACCTAACAGAGCTCGAGGCGCTTACAATCATACAATACAAAAATAAATGAAATATACATGTAACACACATTCACTGATTTTACCCATTAGTATCATGTACACACTCTAAATAACATTGTATACATACACTACAATAACGCATGAAGACAGGATGGGATAGGGTCAGTATAACAAAGTTAATTTAAACAGAAGGATCCATGGGAAAAATAATTGGCTTTAAGTTGAGTCTTAAAAGAGGAAGGATAATGCAAATTTCTCGAATCGAAGGGCAGATTATTCCTCAAAAAAGGTCCAAAATAGACCCAAAGGATCGGAAAGCATGAGTCATGCGTCTCTGTTGAGGAATTTTGAACAGGCAAGTATCAAAAGAAGAGCCAAGAGCACGAGAATGAGAATAGTCATGGAGAAATTCAGAGATATAAACAGGAGTAGTGCCCGAGACAACTTTGTAACACATAAAAGCAGTCATGTATCTAATACGCTATCCAATAGGAAGCCAGTGGAGAGTACAAAGCAGGGATGTTGAACTCTCGTAGTCAGAAGCTTTAACCCTTTGACTCCCGCACCCTATCTACCAACTGCAACAAAATTAACCCTTTGACTCCCTCACCCTGTCCACCAACTATCTGCAGGAAGCTGGTGGATAGGGTGAGGGGGACAAACGGTCAATATTTTGTTTTGCTGACATGGTTGACAATGCAGGATGCTGTTGGCCAGGGCGCGAGTATCAAAGGGTTTCGGACGAGTCTTGCAGCCAGATTTTGACCTTTCTGTAGAGGCTGAATAACAGACAAGGAAGTACCAATAAGAAAACTGTTACACAAAGTACTCAAGAGGTTACGAGGGTTTCGTCTCACATTCTGTGGCTTTTCGTGTTCTGATTTTGTTATGATCTCAGTTTCAGTTTTCCCCTACAATACCAAAGGAACGACCGGACACCTCCTATTTCAACAGCATCGCTGAAGTCTGTGGTCTGGAGATCCAGTAGGTCGCCCACATATGTCTCAAATGTGTTAACTGGAGAAAACGTGTGACGTTGAGCGTGGCTCCAACCGCCGATCCCGGCGAGGGCGAGAGGCGAGAGGCGAGAGGCGAGACCAAGCCTAAAGAAAATCAAACTTTGGGTTATGAGTGTCAGTGATTCATGTTTTTTTTTTCTTCGTTTGTTTGTTTGTGTTGTTGCTGTTGTTGTTTTTTTTTGTTGTTTATTTGTTTTTGTAAGGGGTTCATGGTGGTAGTCTCCTTATCTGGGATCTTTCACTCGGTCTGGATCTTCGACTGAGCGATTACTATAGTTAGTAGGGGAATTAGTTGGAAGCGTCATCAGAAATTTGGATTAGACCATGCACTGTTGAACTCCAATGCAGTGACCCAGTATAGTGCAGGTTTCCTTTGGTGGGTGGCTTTATATCGGCTTGATATGGTTAGCTTCCATGAGCTTCCTGGCACTCAGACTTCGACTAAATGAACTTGGGATTCGCGTGGTGTTTTGTGGATCCGCAATGAGCAACTTAAGACCACACCACTGAAGCGGCAAAGAAATTCAGGCAGAAGAAGAAGAAGAAGAAAGAAGAAGAAGGGGGCGAAGAAGAAGAAGGTTAGTACACGATATACCAGTAAACGCTGCTGTGACCAATTTCTTGCCTCAAAACAGAGGAGCGTGCCAGCGAGCTGACGTGTCTTTGGTCAGTGTCCACGACCCTCAAACCCATTCCGTCAATCCCAAGGTCCGGCTCCGTCCAAGGCGAAGACCTTGTCATGCATACGCTATCACAAGACGCAATGCATACAATATGGACCGCGGCCTCCTCCGGGGCTGGAATTATTTATCCTCCGGCTTCCAGCGCTTGTCCAGCGGCCAACAGGTTTGCCCTGGACTCTAGCGCCTTTCTCCTTTCCTTGTTTAATTAACGCCTAGCTCTTTGATGTCGGGACTGAAAGGACGGGGGATCATAGTCACCACCTTTGCCCAGTCTCTCTGTACAAGGTCGTCATCGAAGGAATGATGGCTTCTCACGACTCCCCCTCCTTCCCCTCCTGTTGTTGCTGAGAGGCGTTTACCACGGTGCAATTACAAATTTCGCCTCCTCCGCCCGGTCTCGATATATTCCCACAGGAGGTTACATGTTCTCGGCTCACCCTTGATTAGGTTTTTGTCAGGTATTCCACTGTTATGTTGACATCCTTGGGGGAGTTATATTATTTGTCTTTGACGTTCGTTCCGAATGCCCAGCTGAGGCGCAGTCATGTAAGTCGGGATGCATGCATGTATGCAGGTTCCAAGTGGTGATGTAATATGTTTTCTCCATAGTATGATTCCTGTGAGGAATTTATGGTTTTGGCAATTGAATGTTTCACTCCAGTGGGGAAGCTTGTGGATCGGGTGAGGGAGTTGGAAGGTTAACGTTCTGTCTGTGTCTGTCTGTCTGTTTCTGTCTGTCTGTCTGTCTGTCTGTCTGTCTCTCGCTCCATCTGTCTGTCTATCTATCTATCTATCTATCTATCTTCTGTCTGTCTGTCTGTCTGTCTGTCGGTCGGTCGGTCGGTCGGTCGGTCGGTCCGCCTGTTTCCCTGTCTGTCTGCCTGTCAGTCTATCTCTATCCCCTCTTTCTCTCTTTCTCTCTCTCTCTCTGTGTCTCTGTCTGTCTGTCTGTCTGTCCGTCTGTCTCTCGCTCTATCTATCTACCTATCTATCTATCTATCTATCTATCTATTTATTATTTATCTATCTATCTATCTATTATCTATCTATCTATCTATCTATCCGTCTGTCTGTCTGCCTGTCTGTCTGTCTGTCTGTCTCTGTCTCTGTCTCTGTTCTGTCTGTCTGTCTGTCTGTCTCTTCTCTTCTCTGTCTCTGTCTCTGTCTGTTTGTCTGTAAGTCTGTCTGTCTATCTCTCTGTCTCTGTCTCTGTCTCTGTCTCTCTCTGTCTCTCTGTCTCTCTCTCTCTCTCTCTCTCGCTCTCACTAATTCGACTGGTACGATGTCAATTTGTTGATTATTCGATTGGTTACTTGTTTGGATTTTGGTGGCTAACTGGTTGATCAATTGACTGGTTGGATGATTGACTGACTGATGCATGATCAATGGATTGATTGGATTAACTTAAGTCAGTCAACTGAATCATGGGCTCTCTGACTGAGTCAATTGACTGATTGACGAGCACAGTGGTCAGCTGTTCGTAAAGGTCGGAATTAAGCTCTGAAAAGTCTTGGTAGATATTGGGTGGAATATTTTCCAAGGAGACCTGCCAATGTCTAAACCCCCTTTGTGTGAAGACGCATGCAGATTATCAGAAAGTGCATGTTAAAGATCCTGTAAGTCATGCCAGTGCTTGCCTGGCTTATAGAAACATAAAAATAGCCCGCATGCACACCTACCAAGATGGAGTGTGCAGTACTGTGCATCAACGAACTAGCTGCAAAGTGTGAGGAAGAACATGAATAACACAGTGTCTTGACTGTTACGACCTCTTGTCCATGTACAACAATGGCACTAAAAGAAGACATAATGTAGTGTGTTTGTCTCTGATCAAATGCTTGCATTTTGTCACAGCCAAGTGGTCTTAATTTCACAGCCTCTCCATCCATAGCTATGCATGGATCATTCCAAAAGCGTAAATAATACACTGTATTACATTTAGAACGTATGGTTTCATATCTGTATAATTACACAGATCTGCTGTAATTAAGGCCTACCTGTGTTGCCAAGCAGAATCCACAAATTTTGGAGTCATTTGTTTCTGTACTTCATTTTTTCTAAGCCCCTATATCCAAATTGACATATAACATATGACATTGTAACTGTGCAGGATTTAGCAGAAAACAGGCTTCATTCCATCAAAATCGAACGTGCTTTAGGGTTACAGTACGTGGATAATCAAATATCAGATAAATACCTGATACCTTGGTCACTATTTTGTAGGGACCGAAACTACTCGGCCTTATCTGTCCCCCACCAAGACGTTATTGAACAAAAATCTATCTATAACGTCTTTGTGTCCCCCCCTCCCCCCCCGACCCCACTAATGACGCAAGACCATTCAAGCGTCCGATTGAATAACAATAAGAATGACGCAAGGCTAGGCTATCATTAAGAATAAAAGTGACATAATCGTCTGATTGAAATAACAAAAAATACGCAAGGTAGGCTATCATTAAGATGAAAAATAGGTACATAATCGTCCGATTGAATAACATAGATGACGCAAGGCTAGGCTATCATTAGGATAAAAGTGACATAATCGTTGATTGAATAACATAAGAATGACGCAAGCTATGTCAATCATTAATAATAAAAGGTACTATCGTCTTGAATGTTCCTATGGAAATCTCGCGTCAGCGTAAATCAAATTATGATTTTACGTGGCAGATTAAAATGCCCAGTGAAATTAATAGGTTTTATGTCATACAGAATTAGCATGCATAGAGATGGGCTATGATCAATTATTGATTTTTCTGTCAAATTTTATCTGCAACTGATGTCAAGTATTGTTATTCCCTCATAACTAATGAGGTTCAATTATTTCAATTAGGGTTAGGCAGGTTCAGATATGTAATACAGCTACTTGAAAGTATTCCCACCGCGCTTTATTTCCAAAGAAATATAAATTGAGAAGGCGTGATTTTGTTTGAAGATCATCGCACTCAGGGAGGTTACCTTTGTGCTCACCTTTCTTTCGTTTCCGTCCCATTTTCTACGCCACCTCAATGGCCACAGAAGCTAGCACACTTTTTACAATGCAGTGATGATGATGTCGATGAGGATGATAATCATGATGCTGTGGAGTTCCACCTAGCATTGAGACTGCGCGACAGAGCTGTACTCAACATTTACTGTCATAAAATATCCTGGCGTCAACCAAGCCCGAGAGATACAGACACCCGCGATGCCGGTCAGAAGATTTGAGCAATACTCTCAATGACGCACCAGTGAAGTGGATGAGACACGACTGTGTGGTCCCCAAGTCTTCCCAATGAGTCCATAGCATACTCAATTCTTGGGTAGGAGCCGACTAGAGCCGAAAAATCCCACAATGATTTTTTAAGGGACTGATGGGGATTCGAACCCACAACCTTCCAGTCGGTAGTCCGCTGCGCTAACCACTACACCACGGCGACTGGTGAGAAGGCGTGATATAACACGTCCTCTCGCTCACTCCACTCTGTCTGCAGAAGCAGCTAATCTCATACGAAGTATTGTCATCTTTCATTGCTGTCACTGCGTAAGTTTTGGACTTAAAAGTTTATCATTCTGTACTCAAGGAAGCAGGTTTTGGACTTCAAAGCTTATTATTTTATCATTAATATTCTAACTCAGGTCATGGCTGGCATGTCTTAGTCACAACAGGAAAGCTGGAGGGAAAGAGAACACCAGGTAGACCCAGGGAGAAAATATGGACGGACTTGCAGAGCGGCTGAGGACAGAAGGGTGGGAGATGTACTTGCAGCGACAAGGGGTAACTCGTATTGAGGGCCATGGTCGCCAACGCCATGCAGCAGGGCACATGATAATGATCAGGTCTATGAGTAATGCACTAGATTTTTTGAAGTCTACATACAGTCTGTTTTTAATCTGAATGACACCTAACGGTATGAGTTGTGAGCAGTTTGATTTTTACTGGCCTGCCACGAATAAGTTCGAAACTTAAAAACTGAAAATTGCTGAATATTGTGACACAACCTTTTTTAACCCTTTGACTCCTGCAGCCAGTCCGCCAGCATCCTGTATTGCCAACCATGCTAGCAAAGCAAAAACTTTAGAAAGCTGGTGGAAAGGGTGAGGGAATCAAAGGGTTAAGTTTTTGCAGTTGGTGGATAGCGTGCGAGAGTCAAAACGTTAAGGGAGCAGCGTTCTGTTCTGTTCTGCTCTGTTCTGTTCTGTTCTGTTCTATTCTGTTCTGTTCTGTTCTGTTCTGTTCTGTTCTGGTCTGGTCTGATGACAGTTCTGATAGTAAATGCTGTGCAGTTTTGTTGCCATCACAAATTCTGGACAATGGTATGCACATAAAAAGTACATAAAACAAGTTTAATAGATTCATGTTTCTAAAGTGTTAATCTGTCTTAACCTTATTGACTAGTATATGCATTTGACGGCATAGTTTCAAATAGTAAACTGCTGTGCTATTTTGTCATCACCGCAGATTGTTGACAATGATATGTACATAATAACATGGAGTGTGTATTCAATAGATGATTCATTGTGTCATCTACTCAACACAACTGACTGTTCTTTGATAAGTATTGCTTGTGATGACATGGGTCTAATGGTCAAATGCTTCAGTATTTGTCATCATCACTAAATATCTAGCGCCATAACTGGCCAGTAGCTGCCCACTCAAATGCTGCTTTTGCTGAAGATACAGCTTATAAAAGCAGAGCAAGTTAAAATGATCGAGCCCTATTTGCCCCAACCATAATCATGAAAAGGTTATTCTATGCCTTTGTTGTCAAAAATAGTTGTACCACGTTTACAAACTACCAGTGCTTTCGGATTACATTTAGACACCGCATATTACTGTATTAGTGTAATATTTACCAATGTTTTGTTTATATCATAATGTACTTATTCTTTACAATACCAGTACTTTGGCAATACCAGTACTTTGGCAATACCAGTACTTTGGCAATACCAGTACTTTGGCAATACCAGTACTTTGGCAATGTTATTTAGGCCTTATATGAATCTATCTATCGATCTATCTATCTATCTATCTATCTATCTATCTATCTATTTATCTATCTATCTATCTGTCTGTCTGTCTATCTTATCTATCTATCTATCTATATGTCTGTCTATCTATCTATCTATCTATCTATCTATCTATCTATCTATCTATTTATCTATCTATCTATCTGTCTGTCTGTCTATCTATCTATCGATCTATCTATCTATCTATCTATCTATCTATCTATTTATCTATCTATCTATCTGTCTGTCTGTCTATCTATCTATCGATCTATCTATCTATCTATCTATCTATCTACTATCTATTTATCTATCTATCTATCTATCTATCTATCTATCTGTCTGTCTGTCTATCTATCTATCTATATGTCTGTCTATCTATCTATCTATCTATCTGTCTATATGTCTGTCTGTCTGTCTATCTATCTATATGTCTATCTATCTGTCTATCTGTCTATCTATCTATCTATCTATCTATCTATCTATATATCTATCCATCTATCTATCTATCTATATATCCATCTATCTATCTATCTATCTATCTATATATCTATCCATCTATCTATCTATCTATCTATCTAAAATCGTCAAAAACACTAACCCTCTCCCACCCTATCCCAGTGCTTCCATTGTGGCCTGACACTGATGCACATTTAACTTCTGAGTTCTCTCTCTCTCACTCTCTCTCTCTCTCTTTCTTTCTGTCGTTGTCTCTGTCTCTGTCTGTCTGTCTGTCTCTCTGTCTCTCTCTCTCTCTCTCTTTCTTTCTTTCTTTTTCTCTCTCTTTATTTCTCTCTTTCTCTCTCACTCACTCTCTCTCTCTCTTTCTTTCTCTCTCTCTCTCTCTCTCTCCCTCTCACTCTCTCTCTCTCTCTTTCTTTCCCTCTCTGTCTCTTTTTTTTCTCTCTCACTCACTCTCTCTCTCTCTTTCTTTTTCTCTCTGTTTCTCTCTCTCTCACACTGTCTTTCTTTCTTTCTTTCTTTCTCTCTTTCTTTCTTTCTCGCTCTGTTTCTCTCTCTCTCTCTGTCTCTCTGTCTCTCTTTCTCTCTCTCTCTCTCTCACCCTCTCACTCTCTTTCTCTCTCTTTCTTTCTCTCTCTCTCTGTCTCTCTCTCTCTTTTTCTCTTCTCTCTCTCTCTCTCTCTCTCTCCTCCCTCTTCTCTCTCTCTTTCTTCTCCCCTCTTCCCTCCTCTCTCTCTCTCCCTCCCTCTCTCCCTCTCTCTCTCTCTCTCTGAGTCCTCTGTCTCTCCAAGCAGAGGTCTCATTCAGACCGAGCTGTCTTACATTGTATTGAGAAACACCCCGGTGGCGGCCGAAAAAGAGGCGATCGCCATTTCGGGAGCAATTTATCTCCTCTTTCCTTTCTGATTTATCTCCCTTTAGGGCCTGTGATCGTCTCCCCCTTAACTCGCTCCCGCCGAGTTCGAACCTGGAGGCCAGTGTCTTCCTTTCAGGCAGGGACCGCGGGGTGTCGCCACCCCTCTATTCCAGCCTCGCTGGCCGTCCTTGAATGGGCATTTTCCGAAACGTTAACTTTCCTAAATGCGCGATGTTTCTAATCACTAGGTGGAGAGAAAGCGGGGGACTTTTGCCGCTGCCTGGAGGACGGGCCACGGAGACCATGGAGGAGAGGTCGTGATGTCCACTCAAGCGTAGTTTGCAGCTAGTCCCTCCTCCTTCCCTTCCTCTCTCCCTCCCTCTCTCTTTCTCTCTCTCTGTCTCTCTCTCTTTCTCTCTCTTTGTCTGTCTGTCTCTCTCTCTCTCTGTCTTTCTCAGTCTGTCTGTCTGTCTCTGTCTCTGTCTCTGTCTCTGTCTCTGTCTCTGTCTGTCTGTCTCTGTCTGTCTGTCTGTCTTTCTCTCTCTCTTTCTCTTTCTTTCATTCTCTCTCCCTTTCTTTTTCTCTCTCTCTCTCTTAGTTTTATTCTCTCTCTATCTCTCTCTTTCTCTCTCTATCTCTTTCTCTCTCTGTCTCTCAGTCTGTCTGTCTGTTTCTCTCTGTCTCTTTCTGTCTCTGTCTGTCTGTCTCTCTCTTGCTCTTTCTCTCTCTTTCTCTCTGTCTCTCAGTCTGTCTGTTTCTCTCTGTCTCTCTCTGTCTCTCTCTCTCTCTCTCTCTTGCTCTCTTTCTCTCTCTCTCTTGCTCGCTCTCCCTCTCTCTCTCTCGCTTTCCTTCCTTTTCCACCCTCCTCTATTCGAGTTCTACACTCGTCCTAACACCCACCCCTCCCCTACCCCGCCCCACCCCATCCCCCCCGGACAATGCGACTGTCCAAGCGAGGGCTATGCGAGCCTGTTATTGTTGGCCAGAGTTGTAAAATCCACCTCCCCAAAAGAAAAGCGGAGGGTCGGTCTCCCCCATCCCTGGGCTTCCCCCATTCCTCCTCTACCACCACCACCATCACCACCATCACCATCACCACCTCCACTCCATCCCAATTCGGATCCATCCTCCTCTTCCCCCAACTCCTCCCCACCCCCAAGCCCCCAACCCCCACCCCACAACTTCATCCATCGTTCAGAAATCTCTGGACAGATTCTACAAGGGCATAGGAGTTTGGGGTGGGGGTGATTTTTTTTGGGGGGGTTATGTTTGGGGGGTAGGGGTGGGATGGGGGATAGATCTTTGGCACGCGGATTTGTGACAATGTCTCTTGTTGGAGGGACGTCACTTCTTCGACATGTGGTATACAATGTGGTATACAGCTCCTGGTTTAATTGGCAGGTAGGGTGGGGGGAAAGGGTATAGGATCTGTTACAGCCTAGCGGGGATTCAAAAGTCTTCAGCCATCTGGACTGGGCAGCTAGCTCCATCTGTATCTTGACCACTGTCCGACTTGGTTAGCGATCATAAAATTTGGAATATTGCCAACTCACACTCCCCATGACTTAGGTAAAACATAGTTTAGGCAGGGCCTCAGGACCTGGCCAGCTCATGGGTTTATGTGCAGGCTTATTAAGGTTTGTGCCATGATCACTATATACATGGCGCCTGTGACGTTAGTGCATATGGAATTCGTTCCAAGCGCGGAGACGT
The DNA here is from genome assembly GCA_030674185.1 of Monoplex corrugatus. NCBI lineage: Eukaryota > Metazoa > Mollusca > Gastropoda > Littorinimorpha > Ranellidae > Monoplex > Monoplex corrugatus. The sequence continues at coordinate 18,138,135 of JAPXFY010000024.1, forward strand.
CATGTTGAAAAATTGAAACTCTGTTCCTCCATCCCAATAGTCTCCTCTACTCCCCTCGACTTGCGTTTCACAGGGTAGGTGTTTTTTTCCATGAGATAAGGGTGGGGAAATCCCTATAGAAAACTTACACTTCAGTGAGAGGTATCAGGCCCTCAGGCGTCTTCGAACAACCCACGCTACCATGCAATATAACGCGAACGTCCACACGATAATCTAGGTCAGACCCCCCAAAACCTCCGCCCCACCCACCCACCCCCCGTGGAGTGCCAGGGGCTCTTTCAGTATACATAGTATCCCCCACCTTCTGGAAATTCTATGCTAGAAATTTGGTCTTGTTTGTCATTCTGTTTGTTTCAGCCTTGCTCCTTTGTTTTCTGTCATTTCTTCTGATCATATTCTGCTTTTCTGGTCCATTACCTGTACGTGTTCGATAAAGTCTCCCGTACTTTCTCTTAGGATTGATAACTGGGTACAGGTATTAAGTGAATTTTTGGCTCTAGGGAAATGTGATATGCGAAAGCAGTTTTAGGTAAGCTAGACCTGTTTTTATATCCGTTTTAGAGTCTTTAGTTATGTATAAATTTGTGTCCAGGCACGTATTTTTTAAATCCCATGTGTGATAACTTGGATGGAGTGGTCAACACCAGGAGCATCTCCTTAGATTGTATGTGCGAATATTATTCTCTCTGTCTCTGTCTCTCTGTCTCTGTCTCTCTCTCTCTGTCTTTCTCTGTCTGTTTGTGTCTGTCTGTCTGTCTGTCTGTCTGTCTCTCTTTCTCTCTCTCTCTCTCTCTCTCTCTCTGTCTGTCTGTCTTGGACTATTCCACCATTCTGATCATCTTTTATTCCTTGATTCTTACGAACCGTACCTTTCAAATGACAGGCTGCCTGCAGGACACGTTTTTCTCAAAACATCCCCATCATTTGAAATGTAGGTGATGTTGCTCCATGATGTGTGCCTTGTGACGAGCCTCTCCGTCCTAAACATTTGTTCATTGAGGTCTGAGATTCACGTCAGACAAAATCATTTTCAACAGCACACCCAAGAGCTGATGTCTCCAGTGAAATCCTAATATAAAACGTTGCCAGTTCGCTGCCCATCTCAACACTTCAGTCATTCTGGTGGTGCCAGCTTAGTGGTTCAGAGGTTTCGTTCTTCACGTGTTTCCTTCTCTCACCAATTTAAGCGCCAGTGCATAGGGTTTCGATCAAGCTCAGGGAATCTGTCAGTATGATCGTTGGCAAATTTTTGAACGGAGCCTATATGGATTTGTTCGAGTGTGATGAATCCGTCTTTAACAAACACCAAATTCCCAGCTCCAAACTCCAAATATTGGTCTTTCTTTCTTTCTTGTTTTATTTCAGTTTCAGTTTTCTGGAGTTTCTTCGCTCGGAATAAATTTTATATGCACCAGTGCAGCATTTTGATGCTTGAGAACCATTTCTTAAAGTAGCAGACTGGGTACAGGACGCGTTGTTCCTAAGCAGACTCATCGTTCAGAGAGGTGAAGATGCTGTATGGTACCTCTGCCTTGTGGCGAGCCTTTGTATCTCATGGAGTGCCAGAGAATCACATCAACCATAAACATTTTAGATCAGTTCAAGTAAGACAACCACGACATTTCTCTTGAGACCATTTTTACTTCTTGAAAGAAATATATGTATTGCATTCGATTTTATATCATCCTTGAATGGATGACGTGGTGCTTTTTTTTCCTGTTGTTTTCGTTTCTGTATACTGACTGTGTTTGTAACTGAAAGCGTGAAATTTACCTCACCACGTCGGTTCATCGTCCAGCTGAAAAGACTGTCACAGCAGTGTGGGGTATGCTCAAGAGTGATTTATCCAGCGTGGGGCAATTTCATAAGCTCCATCCGGATCTGTCAGTTGTTATGTAGCAAACTCCCTGAAGGGGAAATCCATGAGTTACGGAGACTGAACAGCAACTGAACGGTACCGGTACGAGATGAATAGCTCCAAGGAAACTGTCATTGTCTGAATCCATCAGCGGAGAACGGTACCGACGGCACTGCGGTACCGTGCGGTACGTTTTTATTTGGACGTTTGTTCGTTCGGTGTTTATTTAAAGTCTATTCACATATGTGCTTTTAGACGATTTGTTTGAACAATAGAGCGATTCTGCCGCTGCCGCGGAAGTTCCGCAGAAAAATATGTGGGGTGTGGCACTGTCTATTGCGGCCAACAGTACACGCTGTTGCACTGCATTGTGGGAAGTTTTCTTCTCAAAGTAAAACCAAAAATCTGCCGTGAATCTAAGCATGGGGTCATCCATTCAGACCATCAGGCGAAAGGGGCCACAACAATGTTTTAAAGCTTCTTTTAGCAGCATTCATATAGTTATCCTTATATACTTTGAGAGTGGTAGAACTTTAACAATTTGATTCCCACACCGTATCCATCAACAGCAAAAAAACTAACCCTTCGATTCCTTCACCCTATCCACTCAGCTTCCTGCCTGAAGGAAGCTGGGTGGATTGGGTGAAGGAAACAAAGGGTTAAGTTTTTGTTTCGCTAGCATGGTTAACAATGCAGGATGCTGGTGAAGGAATCAAAGGTTAAGCTTTTGTATCGGTAGCATGGTTAACAATGCAGGATGCTGGTGAACAGAGTGCAGGAGTCAAAGGGTTACGTTTTTGTTTCGCTAGCATGGTTAACAATGCAGGATGCTGGTGAACAGGTGCAGGAATCAAAGGGTTAAGTTTTTGTATCGGTAGCATGGTTAACAATGCAGGATGCTGGTGAACAGGGTGCAGGAATCAAAGGGTTAAGTTTTTGTTTCGCTAGCATGGTTGACAATGCAGGATGCTGGTGAACAGGGTGCAGGAGTCAAAGGGTTAAGTTTTTGTTTCGCTAGCATGGTTGACAATGCAGGATGCTGGTGGTCAGGGTGCAGGAGTCAAAGCATTCTTACCAACTTATGCCTATCAATTAACATCAGGAAAAAAGCTCTTGAATGTTATATAGAACCGATAATGTTATACGGTTGTGAGCGTGGACAGTCAACAAGCACAGCCAGAACAAGATTAAGGCAGCCGAGATGTGGTTTCCAAGAAAAATGTTGAGAATTCCATGGACAGCAAAGAAAACAAACGAGACAGTCTTGATGGAGGCAGACACAAGACGATCATTCATAAGGAAGATTTGGAAAAGACAGGCAACATTCATAGGCCATTTTATTAGGAAAGGGGAATTAGAGCACTTGGTCACAACAGGAAAGCTGGAGGGAAAAAGAGCACCAGGTAGACCCAGGGAGAAAATTACTGGACGGACTTGCAGGGTGGCTGAGGACAGAGTGTGGAAGATGTGCTTACGGCAACAAGGGATAGATACACATGGGGGGCCATGATCGCCAACACCATGCGGCAGGGCACTTGATGATGATGATGATGATGATGATGATGATGATGATGATGATGATGATATGATGAAGGTTTGGATTGGACTCGAGATATCGAATCTTGAGTCCAGTGCCCCATCAAAAGCTATACGCAGTATTGTATTGTATTGTATTGTATTGTATTGTATTGTATTGTATTGTATTATATTGTATTGTATTGTATTGTATCGTCTCGTATAGTATCGTGTCGTATTGTATTGTATTGTATTGTATTGTATTGTACTGTAATACAATAGGACTCAGGCTTCCGGTGATGGATCATTTGAATGATCAACTCAAGGATCAGGTACCATGTTCCAACCATCGTTTTCTTCCACTCCAGTACACCCCTCATCCCCCGTCATCCCTCTAAACAGCTTGAAGAATAGTCTTACCACCGAAAGTTGTCTGAAACAGCGTGTGAGGTCTCTCTGTCTCTGTCTCTCTGTCTCTCTGTCTGTCTGTCTGTCTCTCTGTCTCTCTCTGTCTCTCTGTCTCTGTCTCTCTCTCTCTCGTTCTTTCTTTCTCTCTCTATTTCTGTCCCTGTCTTTCTCTCTCTTTCTTTCTTTCTCTCTCTGTCTGTCTGTCTCTCTCTCTTTCTCTGTCTGTCTGTCTGTCTCTCTCTCTCTCTTTCTTTCTTTCTCTCCCATTTTCTCTCTCTCTCTCTCTCTGTCTCACTCTCTCTCTCTCTCAGTCTCTCTCATTTTTCTGTCTCTCTGTCTTTCTGTCTGTTTCTCTGTCTCTGTCTGTCTGTTTATCTGTCTCTGTCTGTCTGTCTATTCTCTCTCTCTCTCTCTCTCCCCTCTCTCTCTCTCTCTCTCGTTCTTTCTTTCTCTCTGTCTCTCTGCCTCTGTCTCTCTATCTCTGTCTGTCTGTCTGTCTCTTTCTCCTCTCTCTCTCTCTCTCACTCTCTCTCTCTCTCTCATTCTTTATATCTGTCTGTCTATCTCTGTCTGTCTGTCTGTGTGTCTGTGTGTCTGTCTGTCTCTCTCTCTCTCTCTCTCTCTCTCTCTCTCTCCCTCTCTCCCTTTCTTTCTCGCTCGCTCCCCTCGCTCACTCTGCGTCTGTGTGTGTATTGTTGTTTCATTCTTGTTGGGTGTTGATTTTAGGTTAACTTCCAATTGTGCCAGTCGTTTTCTTTCTGGCTGACACTCGGATTGGAACCTGTTTGACCGACTGAAGTCTTGCTGGGTATGTATGTGGTGGGTATGGGGATAGTCTGGGTAGAAAGATAGTGGGGGGGAGGGGGAAGAAAATGAGAAAGGGGTGGCATTGTGTACAGAAAGAGACAAGGGTGAAGGTGGAGAGGGGGAGGTGAAGGGAAGGAGAGATAGAGAGGGTGAGAGAAAGAGAGAGAGTGTTATTTTTAGGAAGGTACAATGTATTGGAATCGTTTGAGTGTAAAGGTGATCCATTTCCGAAGGAAAACAGTGCGCCAACACTTGAACTGAACAAAGAAAAAAGAGTAACTGGTGGCAATTTCAGAAAATAAATACGCGAGGGTATAAATAAAGAGTAAGAGGGGAAAAATGATGGGAAGACTTTGGTTTTTAGATTGTCCGGCTATGAGAGGATCACTGGAGGCAATATGGCAGAAAACAGAATTATTTCTGATTGAACGAGCTCTCGAAGACAACAATTATTTAACAAGACAGGCTCACAGTTTCAACGCAATGGTTTTTGTTAGCGTTAAGAAAAAACGCTGAGGGGCTACCCAAGCAGTGATTATTTTTCTATGGTGTCAAACAAATATTCTCATTTCTACGGCAGCTGTAATCTATCGCTGTCGGAGGATGACATCCTCCTCCCCCCTGCCGCCCCTCCCCCCCCCCCCACCACCTTTCCTAAAAGATGAAGGAGAGAGAGAGATCCAAAAACGTTGCTGTCATCTTAACTTCTTACTCTGTAACAATTCTTTCTAATCTTTAGGTTTCCTGCCCTGTCCCTCCTCCACCCTCCCCACTCCCAAAAGATGAAGGAAAGAGAGAGACACCAAAGCGTTGCTGTCATGTTAACTTCTTATTCTGTTATAACTCACTCGGAGCTTTAGGTTTCCGGTCCTGTCCCCCAACCCCACCCTTCCCAAAAGATGAATGAAAGAAGGAGAGACCCCCAAGACATTGCTGTCATCTTAACTTCTTAATCTGTTACAACTCACTCTGATCTTAAGGTTTCCTGCTCTGTCTCCCCTCCCTTCCAAAAGATGAAGGCAAGAGAGAGACAGATCCCAAAATATTGCTGTCCTCTGAACTTCTTATCCTGTTACAACTGTTTCTGATCTTTAGGCTTTCTGTCCTGTCTCCCCCATCCCCACCCCATTCTTCTCCCAAAAGATGAAGGAAAGAGAGAGACACCAAGACGTTGCTGTCATCTTAATTTCTTAATCTGTTACAACTCACTCGGAGCTTTAGGTTTTCTACCCTACCCCCCCCCCCCCACCTCCCCATTCCCAAAAGATGAAGGCAAGAGAGAGACACCAAGACATTGCTGTCATCTTAATTTCTTAATCTGTTACAACTCACTCGGAGCTTTAGGTTTCCTGTCATGTCCCTCACCCCACCCCTCTCCCCTCTTCTCCCAAAATATGAAGGAAACAGAGAGATACCAAGATATTGCCCGAAACGTTGCTGTCAATTTAACTTCTTGCGCTGCAAAAACTCACTCTGATTTTTAGGTTTCCTGTCTTGTCCCTTCCCCCCATCCCCCACCCTCACCCAAAAGATGAAAGAAAGAGAGAGGCCCCAAAACGTTGCTGTCACCTCAACTTCTTACTCTGTCATAACTCACTCTGATCTTTAGGTTTCCTGTCCTGTCCCTCATCACCACCACCCCCGCACCCTCCAAAAGATGAAGGAAAGAGAGAGAGAGAGAGAGAGAGAGAGAGAGAGAGGAGAGAGAGAGAGAGAGAGAAAGAGACCAAAACGTTGCTGTCATCTTAACTTCTTCTCTTTACAATCACTCTGATCTTTAGATTTCCTGTCATGTCTCCCCTCCCCACTCCCAAAGATGAAGGCAAGAGAGAGAGAGAGAGAGAGAGAGAGAGAGAGAGAGAGAGAGAGAGAGAGAGAAGAGAAAAAGAGAGAGAGAGAGAGCAAAACGTTCCTGTCATCTTAACTTCTTCCTCTGTGACAACTCACTCTGATCTTTAAGTTTCTTACCTGTAAGTAAAATAATCTTGATGAAGGCAAAACAAGAAGATCATTGATAAGGAAGATTAAGAAAAGACAGGCAACATTTACAGGCCATTTTATGAGGAAAGGGGAATTAGAGCACCTGGTCACGACAGGAAAGCTGGAGGGAAAGACAGCACCAGGTAGACCCAGAAAGAAAATATTGGACGGACTTTGCAGGGTAGCTGAAGACAGAGAGTGTGGAAGATGTGCTTACGGCAACAAGGGATAGATACATATGGAGGGCCATGATCGCCAACGCCATGCGTCAGGCACTTGATGATTATGAAGATGTGCTTACGGCAACAAGGGATAGATACATATGGAGGGCCATGATCGCCAACGCCATGCGTCAGGGCACTTGATGATTATGATGATGATGATGAAGTGTGTTAAGTCAGCTTGTAACTTTAAAAGACCCAAAGAATTTTGTTAATTTGTGTGATGCTGTCAAGTTAAACTGGGAACACGCACATCTTGTTGTTTTGATGATCAGAACAGTACGGTAGATACCACAGCAATGCAGTCAGAATTATAGATGATCTGGAAAGACAAATACATCTTCTCCAGCTGTTGTAACGTTAAGACTAATAGGCTACTGTCCTTTGCGATGCACGTTCGGGTGTGTGTGTGTGTGTGTGTGTTGTGTGTGTGTGTTTGTGTGTGTGTGTGTGTGTGTGTGTGTGTGTGTGTGTGTGTGTGTTGTGTGTGTGTCTGTGTGTGTTTGTGTGTGTGTGTGTGTATGTATATATATGTGTGTCTGTGTCTGTGTATGTGTTTGTGTGTCTATGTGTGTGTGTGTGTGTGAGTGTATGAGTGTGTGTGTGTGTGTGTGTGTGTGTGTGTGTGTGTGTGTGTGTGTGTGTGTGTATCTGTATGTATATGCCTGTGTATGTGTGTGTGCTCTGTCTCCCATTTTCTAAACTACTGTTGAGTCGCTTTCCCCATTCCACTCATTTCGCTCGACATACCTCTAGACCTACCCACATTAAATTCAACATGAAAGCAGACGTCGAAGGGCCACAAAATATAAGACAATAATAACATTTGCTATGTTGACGAGAATGGAGGTGTGAGTGATACTGCTATGCATATCCATCTCGGATTGAGATTTGCGTGCCATGTTGTTCTCTATGCTTAGTTTCACAACATATCGTGTCGTCAACCAGGTCCGAGAGATAGAGACACCTGGAGTGTTGGTCGGAAAGTTTGAGCGACACATTCAGTGGAGCATTTATAAAGTGGTTGAGACTCGTGTGGTCTTAGTCATCCCAATAAGCCCATAGCACACATGAATTGATATGAGCAGATCGGGGCAAAAAAATCCCACAGTGATTTTTTTCTTTTGCAATGTGGACCTTCGTATTTTTATCATCATCATCATCATCATCATCAAGTGCCTTGCACATGGCGTTGGCATTCATGGCCCTCCATATGCGTCTATCCCTTGTTGCCGCAAGCACATCTTCCACCCTCTCTGTCTTCAGCCACTCTGCAAGTCCGTCCAATGTTTTTTTCCCTGGGTCTACCTGGTGCTCTCTTTCCCTCCAGCTTTCCTGTTGTGGCCAGGTGCTCTAATTCCCCTTTCCTCATAAAATGGCCTATAAACGTTGCCTGTCTTTTCCTAATCTTCCTTATGAATGATCTTGTGTCTGCCACCATCAAGACTGTCTCGTTTGTTGTCTTTGCTGTCCATGGACATTTCAACATTCTTCTTAGAAACCACATCACGGCTGCCTCAGTCTTGTTCTGGCTTTGCTTGTTGATTGTCTTTTTTTTTGTCTTTTTTTTTTTGACTGTGTATTTTTTACACGCTTGTGAAACGGGGACTCTCACAACCGATCTACAAAGATTCCCAGTTCCTGGAGATGAGATCTTATCACAAGTCCTCTATATCTTTCAACAAGAACAACAAAACAACAATAACGAAAAAAAAACCCACTCGCACACAAACAAAATAAAGAAGAGGGAAGACGACGTCAAGAAATGGACGTGTTTACACCCTCACCAACTCGCAGATGGTTACGGAAAAGATGGAGATTGAGGTTGAGAGTTCGTCATGAAGCCACCAGTTTAAAAGACAAATAAAATCAAAGATATTGAGACCACAAGCCAATGCTTTAAAGCAGTTGATGCAATGGACTACTGATGACAGGTCTTAGGCTAGAACCACCACCCCCAAATTACTATGGGATTTTACGGACCCGACTGGCAACTACACGGAGTTGGGCGTGGTATGGGATCTTTGGAAAGACTGGGATTATCTATCGAATCTCATCCGCTTTATGGATGCTTCACTGGGGACGTTGCTTAACCCTTTGACTCCCGCACTCTGTCCACTAGCATCCTGCATTGCCAAACATGATACCAAAGCTAAAACTTAACCCTTTGACTCCCTCACCTTATCCACCAGCTTCCTGCAGGAAGCTGGTGGATAGGGTGAAGGAGTCAAAGTATTAAGTTTTTGCAGTTGGTTGATAGGGTGCGGGAGTCAAAGGGTTAAACATCCTGACCGACTCCAGCCTGCAGGTGTCCGAATCTCTCGGGGCCTAGTTGACTCCAGGGTATGTTATGAAGGTAATCGTAATATACAGCCCTGTCACACGGCCTCAATACAAAACTTTAAATCTCCTCAGCGTCGTCACTGTCATCTCCACTTTCATCATTATCTCCTCACCGATCCTACTAGAATCTGCGACCTCTGGCATCCTAGTCAGACAGTACAATTAATCACGATACCTCCACTTCAGATATGCTTCCCATCTCCCTGATTCTTTGTGTTGTCCAGAATGAGAAACAAAACAAAACAAAACAAAACAAAAACAAAAACAAAAGCAAAGCAAGACACTCAGGCTATTCCATCAATCTCTCTTCTTACACAAATAGAAAAGAAAGAAAAGCCAAGAGTTTATAATTCTCAAGGTCACTGCGACCTTAATAAAGCTTCAGTTAAACTCAAACTTGACGTGCATCAAGAACAATGGCAGACTGTCCCAACGATACAAACAGATTTTAGATACTGACAGACATACTTGAGAAAGATATCGTACATAAAACGTGCTGATTAAATGCTTTTTTTTTTTTTTCGGTGGGGGGGGGGGGGGTTAATGTGCTCTTGACCTTGGTGTCTTACCTTCCAGTCATATGGTTTCATGAGTTCCCAACACGGTCTCAATGGTCCATACCCTTGACCAAAATCGGGTGAAGATCCACTTCACAAGGAGCAGAAAAAAAACTTGCTCACAGTTTTCTTCTCTCTGTGTCTGTCTCTGTCTCTGTCTCTGTCTTTGTCTCTGTCGCTGTCTCTTTCACTGTCTCCCACTCTGTCTCTCTGTCTCTGTCTCTGTCTCTGTTTCTGTCTCTGTCTCTGTTTCTGTCTCTGTCTCTGTCTCTGTCTCTGTTTCTGTCTGTCTGTCTGTCTGTCTGTCTGTCTGTCTCTCTCTCTCTCTCTCTCTCTCACACACACACACACACAAGCATGCACGCACGCACACAGAGACACAACACGCGCACGCACACACACACACACACACACACACACACACACACACACACACACACACATGCACGCACGCACACACAAACACACGCTCAAAACCTTTCCCCGGTCGATGTGTAAAAGTTTCTTTTTAAAACAGGACTTAAAAATAGTAACAAATAGATAAATGAAATGACATAGAATTGAATAAAATAAACTGGTGCTGCCACCAAAGAGACCCCACACGCAGCTCGATACGTTTAAAGGATTGTGGAGCATTTTCTTTTTATATACCAAGTTGTCTTTGAGGGCTGAGCAGAGAACAGATGTACAAAAGGAACCAGGTCCCTGATTTGTTCCAGTAACCTCCTAATTATTAGAGAGCGTCGCTTACTACTCCTACTCATTGGTTCTCCTCCCACTCCTCCCATCTCATTCTCCTCTGCCTGCCCCTCCCATACCAAGGGACTTGGGGATAGTGGTTAGGGGAGATGAGATGGGAGTACAGCTTACTAAACTAAGGAAGATGAATGTGAAGTGCTTTAAGTGGGCTGTGTCATTAAGTGGACGTGGATCTTGAAAATAGCAGGCTCTCTCCCCCAGATTAAGCTTTTAGTGTCGCGTGTCTGTGAAAGGCTACCTGTAAGTTAGCAGTGTGGCGACCGTCCCCAATCCAATGGGGTCGAAAGCGGCGGGTAGCAGATGACTTTCATGTGTAGAGGTTAGCTGCGAAGCAGGCTAGGCTTGCCAGGAGGAATATTAACCCTTTGACTCCAGCACCATGTCCACCAGCATCCTGTAGGAAGCTGGTGGATAGGGTGAGTAAGTCAAAAAGTTAAGTTTTTGTAGTTGGTAGAGAAAGTGCAGGAGTCAAAGGGTTAAGCAGTCACCGGTCAACACGCGATGGTTACTAAAAAGATGGGGCGATGAGGTGCCTAGCAATGCAATACATAAGAAAGTACCTTATCTGTCTTGAGACGGAGCCATGGAGCGGACAAGGGCCATCTAAAGAGCTCTAGTCCCCTGTATTCACTGGGTAGTTCTTCTGGCCATGAGCTATTGTTATTGTTATTTTTGTGTAAAGCCCAGCCGACTGCGTAGAGCCATATCAGGGCTATAACCGTTTCAAAACAGACAATATATCAACAAGTAAAAAAAGGAAAAAACTAAGTACACATATCAGTGCTTTCATGCGCATAATTTAAGATGGCCCTGGCGCTGACATCTCCCAATTTATCACACAGGGGATTTAAAAACCAAACCTGAATACAAATTTAAACATCACTAAAGACAAACCAGAAGAACAAGAAAATCAATGTAAGCGCGTCTCCAACAAGACAAAACAAAACAAGCGCAAATTTTCGGCCAACTAGCCTTTGTCAAGCGCGAACGCACGGTCACAGACAAATCACAGACACCAAACAATGGATAATAAAAACGGGACTAAAAACTTCCCTGCCGCCTCGTCCAGTGGGTAAATCTGTTACCCACTGGACGAGGCGGCAGGGAAGTTTTTAGTCCCGTTTTTATTATCCATTGTTTGGTGTCTGTGATTTGTCTGTGACCGTGCGTTCGCGCTTGACAAAGGCTAGTTGGCCGAAAATTTGCGCTTGTTTTGTTTTGTCTTGTTGGAGACGCGCTTACATTGATTTTCTTGTTCTTCTGGTTTGTGTTTGCTTGGGCGCGGGCAGTCACTCTTGTTTTGGATCTCATCACTAAAGACATTAAAACAAATCTAAAAACGGGCATAAGTTACCTAAAATTGCTTCCGCATATCTCATTTCCCTAGAGAAAAAAATACATTTAAATACATGTACCCAGTCATACTCCTAAGAGGAAGTACGTAAGACTTTATCGGACACATACAGGTTAAAGAACCAGCAAGGCAGAAAGTGATAGGAAGAAATGACAGAAAGCAAAGGAACGAGGCAGAAACAAAGAGAGTGACAGAAAAGAGGAAATTTCTAGCACAGAATTTCCAGAAGGTGGGGATGTTTATACTGAAAGAGCCCCAGGCATCTGCATGGAGGTAGTGGCCATGAGCTGGAGATGGGGGTAACCCCTATAGAAAACCTGAAGGGTTGAAGTCAGAGATACCAGGTCTGCAGGCGCCTTTTAAGAGACCATGGCAACATGCAAGAAAAAACAGCCGATACGACCTTCGAAGACAGAATCAAAGGAAATGGAGCTCGCACTGTGAAGATCCACAAGGAAGGTGTGGTGCCGAACTCAGTTACACATGGTTGAGGGGAAGGGGGGGGGGGGCGTGGATGTACTTCAGAAGACGAGTTATTTCAAAAAATAAATCAAACCAAATCAAAACCAAACCAAACCAAAACCAAAACAAACAAAAAAACCAACAACACCAAACCAGGCTAAACCAAACCAAACCAAACCAAACCAAACCAACAAACCAAACCAAACAAACAAACCAAACAACCAAACCAAACCAGCAAACCAAACCAAACCAAACCAAACCAAACCAGGCTAAACCAAACCAAACCAAACCAAATCAAACCAAACCAGGCTAAACCAAACCAAACCAAACCAAACCAAACCAGGCTAAACCAAACCAAACCAAACCAAACCACTACCTTACCAAACAAAACAAAACCAAATTAAACCAAACCAAACCTAAACCAAATCAAACCAAACCAAAACCAAAACCAAAACCAAAACCAAACCAAACCAAACCAAAATGAGGCCACATTCATTGCCATATGTAGCTAGACAATGTAGACGGAGAAAGAAAAAAAAAGAAATTGTAAAGCAAAAAAAAACAGAAAAAAAAACACATTGGGACAGCAAGCAAAAAACACCAGAGGGAGCTGTACGGGACCCAGAGCAATAATGCTTCACCACCAACCAGACAATCACATCCCTGCTCCCAACGCCACACACGGTAGCCGTGTCACCAAGCAAAGGCGGGAAAGCAGCAGGACAGGGGGGAGGGGCTGCGGACTGTCCATGTGCTGCATGAGCCATTCGGACCCAGTCATCAGTCACCTACGTTTACAAGCCGTCTAGGCAAGGTGTTGAAACGAAAACTCTGGGACGTCGCCACACAGTTTCAGTTATTTCAGTTTCTCAAGATGACGTCTCCGCGCTAGGAACGAATTCCAAATGAACTAACGTCACAGGTGCCACGTGTTGGTGATCATGGCACATGCCTTAAGCCTTGCACGTAAACCCATGAGCTGGCTAGGTCTTGAGGCCCTACCTAGACTATGTTTTACCTAATAGGCCTATATATTTGATACTGGTATTTTATTAGCCTACCACTGGAATAATCTTGGTTACATGTAAATGACATGTATATGTGTGTATCTTACCTTCAAACAGGAATATATATATATATATATATATATATATATATATATATAATTATGAAGTAAATAAATAAATCATTAAAGGTCTGAATCACAACGCAGTTATCTATTCTGAATCACAACACAATTCGCTGTCTTACAGCGATGCAGGTGAAGACAAATTTACAAGCCATTGGCAAGGTGGGGACAACTTTACAAGCCACTGGCAAGGTGGGGACAACTGTTCAAGCCAACTGGCAAGGTGGGGACAAATTTACAAGCCGACTGGCAAGGTGGCGACAACTTTACAAGCCGACTGGCAAGGTGGGACAACTTTACAAGCCAACTGGCAAGGTGGGGACAACTTTACAAGCCGACTGGCAAGGTGGGGACAACTTTACAAGCCAACTGGCAAGGTGGGGACAACTTTACAAGCGACGGGAAGTGGACAATTACAAGGATGGAGGTACGACAACTTTACTAGCAACTGGCAAGGTGGAGACAACTTTACTAGCTGACTGGCAAGGTGGGGACAACTTTACTAGCCGACTGGCAAGGTGGGGACAACTTTACTAGCTGACTGGCAAGGTGGAGACAACTTTACTAGCCGACTGGCAAGGTGGGGACAACTTTACAAGCCGACTGGCAAGGTGGGGACAACTTTACAGCCGACTGGCAAGGTGGGGACACGAAATACTCTGGGACATCGTACACAACGCGCACCAACCCAGCTAATAGGACCAAAAGAGGGTTTACCACTTTGTGATGCTGTCACCAGATAATGGCTTAACAGGTAAGAGTACTGTGGGGGTAGAGTTTTGTGGCCTAGGTGGGTGGGCATTGGGCGTTCTCCTCTCGTGTATGTACGGGCGAGGTTGTAATTTCGGGTTCTTTGCTCAGGTCTGGAGGTTTAAGTAGGTGGGGCTACTTGATCGTTAGGGCTTTCCCGCTGATTTCTCAATTATTGGGAATTTTCACGAGAGAGAGAGAGAGAGAGAGAGAGAGAGAGAGAGAGAGAGAGAGAGAGAGAGAGAGAGAAAGACAGAGAAAGAGAGAGAAAGAGAGAAAGGGAGACAGAGAGAAAGAGAGAGGGGGAGAGAAAGAGAAAAGAAAGAGAGAGAGAGAGAGTGAGACAGAGAGACAGACAGAAACAGAGACAGCGACAGGGAGACAAAGAGTGACACAAGAGAGCGAGAAGGAGAGAAAAGAGAGAGAGAGGAGTGAGTGAGTGAGTGAGAGAGACAGACAGACAGAGAGAAAGAGACAGAGAGAGACAGAGAAAACACAAAGCTCCAACGCACACAAACACAAACAAACACATAAACATAGACATGCCTACATGCATACGTAGCATGCTTGGACGACAGTACGCACGAGCGCAAAAAACAGGCACACTCACGCACGCATAACCTCACACAACACAACACACACACACACACACACACACACACACACACATACTTACACTCATACACACACAACTACACACTCACTCACACACTACATACACAACACACACTGTGTTGTACACTATTGTAATAAATTATACACACATACATACACATACACATACACATACTCTCTCTCTCTCTTTCTCTCTCTCTCTTTCTCTCTCTCTCTTTCTTTCTCTCTCTCTCTCTCTCTCTCTCTCTCTCTCTCTCTCTTCCCCTGTCTCTCTTTCTTTTGAAGTGGTTTGCATGTTTGTGTTTGTGTGCGAAAATGAAAATGAGTGCATGTTATGTGCATGTTATACAGATCCGTGCACCTTGGAGTGTGCACACGCATATGTTATGTATAATATATCAATTTGTGGATGACTGTGTCCTTTAGTTTGACCGATTCCTAGACGTAAAAAAAAAACACAATAAAAAATAAACAATAAAAAATCAGGCAGTGTGTGTTCTGTAGTTTTATTTTCTTCCTCTCTCTTTCTCTCTCTCTCTCTCTCTCTCTCTCTCTCTCTCTCTCTCTCTCTCTTCTCTCTCTTTAGATCTCTGTCTGTCTGTCTGTCTGTTTCTCTTACTCTTTCTTTTTCTCTGTCTCTCTCTCTCTTTGTCTGTCTCTGTCTGTCCCTCTGTCTGTCTGTCTCTCTCTCTTCTGTCTCTGTCTGTCTCTCTGTCTGTGTATGTATCTCTCTCTCTTTCTCTTTCCCTCCGTCTCTCTCTCTCTATCTCTCTCTCGCTCTCATCACTCTCTCTTTCTCTCTCTCGCTCTCTCTCTCTCTCTCACTTTCTTCTCTCTAAATCTGTCTTTTTTTCTCTAAATGTCTCTCTCTGTCTCTGTCTCTCTCTTTCTCTCTCTCTCTCTCTCTCTCTTTCTCTCTCTCTCTCTTTCTTTGTCTCTTTAAATCTCTCTCTCTAAATATTCTCTCTGTCTCTCCTCTCTCCCTCCCTCCCTCCATCCCACTCCTCTCTCTATCTTTATCTCCTTGATTGATACTTCTCAAAAGTGGCCACACGCACCTACAAGCTTAACGAACAGCCGTAGGTAATCGTGTGGATTGAGCTGTGTAAGATAAGAAGAATGAAAACTCCCTGATCATAGAGATGGGAGTCTCGTGGTCAGACGACTCCCCCCACACACACACACTAAACACCGACGGCGATCGTTCTAATGACCCACCGTAGATCCCTGCAACATGCTCGTTTCACACCTTAGATTGCACCCTCAGAACTTGACTAGACCTTCAGGCACCAGCGCTGATCAGCTCTCTGAGGCCTCAGACATATCACACATGTCGTACCGAAGTTGTGAAAATGCCTTCAAGGGAACTGCTCGTTGTTTAGGTGTGTTGGAGCCTGTTCGTGAAAATTCGTCGCCTGCGGATTATTCCTTATGCGCTCCACTCAGATTTGCCAGCAATTATCTGGCGCTAGATTCTTTGAGCCTGAGAAATATCCTATGCACCAGTTTTGGAAAGGAGAAAGGTAACAGGTTCTTACAGAACAAAGACATCACCCAGAATGACTGGAACGGAGTTATAAAACACAGACACCACCAGAATGACTGGAACATTAGTATCTTCTTTTCCTTTTACACAGGACTCTCTATTAAGCATACAAATCCGTACATACCTGTCTACCTAACAAAGAGGATGGGTTTTTGTGTCTACGAGCATTCTCTACCCGCCCTGTCGGTAATCATACTCTGTCTTTTAGCAGCTAAGGCGAGAATTTGAATGAGTTTCAGTTTCAGTTTCAGTTTCTCAAGACGACGTCTCCGCGCTCGGAACAAATTCCATGCACTAACGTCGCTGGTGCCACATGTATGGTGATCATGGGCACAAGCCTTAAGCCTGCACATAAACCCACCAGCCTACCAGGTCCTGAAGCCCTACCTAGCATGTTTTACCTAGTCTGTATTTTATACTGGTATTGTATCGGCCTATCATTGGACTGAGAATTTGAATGAAATATAGGTGCATGGTTTAGAAGAGAGGAAGAAGAAAGTGTCTTTTAAGGAATAGAGAGTGTGACAGGGAAAAGGAACCGCTAACTATCTACAAGCAAACTAAAAGCTCCTGTGGTCCCAAAATAGGAAGCACCACAATTTCTATCCGCGATAGCTCACTGCGGTAGTAGCTGTAGGACGGGCAACACATTCTTATTCTTGCTATAGTTTAAAGCCCAGCCGACTGCATAGAGCCATATCAGGGCTATAACCATTTCAATATACACACAGAATTTTAACAGAGGAAAAAAAGGAAGAGAAAATTAAGTACACATATCAATGCATTCGTGCAAAATAATCTAAGGAGATGCCCTGGCGTTGACCACTCTGCCCAATTTTTCGCACAGGGGATTGAAAAAACATACCTGAATACAAATTGAAATATAACCAAGAACACTTAAACATATATAAAAACGGGTCTAAATTGCCTCCGCATATCTCATTTCACTAGAGCCAGAAAGGCACTTAATCTATGTACCAAAAATTATAAATCCTAACAGAAAGTATGTAAGACTTTATTGAACGCATACATGTGAATGGACCAGCAAGGCAGAAAATGATAGGAAGAATTGTCAGAAAGCAAGGGAACAAGGGCAGAAACAAAGAGAGTGACAGAAAAGAGGAAATTTCTAGCACATATTTTCCAGAAGGTGGGGGATACAATTTATACTGAAAGAGCCCCCGGCATCCCATGGGGAGGGCAACGCATAAGTTAACGTTTTGTGTTGCGGCAATAGTTAACAAGAAACACCACGAGAGGTGCGGATGGGACCCGGAGCACCAATGCCCCACCAGCCCCCGGACACCCACACTCCCAAGCTCCCGACTCCAATCAACAGCCTTTTCTTCAAGCAAATGGGGGGCTGTCCGTGCTCCGCATGACCCACCGATCCACCCATCAGTTAACAGCAAATAGCTGTCTATTATTGCGAAACCGGCAGTTTCGTCAGACTGATGCTAAGATGACACCTGGACTCTTTCAGTGTCAGGATTCTCTGGGCAAGGGCCCTCAGGACAAACTGACGAACTCAAAGGACTCAAACGTCAGGATTATCTGGGCAAGGGCCCTCAGGACAAGCTGATGACCTCAAAGGACTCAAACGTCAGGATTATCTGGGCAAGGGCCCTCAGGACAAGCTGATGAACTCAAAGGACTCAAACGTCAGGATTATCTGGGCAAGGGCCCTCAGGACAAGCTGATGACCTCAAAGGACTCAAACGTCAGGATTCTGTGGGCAAGGGCCCTCAGGACAAGCTGACTTCCTCAAAGGACTCAAACGAACAAGCAGGACCTCTCGCTTCTTCAGAACTCTCCAATACCTTCAGGATATAGTGATAACCTCTGATAGATCTGGTATTGTGAATACTAACATGATATCAAGACCCTCACCATACGCTGATAAGTGTGCGTTCACGTTAACCCTTTGACTCCCGCGTCCTATACATCACCAGCAAAAAATAACCCTTTGATTCCCTCACTCTATCCATCAGCTTCCTGCAGGGTGAGGGAGTCAAAGGGTTACATTTTGCTGATGGTGGATAGGGTGTGAGAGTCAAAGGGTTAAACTTTCGCTGATGGTGGATAGGGTGTGGGAGTCAAAGGGTTAAACTTTCGCTGATGGTGGATAGGGTGTGGGAGTCAAAGGGTTAAACTTTCGCTGATGGTGGATAGGGTGTGGGAGTCAAAGGGTTAAATGTTTGCTTTGCTGTCATGGTTGACAAAGAAGATTGCTAGTTGATGGGTTGAGGGAGCCTAAGGGTTAATGCAGGCCGGATGCTGGCAGCAGATGCCGATTAAACGTCTGTTAGTTTCTTCCTCTGCTATCTTGTCAGCAGGCGGTAGCGTTCATGCTGACCCCGACCAGCACCAGCTATATAGTCACCGGCAGCAAACTGGATCTGTAGCAGTAGCATGCACAGTTGTATGCTGGCTTTCTGGAGTAAAGGGGCTGAACATTTAGACGATGCTTAGGCCTTTTGTTTGATGTAAATAGCACCACCTGTGTTAACAGACAGTAATCGACTGGCAACAACTGGCCGGCGGGACATAAATGCAGCCTCAGTCTAGATCTAGTATTAATAACAATCGTATACTAACGAATTTTTGCCAGTATTAATACAATTCTTTTTTTTTTTAATCTATTGCTTAGATTATGCTGGTACTCAATTGCTTGTCTTTTTTGTTATTGTTGTTGTTGTTGTTTTTTTCCCAACCACCATTGTTCTTCGATCTTATCGTTGTTGTTGTTGTTGCTGCTGCTGTTTCTGTTGTTGCTGCTGTTGTTATTGTTTTCTTTGTTATCGATGATAATTATTTGGTGTTCTCAGCTTTAGTCAGAGTGGAAGACAGAAAATTAAAACATGGACTGACAGCATTGGGGAAATGGACAGAAAAACTAATTGCAGAGACCCTAGGCTTTGACACACAGCCGACATATCTGGAGGAATCTGGTAAACAAGTTATTTGGTGCAGCGGACCTGTGACGCTTCACGGAATTAACGCTTTGACTCCCGCGCCCTGTCCGCCAGCATCCTGCACTGTCAACCATGCCATCAGAGCAAAAATTTAACCATTTGATTCCCTCACCCTGTCCACCAGCTTCATGCAAGCAGGAAGTTGGTGGATAGCGTGAGGGAGTCAAAGGGTTAAGTATTTGTAGTTGGTGGATATGGTCATCATCATCATCATCAAGTGCCTTGCCACATGGCGTTGGCCATCATGGCCCTCCATATGTATCTATCTCTCGTCGCCGCAAGCACATCCTCCACCCTCTCTGTCTTCAGCCACTCTGCAAGTCCGTCCAATATTTTTCCCCTGGGTCTACCTGGTGCTCTCTTTCCTTCCAGAATTCCTGTTGCGACCAGGTGCTCCAATTCCCCTTTCCTCATAAAATGGCCTATAAATGTTGCTTGTCTTTTCCTAATCTTCTTTATCAATGATCTTCTTGTGTCTGCCTCCATCGAGGCTGTCTCGTTTGTTTCCTTTGCTGTCCATGGAACTCTCATCATTCTTCTTACAAACCGCATCTGGGCTGCCTCAATCTTGTTCTGGCTTTGCGTGTTGACTGTCCACGCCTCACAGCCGTATAACATTATCGGTTCTATATAACATTCAAGAACTCTCTTCCTGATGGTAGTTGATAGGGTGTGGGAGCCAAAGGGTTAAAGAAGAAGAAGAACGAACATGGAGAAGAAGAGGAGACAGTCCCAAACACGGTGAGCAAGTGACGGACGGAGATGCCCCAGTCCCATACAAAGTGCCAAGGTCTAATTGACACGGTGACGGGTTGTTTGACAAGCACACCGTACTTATCCGGCTCATTTGACCCTGGCTAGCCACAATCATTGACCCCGGTCAGCTGGGCAGAGGTGTCTTCGTCACACTGGGTCATTTTGTCCGGTTGACCGTTTAGCCTGGGGGGCCTTAACGAGCAGAACGCGGCCAAGAGAGATGAGAGAGAGAGAGAGAGAGAGATAAGAGGTATGTATGTAGTAAGGTTGCTTGTCTGCTTGGTTGATGATGGCCCCCGCCAAAGCAGTGAGAGATGCATAATTTGTTGCTGAAAATAACACAGCACCTGATAGTAATTGAAGCGTGCCTGTAATTATATAATGTAGATATTTTAAGACAAATGTTTGTGGTTTGACGAAAATCAGGCGCAAAGTTTAATATTGAAAGAAAGATACCTAAAATGAATGTTAGATGTGTTACTGAAAAATGTCTTTTGTTTTGAAATATATTATTCTATTCATTTTGTTGTTTTCAAATAGAATCTATTCATTTTGTCGCTGCTATGCATGATTTATTGTTAAAATACGGAGCAAGTTTATAATGGGATACATCGCCAATAAAGTATCTTATTTTGCTGTAATGTGTGATTTATTGTTGAAATATGGACTAAGTTTATCACGGGATATATCGCCATTAAAGCATCTTAATTTTGCTATAATGCATGATTTATTGTTAAAATACGGAGTTTATTTATAATATGATATATCGTTATTAAAGCACCTTATTTTGCTGTATGTATGATTTATTGTGAAGATACGGAGTAAGTTTATAATCGGATACATCGTCATTAAAGCACCTTATTTTGCTGTAATGCATGATTTATTGTTGAAGTACGGAGTAAGTTGATGATAGGATACATCGAATATGGAGTACGTTTATAATGTGACACATCGCCATTAAACCATCTTATTTTTTGCTGTAATGTACGATTTATTGTTAAAAGACGGAGTGGGTTTATAGTAGCATACACCACCATTAAAGTACTTCATTTCATTATGAAAAAGCGTCAGTTTCCATTAAAATGCATCAATTTTCCATTAGAATGTATCAACTTTCCATTAAAATGCATCAACTTTCCACTAAAATGCATCAACTTTCCATCAAAATGTGTCAACTTTCCATTAAAATGCATCAACTTTCCATTAAAATGCATCAACCCCTAACGTAAATAGGAATGTTTTGAGGTCATCCAAGCGCTAATGTTGTCAAAGACTACAAGATTTATGACAACAACACATGAAGCTGAGCATTAGTTTTACATTGACAGAGGAGCAGTTCTGGAGTTTGGAATTTGGGATAACTTTTCAAGAGGGACCGACTGGACTCTGAAAGTTCCATATGCGTTCTACTCAAATCTGCCAGCAATTATTTGGCAGACTCCTTAAGCTTGCACAAACGTCTATGCGCTGGCAAGGTCTTGAAATGAATAGTGAGGGAGGAAGGATTTAAAAACACTAAGCTGACACCACCTGAATCATGGAAATATTAAGATGGGCAGCAAACAGGCCATAAGATGGGCAGCAAACAGGCCATAAGATGGGCAGCAAACAGGCCATAAGATGGGCAGTAAACAGGCCGTAAGATGGGCAGCAAACAGGCCATAAGATGGGCAGCAAACAGGCCGTAAGATGGGCAGCAAACAGGCCGTAAGATGGGCAGCAAACAGGCCATAAGATGGGCAGCAAACAGGCCATAAGATGGGCAGCAAACAGGCCATAAGATGGACAGCCAACAGGCCATAAGATGGAAAGCCAACAGGCCATAAGATGGGCAGCAAACAGGCCATAAGATGGCCAGCAAACAGGCCATAAGATGGGCAGCAAACAGGGCATAAGATGGGCAGCAAACAGGCCATAAGATGGGCAGCAAACAGGCCATAAGATGGACAGCCAACAGGCCATAAGATGGAAAGCCAACAGGCCATAAGATGGGCAGCAAACAGGCCATAAGATGGGCAGCAAACAGGCCATAAGATGGGCAGCAAACAGGCCATAAGATGGGCAGCAAACAGGCCGTAAGATGGGCAGCAAACAGGCCATAAGATGGGCAGCAAACAGGCCATAAGATGGGCAGCAAACAGGCCATAAGATGGGCAGCAAACAGGCCATAAGATGGGCAGCAAACAGGCCATAAGATGGGCAGCAAACAGGCCATAAGATGGGCAGCAAACAGGCCATAAGATGGGCAGCAAACAGGCCGAAAAGATGGGCAGCAAACAGGCCATAAGATGGGCAGCAAACAGGCCATAAGATGGGCAGCAAACAGGCCGTAAGATGGGCAGCAAACAGGCCATAAGATGGGCAGCAAACAGGCCATAAGATGGGCAGCAAACAGGCCGTAAGATGGGCAGCAAACAGGCCATAAGATGGGCAGTAAAAAGGCCGTAAGATGGGCAGTAAACAGGCCATAAGATGGGCAGCAAACAGGCCATAAGATGGGCAGCAAACAGGCCATAAGATGGGCAGCAAACAGGTCATAAGATGGGCAGCAAACAGGTCATAAAATGGGCAGCAAACAGGCCAGCTTTTATGTGGCATGCTCAGTTCAGTTCATATTGCTTATAGCCCAGCCGACTACTACAGCCATATCAGGGCTAACACCAGGACAAAAACGACAACCCGGTTAAAGATAAAAGACAACAGTTAAAAACCATGCTGATCGTTATCCTTATACGTCTAAAAATGCAGCTAAAGAGAAACAGCCGTAAAATCATGTCAGGTGAGATCAGGTTGGGACTGAACTCGAGTTATTAGAATTTGAGTCTAGAGCCTTAACTCTACCAAGGATCCAACCAGCCCGTGTAAAGAACAAAACAAAACAAAACAAAACAAAAACAGGATAAGGGAGCTTCCCTTTCTTAGTGGAAAAAAAAGTTGTATTAGTATGTCACATAAAGACTGAATGTCATATGCTAAGACTTAGCAACCAACTCCAGATTATAGGTCAGTTGTTGTTTTTTGTTTTTTGTTGTTTTTTTTGTTGTTTTTTTGTTGTTTTTTTTTTTATATCCGAGCTTTTATATCCGAGACAATTTAAGTAGGATATCTGAACCAGACTGATTTTGCATGACAAAAGCAGTTTGAGCGGGACATTTCAACATGACAATGTGAGTAGGATGCTCGAAGAAAACATTCTGAAATGGACACATCGGCAAGTTTGAGGAGGTCACTTTAAGGAGACGGTTTAAACAGGATATCTCAACAAGATAATTTAAGTCATTATCATCATGATCATGTGCCTCGCCGCGTGGTGTTAGCGATCATGGCCCTCCATATGAATGTGTCTTTTGTCGCTGCAAGAAAATCTCCAACCCTTTTTGTTCCCTCCCACTCTGCAAAACTGTCTCACATTTTCACCCGGAGTCTTCCTGGTGCTCTTTTATCTCGCTAGCTTTCCTGTTGTGACTCGGTGTTCAAATTTCTCTTGCCTCGTAAAATGTCATATAAATGTTGCTTGTTTTTAATCCCCTAATCTTCATTGTTGTTTTTCTTGTGTTTGTTTCTCTCAAGATTAACTCGTCTGTTTTCTTTTTGTTGTCCATGGAACTCTTAACATTCTTCTTAGAAACCACATTTCAACTGAACTTTGCTTGTTGATTGTCCCAGCCTCGCATCAGCAGTACAATAACAGTTTGAGTAGGAAAGTCAAACCAGACAGTTTGACCAGTTCATCTCAAACAGACAGCTTGAACAGGACATCTCAAACAGACAGCTTGAACAGGACATCTCAAACAGACGGCTTGAACAGGACATCTCAAACAGACAGCTTTGAACAGGACATCTCAAACAGACAGCTTGAACAGGACATCTCAAACAGACAGCTTGAACAGGACATCTCAAACAGACAGCTTGAACAGGACATCTCAAACAGACAGCTTGAACAGGACATCTCAAACAGACAGTTTGAACAGGACATCTCAAACAGACAGTTTGAACAGGACATCTCAAACAGACAGTTTGAACAGAACATCTCAAACAGACAGTTTGAACAGAACATCTGAGACAGACAGTTTGAACAGGACATCTCAAACAGACAGTTTGAACAGAACATCTCAAACAGACAGTTTGAACAGGACATCTGAGACAGACAGTTTGAACAGAACATCTCAAACAGACAGTTTGAACAGGACATCTCAAACAGACAGTTTTGAAAGGACTCTCAAACAGACGTTTTGAACAGTAACATCTCAAACAGACAGTTTGAACAGAACTCTGAGACAGACAGTTTGAACAGAACATCTGAGACAGACGGTTTGAACAGGACATCTGAGACAGACAGTTTGAACAGAACATCTCAACAGACAGTTTGAACAGAACATCTGAGACAGACAGTTTGAACAGGACATCTGAGACAGACAGTTTGAACAGGACATCTGAGACAGACAGTTTGAACAGGACATCTCAAACAGACAGTTTGAACAGGACATCTGAGACAGACAGTTTGAACAGGACATCTGAGACAGACAGTTTGAACAGGACATCTGAGACAGACAGCTTGAACAGGACATCTCAAACAGACAGCTTGAACAGGACATCTCAAACAGACAGTTTGAACAGGACATCTGAGACAGACGGTTTGAACAGGACATCTGAGACAGACAGTTTGAACAGGACATCTGAGACAGACGGTTTGAACAAGACATCTTAAAAACACTGTTTGAGTAGGACATTTAAGCAAGACAGTACTGTTTCGTTTTTTTTCGTTTTGTTTGTTTGTTTTGTTTTGTTTTGTTTTGTTTTTGTTTGTTTGTTTGTTTTGTTTGTTTGTTTGTTTGTTCTTGTACATGAAGCACCGTTTTTTTTTCTTGTCCTTTTTCTTTGGTTCTCTGTCTCTCTTTCTCTCTCTCTCTCTCTCTCTCTCCTCTCTCTCTCTCTCTCTCTCTCTCTCTCTCTCTCTCTCTCTTAGGTGCTTCACACATGCCCTTCTTCATCGGTCCTGTTTAAAATCTTTTTATTTTCTTTTAGTTTAGTTTGAACAGGCCACTTGAGCAATGACATCTGTGATCGTGAATGAAAGCTGATGGTTTGCAACACGGCGCAAGGGCCTGTAGATATAGGAAAATTAATCTCCAACGACTATGTTGTTAGGGATACCATTCACCACAATACCATTACTACTGTATTTTACAACGGTAAAAGTTGTTAACGAAAATGCCCTTTGTCAAACGTACCTTTACTAGATCTACCTAGAAATACAAATCGAAAAAAGAAGAGCATTAATAAATCTACAATAAAAGACACAAACAGATCAAGGAGCTGTAACAGAAGACATCCGAGCCACCCATCCCTGTCATCCCCATTGTCAAGTATGGGAGCTAATTCGTACCCCCTTGTCAGGGATGGGAGGTAACTCGGCAGGTGTCGAGGTTGGTAAAAAGCGGCTAGAAGGTAAAGGGGGAAGGTCCCGGGTGTGCGTGGAGGACAAATTGGTGTCAAGGGAGAGAAGCGAGTGACAGGTGATTAGCCTTACCTGTAGGGGAGGGAGGCAAGTTAATAGGCTTGCTCTTCACACCTGGCCTTTGATATACACCTGAATCCTTCACTGATACGCACACGCTCCCCAGGTTTGATTTACGTGCCCTTAGCTTTCGTTAACTGATCCTTCTTTCTCAACTTTTAAGTCAAAGAAGCAAGCGTCCTCATTGGCTCAAGCGGATGGTTTCAACACCCTGGGCCGATCAGGAGATACCATCGCTGTGACACGACTGTAGCCCGCGATGGTTAGTACCAAGCGGAAGCGGGGCGTAACATCCGACATGCTCAAGGGGGAAATCCCCAGGTTTCTCTTCATGGGGGCTGACAGGGAGACAGGATCTTTCACACCTGTAGTTCCTTGGTCCAGGTTGTTTGTCGCACCTTCGGATTGTCTGAGGCACCGTCAGGTTGTTTGTCACACCTCCTGAAACGTTTGTACGTACGTGTCTCCATCACCTCGCTCTTCTGAGGGACAAGGAACACACGCTGATGATCAGGGTTCTAATTGATGTTTGTGCAGATAAGCGTGGACAGTTAGTTCGATTTTCTCTCGGGTTTTAGGGTCACTTAGTGGCGATTTACGTGGCGGATGCCCAAGGCTCTTTCATTAGGAACTAGTATCCTCACTTTTCGGTGAAATACATGCTAGTTTCGCACTTCTCGATCTTTCTCTGACTGAACTACTGGGTAAGTTTGTGTACAGGTTGGCTGGGTTTCTTGCCAGAGCCATGGACTTGAAGACCTGTCGTCTGCAGTTTATCCCAGTCTGAATATAAAAACTGGCCTGTGATCTGCCCGTCTTAATGATCCAGTCATTTTAATGGTCTAAACTCAGTGTTTACTGTATCCCCTTCAGGTTCACCCCCTCCCCGCTTACCTGTTTCAAGATCTCGCCAACTAGTTCAAGGAGTCTGCCGTGTGATTAAATATACTATTTGATCGGAGAACTTGTGGAATTATACGAGCGCGATGAATCCCTCATACAAATTGAAGACTGTGAACTGTCTGTTACTTTCTCTTTCTCTTTTCTTTCTGTTGTCTCCTCCTTTCTCTCTATTTCACCTCACCGGTCCATTCACCTGTATTTTGTTGGTTTTGTTGTAATTGTTTGTTTGTTTGTGTGTTTGTTTGTTTGTTTGGTTGTTTGTTTGTTCATTTGGTTGTTGCAGTTGTTCGTTTGTTTGTTTGTGTGTTTGTTTGTTTGGTTGGTTGGTTGTTTGTTCATTTGGTTGGTTGGTTGGTTGGTTTTGTGTTTGTTTGTTTGTGTGTTTGTTTGTTGGTTGGTTGGTTGGTTGTTCATTTGGTTGTTGTAGTTGTTTGTTTGTTTGTTTGTTTGTTTGTTTGTATGTTTGTGTGTTTGTTTGTTTGGTTGGTTGTTGGTTGGTTGGTTGGTTGGTTTTTTGTTTGTTTGTTTGTGTGTTTGTTTGTTTGTGTGTTTGTTTGTGTGTTTGTTTGTATGTTTGTTTGTTTGCTTGCTTGTTTGTTTGTTTGTTTGTTCGTTCCTATGTTTCTTTGTTTCTTTGTTCGTTCGTTTGTTTGTTCGTTCGTTCGTTTGTTTGTTTGTTTGGTTGGTTGGTTGGTTGGATGGTTGTTGGTTGGTTGGTTGGTTGGATGGTTGGATGGTTGGATGGTGGTTGGTTGGTTGGTTGGTTGTTTTGGGTTTTGTTGGTTGGTTGGTTGGTTTTTTGTTTGTTTCTTTGTGTGTTGTTTGTTTGTGGTTGGTTGTTGTTCATTTGGTTGTTGTAGTTGTTTGTTTGTTGGTTGATTGGTTGGTTGGTTGTTGTTTTGGTTGGTTGGTTGTTGTTGGTTGGTTGGTTGTTGTTGGTTGGTTGGTTGGTCGGTTGGTGGTTGGTTGGTTGGTTGGTTGTTGGTCGGTCGGTTGGTTGGTTGGTTGGTTGGTTGGTTGTGTTGTTGGCTGCTGTTTAAAAAAATTCCGGGTGCATCTTTTTCTCGGTCTCCTCAACCCACAGAAGTCAATGTTTGCAGACCATGCAGCAACGTAATGTTATCTAAATAACGAAGGCCAATCCAACAGAGCGACGCACATACTCACAACCCAGATAAACATACACATGTCTCATCAGCCTGGAAGAGGAATTTTTAGAGATTTATTCATTTATTTGTTTATTTATTGATTGATTTATTTATTTGTTATTTATTCATTTTATTTATTTATTTATTTATTTGTTTATTTACTTCTTTGTTTATTTATTTATTTGTTTATTTATTTATTATTATTTATTTATTTATTTTATTTTATTTATTCATTCATTTTTTAAAATTTATTTATCTACTTATTTATTTATTTGTTTGTTTATTTATTTATCATCAATTTGTTTGCATTTTGTTTTGGCTGTAAATCTTCTCTCAATTTTATGAAACATCTCACCCAGACCTATCGGAGCAACCTTTTAATCATATCGTCTACGGCCCCTTAAAATGCAGCATTCACAAACAGCATACATTTATCAGCTTCTGAATGACTGGAATTGGCGCTGTCCAGTGCCATTTTCTAGCATCCAGACCATCGGACGTCACAGCCAAAAGTGAGGTAGGCCGAAGATACTGGTACCCAGCGACGTTTTCAACAGTTCCCTGTACACGTGGATCAGAGTTAAGAGAGTTCTGAGCGTAATTTTTTTTCCCTACGGATGTGTTCACATGGTCATAAGGATTGAAGCAATGCTAAAACATTGAAATTATTCTCTCAAAAATTGCATGTCAGAATGTCAGATATATATATATATATATTGTGTGTTTGTGCGTGTGCGTGTGTGTGTGTGTGTGTGTGTGTGTGTGTGTGTGTGTGTGTGTGTGTGTGTGTGTGTGTGTGTTTGTGTGTGCGTGTATACATGTACATACATACATTACATACATACATATGTATGCTAGATATATTCAAAGAAAGAAGGGGGAGAGAGAGAACAGACACAGACAGACACAGACACACACAGACAGAGACATAGACAGACAGAGACAGAAAAGACAACAAAAACAGCAGACAACAGAGACAGACACAAACAGACAGACAGAGACAGAACACACACAACAGACAACACGACACACACAGACAGAGACGAGACAGACAACACAAACGGACAGAGACAGACAAAGACAGAGAAAATAAGATAATAAACTCCTCAAGACCTCTCCAGTACTTCGATTTGATGGGCAAAGTTACGGCATTTGCTTTAGTGATTTTGGATCTTCCAGGACGATGAACTTGCAATATCAGCACATATCAGAACGTTGCCCAATCTTATTGATGACCCCAGGGACTCTTTCGCCATACAGTGTCTGCAGAAGAACATATGCCTCCAGGATTGGTCTTCTATCCCACATATGAAGTGCCACAACAGGTGTGGAAGATCAGTAAGCCAACTTTATTCGTCGGATCGACGGAAGAGACCGTCATCATTGTCGTCGTCATCGTCGTCGTCATCATCATCATCGTCTTCATCATCATCATTATCGTCGTCATCATCGTCGTCGTCGTCATCGTCGTCGTCGTCGTCATCGTCATCATCATCATCATCATCATCATCATCATCATCATCATCATCATCATCATCATTCATAGCGTTTGCGATCATGGCCCTCCACATGAATCTATCC
>JAPXFY010000024.1:18179819-18189819 GCA_030674185.1 Monoplex corrugatus
TTCTTACCAAGACTTTGTGGACCTGTCTTCTCCTTTTGTACTTACTTTTCATGCAAACCCCACCCCCCCACCCCCACCCCCTCCCTAACTCTCCACCCTCAACCTCCATGGTGTTCTTGGTCTTCCAAGACCTCGTCTTGTCCTGGTCCTCCCTCGGCCACTAATTGAGGCCAGGCGTGAGGTCCCGGGGGTCAAATTAGCCCTCATTAACCTTGATTAGCTCATCAGGTTGGCGGCCCCTTTGAAGCGCCGCGCGCGCACTAAGGCTTGCCTGGGCGCCCAGTTGCACGTGAGGCAACCGAGCGTGAAGCGAGTCTGGCACCGCCACAGAGGCTCAGGGAAGAGCCTGTGACGTCACGGATTGAGGAAGAGTGTGGGGGTGGTGGGGAGAGGGAAGAGAAGATGGGGGGGGGGGTCAGTCTTTGGTGCGGATGGTTGTGGTAAGAAAGGGTTATTGAGGATGGGAGGGGAGTATGTGTGTGTGTGTTTGAGTGTGTGTGTGTTTGTGTGTGTGTGTGTGTTGTGTGTGTGTGTGTTGGTGTGTGTTGTGTGTGTGGTGTGTGTGTGTGTTGTGTGTGTGTGTGTGTGTGTTGTGTGTGTGTGCGTGTTGTCTTGTGTGTGTGAGTGTGTGTGTTTTGGTGCGTGTATGTGTGTGTGTGTGTGTGTATGTGAGTGTGTATGTGTGTGTGTGTGTTGGTGTGTGTGTTGTGTGTGTGTGGTGTGTGTGTGTGTGTGTGTTGAATGTGTGTGTTGAGTATGTGTGGATGTTGGTATGTGCGTGTGTGTGTGTGTGTGTGTGCGCGCGTGCGTGTGTGTGTGCGCGCGTGCGTGTGTGTGTGTGTGTGTATGTGTGCGTGTGTGCGCGCGCGTGTGTGTGTGTGTGTGTGTGTATGTGTGTGTGTGTGTGCGTGCTGTGTGTGTGTGTGTGTGTGTGTGTGTGTGTGTGTGTGTGTGTGTGTGTGTGTGTGTGTGTATAAAATACGTATTGGACATAAATCCCGGTGAGCGCTTAGTCTCAGACAGCTCCCAATTTCTCGTCTGAGGAGTGAATAATAATATAATAATAATTACAATATTTATATAGCGCAAAATCTTGATAAAATCAAATCTAAGCGCTGAAACACACACACACGCACGCACGCACACACACGCACGCACGCACGCACACACACGCACCCACGCACACACACACACACACACACACACACACACACACACGGTTATAAATGGGGAGAAAGAATAAAAACAATGGAAAATTATAGAGAGCATATTATATACAATTATATATTGCAATGTGAATCCCCTCCGAGTGGAGACAGGCTGCAGAGGGGATTGAGTGAGGTCAGGATTTTATGCAGAGGAGAAAAGGTGAGTTTTGAGAGCGGACTTGAAGGAGACAAAAGTATGTTGCTGACGGACTGAGAGAGGAAGTTTGTTCCAGGAGAGCGGACCAGAAACAGATAAGGCTCGTGGACCATAGGTATTGAGCTTAGTGCGTGGAAAGCGAAAAGTCAGAGGATCGGAGGCAGAGCGGAGTGCACGTGTTTGTACCACACACATAATTTTTATTTACTGCAAGTCTTTACACCAGACAAATGATTATGTATTTATTGCGTGGGTTTGCACCATACAGATAATTATGCATTTAGGCCACACGCATAATTACGAACTGCATGGGTTTGTGACACACACATTATTATGTACTCATTGCATGTGTTTGTATCTCACACATAATAATGTATTCATTGCATGGGTTTCCACTACACAGATAATTTTGTGTTCATTGCTAGTCTTTGCACTTCACACAGAATTATGTATTTATTGCATGGGTTTGAACCATATATCATCATCAGCAGCAGCAGCAGCATCAGCATCAGCATCAGCATCATCATCATCATGTGCCCTGCCGAATGGCGTTGGCGATCATGGCCCTCTATACGAATCTATCCCTTGTCGCTGAAAGTACATCTCCCACCCTCTCTGTCCTCAGCCATCCTGCAAGTCCGTCCAATGTTTTCCCCCTGGGTCTACCTGGTGTTCTCTTTCCCTCCAGCGTTCCTGCTGTGACCAGGTGCTCTAATTCCCCTTTCCTCATAAAATGTCCTATAAATGTTGCTTGTCTTTTACTAATCTTCTTAATCAAGAACGACATATGTAATTAAGTATTTATTGCGTGAATTTGCACTACACATATAACGTTCTCCATTATTGGATGAATTTGCACCACTCACACAATTGTGTATTGAGTGCAAGTCTTTTACACCACACAGATAATTACGTACTGAGTGTAAGTCTTTGCACCACACGTATAATTATGTATCGAGTGCAAGTCTTTGCATCACGCACATAATTATGTATTGAGTGCAAGTCTTTGCACCACACAGATAATTATGTATGAGTGGAAGTCCTTCCACCACTCATGATTATAATTATATATCCAGTGCAAGTCTTTCCACAACACAGATAATTATGTATTGAGTGCAAGTCTTTGCACCACTCGTAATCATAATTATATATTGAGTAAAAGTGTTTGCACAACATGGATAATTATGTATTGAGTGCAAGTGTTTGTACCACGCACATAATTATGTATTGAGTGTAAGTCTTTGCACCACACATAATTATGTATTGAGTACAAGTCTTTGCACCACACATATAATTATATATTGAGTGCAAATATTTGCACCACACACATAATATGTATTGAGTGCAAGTCTTTGCACCACACACATAATTATATATTGAGTGCAAGTCTTTACACCACACAGATAATTATTAATTGTTTGCAAGTCTTTGCACCACGCACATAATTATGTGTTGAGTGCAAGTCTCTGCACCACACATATAATTATGTATTAAATGCAAGTCTTTGAACCACACACATAATTATGTAGTGTATGCAAGTCTTTGCACCACACACATAATTATGTTTGAGTGCAAGTCTTTGAACAACACACATATTTATGTACTTTCTCAATGGGTTTTGCATTACACACATAATTATGTATTTAATTGTGTGGGTTTGTATTGCACATAATTATGCATGGTCTGCAGGGGGTTTGTAACTGACACGTAATTGCATACTTTCTGCATGGGTTTGTGACAAGCACACATAATTATGTATTTCTTGCATGGTTTTGCATCACACACATAATTATGTACTTCTTGCATGGGTTTTGCACCACACACATAATTATGTACTTCTTGCATGGGTTTTGCACCACACACATAATCATGTACTTCTTGCATGGGTTTTGCACCACACACATAATTATGTATTTCTTGCATGGGTTTTGCACCACACACATAATCATGTACTTCTTGCATGGGTTTTACATCACACACATAATTATGTATTTCTTACATGTGTTTGCACCACGCACATAATTATGTACTTCTTGCATGGATTTTGCACCACATACATAATCATGTACTTCTTGCATGGGTTTTGCACCACGCACATAATTATGTACTTCTTGCATGGGTTTTGCACCACGCACATAATCATGTACTTCTTGCATGGGTTTTGCACCACACACATAATCATGTATTTCTTGCATGGGTTTTGCACCATACACATAATTATGCACTTCTTCCTTGGGTTTTGCACACACATATATAATTATGTACTTCTTGCATGGGTTTTGCGCCACACACATAATTATGTACTTCTTGCATGGGTTTTGCACCACACATATAATTATGTACTTCTTGCATGGGTTTTGCACCACACACATAATCATGTACTTCTTGCATGGGTTTTGCACCACACACATAATTATGTATTTCTTGCATGTATTTGCACCACGCACATAATTATGCACTTCTTACATGGGTTTGCACCACGCACATAATTGTGCACTTCTTGCTTGGGTTTTGCACCACACACATAATTATGTGTTTTTGTATGTGTTTTCACCACGCACATATTTATGTACTTTCTGCATGTGTTTGCACAACGCACATAATTATCTATATCTTGCATGAGTTTGCACCACACACATAATTATGTACTTCTTGCATGGGTTTTGCACCACACACATAATCATGTATTTCTTGCATGGGCTTTGCACCACGCACATAATTATGCACTTCTTACATGGGTTTGCACCACGCACATAATTATGCATTTCTTGCTTGGGTTTTGCACCACACACATAATTATGTATTTCTTGCATGTGTTTGCACCATGCACATAATTATGCACTTCTTGCTTGGGTTTTGCACCACACACATAATTATGTGTTTTTGTATGTGTTTTCACCACGCACATAATTATGTACTTTCTGCATGTGTTTGCACAACGCACATAATTATCTATATCTTGCATGGGTTTGCACCACACACATAATTATCTACTTCTTGCATGGGTTTTGCGCCACACACATAATTATGCACGGTGTGCATGGGTTTGTAATAGACACGTAATTATGTACATTCTGAATGGGTTTTGCACCTCGCGCATAATTATGTATTTTCTGCATAGGTTTGCACCACACACGTAATTATGTACTTTCTGCATGGGTTTGTGCTACACACATAATTATGCACGGTCTGCATGGGGTTTGTAATAGACACATAATTATGAACTTTCTGAATGGGTTTGCACCACACGCATAATTATGTGCTTCTTCCATGGGTTTGCACCACGCACACAATTATATACTTCTTGCATGCGCCACTAACATGATTGTACCTTTCTTGTATGTGATTACACAATAGTCAGAGTTATCAATTCTTGCATGGTATTTCACCACACGCATATCTGTGTGCTTACTGAATGCGTTTGCACGATAGACATTATCATATACTTATTATTATTGTTGCTGTTGTTATTGTTGTTGCTATTATTATTATTATTATTATTATTATTATTTTATTATTATTATTATTATTATTGTTGTTGTTGTCATCATCATCATCATAGTCGTCGTCATCGTCGTTGTCATCATCACCATCATTATTATCGTTGTTATTATTGTTATTATTTTTTTTGTTATCATTATCATTATTATTGTTACCATTATTATTATTGTTAGTAGTACTGGTAGTAGTAGTAGTAGTAGTAGTAGTAGTAGTAATATTGTTATCATTATTATTATTATTATTATTATCATCATCATCATTACCATTATCATCACATCGCGCAATTCTCCAAGTTCATTTAAACTCACTGAGCATTATACATTTAAACTCACTGAGCATTATACATTTAAACTCACTGAGCATTATACATTTAAACTCACTGAGCATTATACATTTAAACTCACTGAGCATTATACATTTAAACTCACTGAGCATTATACATTTAAACTCACTGAGCATTATACATTTAAACTCACTGAGCATTATACATTTAAACTCACTGAGCATTATACATTTAAACTCACTGAGCATTATACATTTAAACTCACTGAGCATTATACATTTAAACTCACTGAGCATTATACATTTAAACTCACTGAGCATTATACATAATCAGACTTTTATTAACCTGAGCACGTACACCTCCACCTGCTAGGCGAGCTGACCACACTCCACTATGTTGTTGTACAGTCTGCATCTTTGGTGGGCACATGTACAGGTGTTTTTTTTTCACGTTTCCATTGACCAGAAGCAAATCAAGGTAATTTACTCCTGTGTTTATATGTTTTGTGTCCTCAGCCAGATATTGACCAGAAGCAATTTTAGGTAATTTACTCCTGTGTTTATATGTTTTGTGTCCTCAGCCAGATATTGACCAGAAGCAATTTTAGGTAATTTAGGCCTGTTTTTATGTTTTGTGTCCTCAGCCAGATATTGACCAGAAGCAATTTTAGGTAATTTAGGCCTGTTTTTATGTTTTGTGTCCTCAGCCAGATATTGACCAGAAGCAATTTTAGGTAATTTAGGCCCTTTTTTATGTTTTGTGTCCTCAGCCAGATATTGACCAGAAGCAATTTTAGGTAATTTAGGCCTGTTTTTATGTTTTGTGTCCTCAGTTATGCTTTTATTTGTATTCATGTATGTTTTGTTTTTAATCTGCTGGTGATAAATTGGACGGAGTGGTCAATGCCAGGCGAGTATTATTAGACTATGTGGACGAACGCATTGGTATGTGTATTTACAGTACAAACTAGACATCATGTGCTACAAAAGCCTCAATAACACAGCCCCCGATTACCTGTCAGGCCTACTTGAGATCTATGTTCCCTCGCGTACCCTCCGCTCTGCCTCCGATCCTCTGACTTTTCGCTTTCCACGCACTAAGCTCATACCTATGGTCCACGAGCCTTCTCTGTTTCTGGTCCACTCTCCTGGAACAAACTTCCTCTCTCAGTCCGTCAGCAGCCTACTTTTCTCTCCTTCAAGTCCGCTCTCAAAACTCACCTTTTCTCCTCTGCATAAAATCCTGACCTCACTCAACCCCCTCTGCAGCCTGTCTCCGCCCGGAGTGGAATCACATTGTAATATATATTTATATATAATATGCTCTCTATAATTTTCCATTGCTTTTCTACTTTTTCCCCATTTATAGCCATGTGTGTGTGTGTGTGTGTTTGTGTGTGTGTGTGTGTGTGTGAGTGTGTGTGTGTGTGTGTGTATGTGCGTGTGTGTGTGTGCATACGTGCGTATGTGTCTGTTCAGCGCTTAGATTTGATTTCTATCAAGATTTTGCGCTATATGAATATCGTAATTATTATTAATATTATTATTATTATTATTATTATACATATATACATATATACATGTATACAAATGTATGTATACATATATATATATGTATATTATATAAAGTATGTATGTGTGTGTGTGTGTGTGTCTGTGTGTGTGCGTGTGTGTGTGTGTGTTGGGGCATGTGCGCGTGCGTGTGTGTGTTGGGGTGCACGCGGGCACGTGCCTGTGCTTTTCTAGAACTAAAAAACAAAAGGGCAGCAGCAGAGAGAGATAGACAATAGTGGCAGAGGGACAGGGCTAAGGAGACAAAGTGAGCAGAAGGAAGGAAAGAGTAGGAATGGGGTTCAGGGGGGAGGGGGGTGCTAGCACGTTGATGTCATAATGAAGAGAACGGTTGTCAGCTGTCAAGCTGGCACTTTGTCTATGTCAGCTCCCCCACCTCCACCAACACCCCCACCCCCACCCCCTCTCCCAATTAACTTGACGGTACTGACGTTTCCAGGCCACTTAGGTCACAGAGCCTTTGTGCCAGACATTTTTTATCACCTTCTGTTTACCTTCTGTTTGTATGTGTATGTATGTATGCAGGGGTTCTCATTCACGGTTTGCGTAAGCAAGAACTCGCAAAGCTTACTCACAAACAGGAAATAAGAGGGAAGCGGGGAGAATTTTAAATATCAACTAAGTAACACAACTCTTGAGAGTTATGTTACTTGGGCATTCCTTTATTAAGGAATGTTCTGAGCTTACCACTTTATGCTTTGTGGCTGCGTCTATGCTAGCTGAATGGGTAGCGCAAACTGTGTTGGGTTTGAGAAATTCAACATGGGAGATAACTCCGTGACTCTCAAGAGTTATGTTACTTAGTTGATATTTAAAATTCTCACTGCTTCCCTCTTATTTCCTTTGGTATTACATATATGCCTTGGAAGCAACCCTGTATATGTTCTGTCTTGTCTATGTGTGTGTGTTTGTTTGGTCAGTTCAAGAATAAAAGACTGTGTCAATCTTGAACATAACACCAATATATTGTATGAATTTCTCTCCACCATCGTGGTTGTGTGTAGCGTAGTTGCAGGGTATATGGGTAACTTGGGCATTCTTTTATTAAGAAATGTTCTGAGCTTACAACTTTATGCTTTGTGGCTGCCTCTATGCTAGCTGAATGGATAGCGCAAACTGTGTTGGATTTGACAAATTCTACATGGAAGATAACTCCGTGACTCTCAAGAGTTATGTTGTTTAGTTGATATTACAAACACATTGCGATTTCATTTTAGTCCTCTTCTTGCACTGGACGAACCAGCAGGGAAGTCTCAGTCTTTTTCTCCTAATTTTGTATCTGGTGTTTGTTTGTGATCTTACATTCACACTTGACAAAAGGCCAATTGGCCAAAAATTTGCGCCTGTCTTGTCTTGTTGTATTAAATACGAGTTCTGATTCTATTTTCGTGTTTTTCTGGTTCCCGTTTGCTTGAACGCGGGCAGTCACACTTGTTTTGGATTCCGCAAAGCTTGTTCAAAGATTAGATGATACAATGATTCTCGTTCGCTGTTTAATGTGGCAAGAACTCGCAAAGCTCGTTTAAAGATTAGATGATACATCAATACTAGCTCACTGTTTGTGTGAGCAAGAACTCGCAAAGCTTCTTCTAAGATTAGATGATAACATTGATGAGATACGGCATGGAAATCTGTGCCAAGGAGACGAAGTTGGTAGCCAGTTATACTTACCATCACCACTAACGTAACTGTTCGTGAAATCAAGCTAGGAACTGTTCAAGAATTCACTTACCTGGTATCTCTCATTGGTAGTGAAGGATCCGAACCCGAAATCCTTTCGACGGCAGCGAAGAAGGCATCAACACTGTCGGAGCTGAAACCTGTATGGAAAGACAAGAACATCTCATCTCAGCTCCGCTCACCGAATCAGAAATCCTTTTGACGGCATCGAAGAAAGCAGGAAATCAACACTGTCCAAGCTAAAACCTGTATGGAAGGACAAGAATATCTCATCTCATCTCATCTCACCGAACCAGAAATCCTGTTGATGGCAGCGAAGAAGGCATCAACACTGCCCAAGCTGAAACTTGTGTGGAAGGACAAGAACATCTCATCTCATCCCACCTCACCGAACCAGAAACCCTTTTGATGGCAGCGAAGAAGGCATGAAATCAACACTGTCCAAGCTGAAACCTGTATAGAAGGGCAAGAACATCTCATCTCATCTCACCGAACCAGAAATCCTGTTGATGGCAGCGAAGGAGGCATCAACACTGCCCAAGCTGAAACTTGTGTGGAAGGACAAGAACATCTCATCTCATCTCACCTCACCGAATCAGAAATCCTGTTGATTGCAGCGAAGAAGGCATCAACGTATGTCTGAGCTGAAAACTTGTATGGAAGTATAAGATCATCTCATCTCATCTCACCTCACCTGTAGGCATCACTGGGTTCAGTGTTGGCCGCTGCCTCTTTGACACCACCATCATTCTCTTCCAAACTGCTGTATCGACCTTTGTGGACAACTTCTTGAATATTTAGGCCACTGATGTTGGTTATGTTCTCCATGTATGAGATTGGGCTTCTGCCTTTCTACCTTTTTGCCTCTATTTTTCCTTGAAAAATTGGTTGCCTTGCGGTCCGTGTTCTCTTGCTACGTGGCACATGGCCAATGTATTTTAGACTTCTCTTGTTGATGTCCGCTAGTAATTTTCTGGTGGTATCAAGTTCTTCCAGGACACTTTCATTAGTGCTTCTATCAGTCCATTTAACACGCAGTAGTCTCCGATAAAAACACATCGCTGCTGACTCAATCCTATAGCAATCGGCTTTTCTGAGAGTCCAGGCTTCGCAACCATATAACATGATTGGCCAGATCAAACATGTTTAATAGTATAGTAGTAGTAGTAGTAGTAGTAGTAGCATAGTAGAAGTAGAAGATAGTGTAGTAGTAGTAGTAGTAGTAGATAGTAGTATAGTAGTAGTATAGTAGTAGTAGTAGTAGTATAGTAGTAGTAGTGGTACTAGTAGTAGTAACAGTAGTAGTAGCAGTGTTGTAGTAGCAGTAGTAGCAGTAGTAGTATAGTAGTAGTAGCAGCAGTGGCAGTAGTAGTAGCAGTAGCAGTATAGTAGTAGTAGCAGTAGTAGTAGTATAGTAGTAGTATAGTAGCAGCAGTAGTAGTAGTAGCACTAGTAGTATAGTAGTAGTAGCAGTAGTAGTATAGTAGCAGTAGTAGTATAGTAGCAGCAGCAGTAGTAGTATGGTAGTAGTAGTAGAGTAGTATAGTAGTAGCAGCAGCAGTAGTAGTATGGTAGTAGTAGTAGTAGTATAGTAGCAGCA
>JAPXFY010000024.1:18194819-18197319 GCA_030674185.1 Monoplex corrugatus
GCTGAGAGGTCGCCATTTTCTGCTGCTCGCTTCTGGTCACTGACCATGTGGACAGGGGGAGCATCACAGCAGCTTGAACAATCAACACGGACCAACGCAGAGAGAAACTACGCGGAAAAGGGCGAGATTTTAACTGTGGTGATATGTCTTTAACCTCGCCATTCGCCGCTTCCGTCTCGCCGCCATTTTGCTTTTTCTTTCTCCCCCCCTTCTCGTCTTCCGCTCTCTTCCCCTCCATTTGCCTGGTGTGGGAGGCTCAGCGGAGCGTCCAATAGCGCGGAAGACATTTATGATAGACCTACACAGACAGGGGAGGCGAGAGAGCGTGAAGGACGATAATCCCCACCACTAGACAAAACAAATGGAGAGTTATTGGTCTTGACAGTACTCTCTTTGTGCTTTTGTTGCCGGATCGAAGGCTCGACGCCTCTGCCGAAGAACTCGCTTTTTTGGGGGGAGAAAATTCCTCGCCTTTCCTACCAGCAGCAACTGGAGTTTCATCAGCGTGGGGCCCACAACAAGGTGACCCGCTCACACCTCGTCTTTTCTGCTTGTTGTTGCTGCGACTGGTAATCCAATAGTCGGCTCCAGCCCCCAGAGCGGGGGCCTCCACCCCTTAGCCAACGATCCCACGTTAAATTCAATTTCTGCCACGGCTCCTTTTTTTAGGGGGCTTCTCCCAAAGAAGTTTCTTGGTCGGTGTGCGGTCAACCGAGCGATAAGAGTCTGAAGAATTACTTTTTCTCGGATCCTGGGCCCGAGACGATTAAAACTCAAAATTGAGTTTGGTGCTGGAAAGGGAAGTTTGGTGAGTAGGGGAGACATGGGAGGGTATGAAAAGGGGGATGGGGAAAGAGAGGGAGGGATGGAGGAAAGGAGGGAAGGAGGGAGGGAGATGCTTGTAGGCAGTAAAGGCCGAGGGCGGCAGCAGCAGCAGAGACACAGAGAGAGACAGCGAGAGAGGGAGAGAGAGAGAGACAGAGACAGAGAGAGACAGAGACTGAGAGAGAGAGGGAGACAGCGAGAGAGAGACAGACAGACAGAGAGAGAGAGAGAGACAAGAGAGAGAGCGAGAGAGAGAGCGATACAGAGACAGACAGAGAGAGGCGAGAGAGAGAGAGCGAGAGAGAGAGAGCAGGAGAGAGAGAGCGAGCGAGAGAGAGACGTAGACGAGAGAGAGAGAGACAGAGAGAGAGACAGACAGACAGAGAGAGAGACAGACAGAGAGAGACAGAGAGAGAGAGAGAGACAGAGAGAGAGAGAGAGAAAGAGCGCGAGCGAGACACAGAGAGAGGGGAGAGAGAAAAGAGAGAGAGCGGGGATAGGGTGGGGTTGGGTGGGTGGAAGGCGAGTAGAGAGAGGGAGGAGTATGAGATGTGGACACAAAGCTGCTGTATACAAGCCATGTCTATGGATGTGATGTGAAGAATGCTTGCTACAAGACAGGAGGGAATCTGAAGCAGGGTCTGTGTGTGATGC
Source organism: Monoplex corrugatus (assembly GCA_030674185.1). NCBI lineage: Eukaryota > Metazoa > Mollusca > Gastropoda > Littorinimorpha > Ranellidae > Monoplex > Monoplex corrugatus. The sequence goes on from JAPXFY010000024.1 coordinate 18,196,299, forward strand.
CGTAGGGAGTTGGCACAACTTTTTACACTGTGACCAGACTGTTTGTTCACTACCGTTCACTTATTCTCTGATCGTATAATGTCTCAATGAGAAAGACAGAACTCCTCACTATCGACATTGATTTCGAGTTTAATCATGCTTGTTCTGTTTACGTCTAATGCATTCGTCCTTTGTTGAAAACGTGGAGGTTTTGTGTGTGTGTGTGTTTGGAAATTAAGTCTTCGATGCAACTGCTTCTACTTTGGTGATTTTACTTTGTACTTTGTTAAAACCAAATTGTAAAAAAAATATAGAAGGAAACAAAAAGGATTACATAATTTAATTTGTAGTTTGTTAAAAAAACAAAATTTCAAAAAATATAGGAGAAAAAAAAAGACTACATTATTCTTTTTTTTTTGTTTTTCATTCATACATCTTTTCTTGCCAAAGATTTTATAATGGTAGTGGCTTACATGCAGGACTGATAACAAGCATAACTGCATTAGTTCAAATTCTGTTGCTCCGCTTTACAAAAATAATGCTTCATATGCTAGACATAAAAAGATGTACGCATGCATCATTCTCTCCTCATCACGATAAAACATTCCGGGCGCATGGGTATAGACTCAAACAGAATGAGCATATTATGACAAATATTATGTTGTGAGCACACAGATGTGTACTACCATTCACAAAATATTAGTTTGATTAGATTGTGCATGGTTTCTGTATAACCTGCTGTTTATATTGGACTATCTGTCTTATATATAATTGATAATGACTGTAAATTCATGCACATAGAACCTGTGTTGAAGATGTAAACTTCAAGTCTGATATAAATGATCTTGCTTTGCTAACATATTTATCATTAAATTTTGCTAAAAACGAATACAACTGAATTTAAAAACAAACAAACAAGCGAACAACAACTAAAATCTAAACCTGTATACATTAAATGATTTTATACTGTTTAAAAACATACAACAGACGTATGTATATAATTTTTGCTTGATCCATTGTACATAAATCTTGTTCAGTTTTG
>JAPXFY010000024.1:18202319-18204819 GCA_030674185.1 Monoplex corrugatus
GAAGGAAAAGAACAGAGGAGAAGGAAACACATGAAAACATAGAAATAGACATGAAATAAAAAAATAATAAAAAAAACCCGACATTAACAAACAAAATGGAAATGAAAGAAAAAGGAAAATAACTAACAAATAAACTAAAGTAATCAAAAGAAAGAAAGAAAAAAAAAAAAACGAAATTGAAGAAAGTCGGGGTAAAAAGATAATAGAATAATAAACGAACAAAAGAAAACAAATCCAAAATATGAATAAAAAAAGAAAGACAAAAATAAAGAAAGAAAGTGAATGGAAAAAAAAAATTGCAAAAAATAAAGAACGACAGAAATAAAAAAATAAGTAATTAAAAAATAACAAAAACAAAAAAAATGAATTTAAAAAACAGGAAATAAACAGAACAGAAAAGAGGGGATAAGACGATAACATACAAAACAAACTGAAGCGTCCTCAACATTCAGTTCTCAACGTCTATCATGAAGTCTTCAAAGCGTTTTTCAGACATTGATAAATACACCTTGCCGCCAAACGAAGCTCTCATGCAATTTCCCTTCGTTACAGCAAGCTATAAAGTCGTACACTTCTTTTTTCCCCATGCATTTTGATCATCACGCATATTGAACGAGCCAAGATAGATGATAAGAAAATTGGTAGTTGCGGAAGGAAAGAATCAAACAAATAAAAAAAATCAAATTACTTCTCCAAAAGGCTCTAAAGAAGAAAAAAAAAGAACGAAAAAAACAAAACAAAATTAAAAAACTCTTCTCTGTAGCGGCCGGGCTATGGAGAACCGGCAAGAAAATGAAACGTAGAAAGTGAAAAAAAATGGGAGGGTTTCGCAGCAGGCTAGAATTTTCCGCACGAGAGAAACAATCTAATTCGGCGCTGGGAGCTAATAAGGTGGAAAATTCGCTCCGTAATGAAAATGATTGATATGAAGAAATCTTCCTCGGCCACGTACTGTGTCCGCTCCACTGCACCTCCTAAGGAGCCAGCAAGATCACGTGATGTGTCGTAATTGCCAGCCTGCCAGTGAAGGACCGTCACTCGCTGGCAGATTTCGAATCTGCTGTCAGTTTATTCTACTTTCTGGGACTCTGCCACGTGAGTCGCCAAGCATTTGAATCTTGTTCTCTATTTTTAACGGTTTTCTTTAAATTAACCTTTTGACTACCGCACTCTATCAACTCACTGCAAAAATTTAACACTTTGATTCCCTCACCCTATCCGCTAGCTTCTTGCAGGAAGCTGGTGGATAGGATAAGAGAATCAAAAGGTTAAGAGCAGGAAGCTGGTGGATAGGATGAGAGAATCAAAAGGTTAAGAGCAGGAAGCTGGTGGATAGGATGAGAGAATCAAAGGGTTAAGTTTTTGCTTTGCTAGCGTGGTTGACAATGCAGGATGCTGGTGGACAGGGTGCGGGAGTCAAAGGGTTAAGTCAGCTGAAATGGCAAAGCTCTTTGTAGTGCAGTATTGCTCTTTGTATTGTTCTCTGTATTGAGGTTCAACGGATTCAGAAGGACAATCCACTTGGACACCGACACCTAGTGGGTAAAGGGTGGAGAATTTTCCCATCTCCCAAGTCAAAATTAGTGCAAACCTGCCAGTGCTTGATAAAGTCCCTTCGTGTGTGCACGCATGCAGAATATCACATATGCACGCTGAAGATCTTGTAAGTCATGTCAGTGATTGGCTCATGCACACATGAAAGCTGAGCATGCAGTATGTGCAGCAACATACTCCCTTCACAGTATGTTCGAAAACAATCTTGCATACACGCATCCCGCTAAAAACCGGAACACTCGAAAAAAACAACAACAACATATTTTTCCCATATTGTGAAGTAGTGTAACCAGAATGTCACTTTAACCCTTTGACTCTCACACCCTGTCCATCAGCATCCTGTATTGTCAACCATAGTAGCTAAGCAAAAACTTAACCCTATGACTCCTTCACCCTATCCACCAGCTTCCTGCAGGAAGCTGGTGGATAGGGTGAGGGAGTCATAGGGTTAAGTTTTTGCAGTTTGTGGATATGGTACTGGACTCAAAGGGTTAAGATATTTTTTCAGAGGTCCTAACCGTGTGTGGAAGGGAAAAATCTTTAAATTCACGATTTAATTTCGGCCGTTCTTCCGAGCTCAAACATAAAAGATATGACAAATCAGGAGATCCCTGTCCAGCGTGGTTATTTCGTTGTCCCCGCTGTTGACACTGGATTGTATTTACAATAACAAGTTATTCAACCGTCACTGCTGCCACTGCTGTTGCTACTGCTATTCTTACTATTGCTACCGTTGCTACTTCTACTATAACAACAAAAACAGCAACTACTACTACAAGTACTATACCACCACTTACTACCACCACCACCACCACTACCACAACCACCACCACTACCACCACCACCACCACCACCACTACAACCACTATTACCACCACTACTACTACTACTAACGACAAAAACATCAACTACTACCTACTACAAATACTAAACTACTATCACCACC
>JAPXFY010000024.1:18212319-18214819 GCA_030674185.1 Monoplex corrugatus
TCTCTGTCTCTGTCTCTGTCTCTGACTCTCTCTCTCTCTCTCTCCTCTCCCTCCCTCCCTCTCTGTCTATCGCTCTCCTATAATATGTACCGAAGAGCTCCCTAACATCCACTCCCAATCCTGAGTCCCACGCCACCCACATTGTATCATTGTGGCCTCAGGCCGTTACGCATTAACACATTCCGAGTTTTTTTGTCTTTCTCTGTCTGTCTGTCTGTCTGGTCTGTGTCTGTCATTTTGTCTGCCCTCTGTCTGTGTCTCTGTCTCTCTTGTCTGTCTGCTGTCTCTGTATGTCTGTCTGTCTCTGTCTGTCTCTCTCTCTGTCTGTCTGTCTTCTTCTCTCTCTCTTCTCTGTCTCTCTGTCTGTCTGTCTTTTCTGTTCTGTCTCTGTCCTTCTGTCTATCTGTCTCTCTCTCTTGTCTGTCTGCTTGTCTGTCTGTCTCTTCTGTCTTCTGTCTCTATCTGTCGTCTGCTCTGCCTCTGTCTGCCTCTCTCTGTCTCTCCGCCTGTCTGTCTGTCCGTCGTCTCTCTCTTCTCTCTCTTTTCTCTTCTCTCTCTCTCTCTCTCTCTTTTCTTCTCTCTCTCTCTCTCTCTCTTTCTCTCTCTCTCTTTCTCTTTCTCTCCATCTCCCCCCCTCTCTCCCTTTCTCTCTCTCTTTTGTTTATTTTTTCAATTTGTTTTTTTTTTCTTTCATCAAATTGGTTTTTGAAAGGATGGGTGTGTTGTGTCTTTCAGTGTGTGGGAGCGTATGTCTCTAAGGAAGATATGTCAAACAAAGGTATTTCACCCCTTCGGTGTAGACTGTTGACTGAATTCGTTGGCAATTTCCTGTCAATTACAACAAAGAAAACCTCGGTGAAACATGAGTGAAGTCATCTTATGTTGTGTGTGTGTGTGTGTGTATGTGTGTGTGTGTGTGTGTGTGTGCGTGCGTGTGTGTGTTGTGTGTGTGTGTGTGCGCGCGCATGTGTGTGTGTAGGGATGTGTGTGAGTGTGCGTGTGCGTGTGCGTTTCAGTGTGTGTGCGTGTGTGTGTGTGCGTGCGTGTGTGTGTGTGTGTTTTGTATGTGTATGTGTGTGTGTTCGTTCTTTGATTTAACGTCTTTTCATTATGAGGGATATTAGAAGGCAATATCCTGTCAATATAGACAAAGAAAATCTCGCTGAAACATCAGTGTAGTCATCTTATGTTGTGTGCGTGTGTGTGTGTGTGTGTGTGTGTGTGTGTGTGTGTGTATGTGTGTGTTCGTTCTTTGATTTAACGTCTTTTCATTATGAGGATATTAGAAGGCAATATCCTGTCAATATAGACAAAGAAAATCTCGCTGAAACATCAGTGTAGTCATCTTATGTTGTGTGCGTGTGTGTGTGTGTGTGTGTGTGTGTGTGTTGTGTGTGTGTTTGTGGTGTGTGTGTGTGTTTGTGTGTGTGTGTGTGTGCGTGTGTGTGGGTGCATGTGTTTGTGTGTGCATGCGTGTGTGTGTGTGTGTGTGTGTGTGTGTGTTTTGTGAGTGTGTGTGTGTGTTGTTGTGTGTGTGTGTGTGCGTGTGTGTGGTGCATGTGTTTGTGTGTGCGTGCGTGTGTGTGTGTGTGTGTTTGTGTGTGTGTGTGTGTGCGTTTGTTTTTCTGTGCGCGCGCGGTGTATGTGTGTGTGTGTGTGTGTGTGTGTGTGTGTGTGCGTGTGAGTGTGAGTGTGTAAGTGTGTGTGTGCGTGTGAGTGTGTGTGTGTGCGTGTGATGTGTGTGTGTGTGTATGTGTGTGGTGTGTGAGTGTGTGTGTGTTGTGTGTGTGTGTGTGTGTGTAAGTGTGAGTGTGAGTGTGTGCGTGTGCGTGTGTGGTGCGTGTGAGTGTGTGTGTGTGTGTGTGTGTGTGTGTGTGTGTGTGTGTGTATGGGGTATGTTGTGTGTGTGTGAGTGTGTACATATATATATATATACGCGTATAACTGATGGATGTGTCTGCTTTTATATGAATTGTCAAGATTTGGTGCCGTATCAATATTGTCATTTTTTAGAACTTTTTTTTATTTATTTCATACATACGTAAATATATAAACATATCGACAAATAAACGTAAACTTCATCATGTCAATCCATGAAGACAAGCATAACAATTGTCTCACATACATTAGAGACAACCGTTCCACAGAATTTTTCGCACATGACTAATACAACGTTGATAACTTACACGTTGACAAACTTATTACAAAGTTATTATTATTATTATTATTATCTATTATTATTATTATATTTATTATTATTATATTATTATTATTATTATATTATTTTATTATTATATATTATTAGTGTAGTTGTATTAGTGTAGTTGTATTGTTGTTGTTAGTGTAGTAATTTATCATATCATTCATCATAATCATTATTATTATTATTATTATTTTATATTGTTGTTGTTGTTGTTGTGTTCTTCTTTTCTTCTTCTTCTTTTATTTTTTTATTATATTATTATTATATGTATATTATTATCATTATTATCATATTGTT
>JAPXFY010000024.1:18219819-18227319 GCA_030674185.1 Monoplex corrugatus
AAAGCTGGTGGATAAGGTGAGTGAGTCAAAGGGTTAAGTTTTTGCTTTGCTGTCATGGTTGACAATGCAGGATGCTGGTGGACAAGGTGCGGGAATCAAAGGTTAAGGACTGAAGGTGGCCAATCGATTCATCATCATCACAAAACATTGATCCTTTGCTGTCCCTGAGCTGGTGAGGTGAGTGTCCTGAGAGTGGCGAGGCATTGGTGTTCCGGATCCCATCCATTTCAGTTTCAGTTTCAGTTTCAGTTTCATTCTCAAGATGACGTCTCCGCGCTCGGAACGAATTCCATATTCACTAATGTCACAGGTGTCACGTGTATGGTGACCGTGGCACATGCCTTAAGCCTGCACATAAACCCACGAGCTGGCCAGGTCCTGAGGCCCTACCTAGACTATGTTTTACCAGTCTATGTTTTATATTGGCATTTCATCAGCCTTAAATGAAGGCGGCCAATCGATTCATCATCATCACAAAACATTGTTTCTTTGCTGTCCCTTCCTTTCCTGAGCTGGTGAAGTGAGTGTCCTCGTGATGTTTCTTGTTCACATGATATAAAGGAATCATGTTTTGTGATGGTGATTAACTGCTTGGCCATCTTCGGTCCTTAAGGACGATGGTAGAGTTGCATAGTTTGGATTGATGTTCTCCGGGGCACAAGTTTGGAATGTGGAGAACCTGCCGCCTGTTTTCCATGCAGTAGAAAGAGGCATGATCATTATGTCACTCCCTCGCTTCACTTTTTCCACTGGCTGTCAACTTCTCAAAGAATTTTATACAATATCATGTCATTATGCTACAAGTGTATCAATGGCATTGCACCTATTCATCTTCGTGTCCAAAGTACACTCTCCCCAACCTCTCCGTTCTGTTTCTGATACTGGTTATCCACAAATTCCTCGACACAATTGTACCACAATCGGTCGCCGCTCTTTTTCTGTATCTGGTCCATACACTTGAAACGTTTTTCCCCCTGTCTATTTGACAGTCACAAACTCTTCCTTCTAGTCTAACTTGAAGACATACCTTTTTGCCCAGCAGTGATTCCCTCTTCCCCCCCCCCTCTCTCTCTCTCTCCCTCTACACGTACACCCTTTTGACCCACTGCCCTCCTGTCCTCTGCCTTGAGTTTGCGTTGCTTTGTGCCCTGGAGTTTTGGCTGTTGTTGGGTAATTGCTTTAGTGAACGATGAGGGTGCAGGCTTTGGTTAGATTCTTGTATCAAGATTTGGCGCCATATAAATGTCTTGAAGGAGGCAGACACAAGAAAATCATTAATAAAGAAGATCAGGAAAAGACAAGCATCATTTCTTGGACATTTTATGAGGAAAGGGGAATTAGAACGTCTGGTCATAACAGGATATTCCTGGGAGTGATCAAGAGATGTTCCTTCGGGTGCAGTTTCTAAGTTTTGTAAATGTGATGCCGGTCTCTCTGTATCTATGTCTCTGGTTCCGCTGAGCCCTGTGGCGGGCCACCGCCATGATGTCTTTCCTTGTTTCTCTTTGTAGCTTAATAGTTTTCTTCTCCACCGATTGTTTTTTTAGTTGTTGTCTCCCTTTGCGTCACAAGGCTTATCAGGGGCTAGCGGCCGTGTGATTTAAAAGCAGGGGACCCGTTACTTCCAGTGACTAGATTCAGTGCCACCACTTAGATCATGGCTAATGATGATGACCTTGTGTGTGTGTGTGTGTTGTGTGTGTGTGTGTGTGTGTGTGTGTGTGTGTGTGTGTGTGTGTGTGTGTGTGTGTGTGTGTGTGTGTGTAGTGTGTTGGTGTGTGTTGAGTGTGTGTGTGTGTGAGTGTGAGTGAGTTTGTGCTTGGTGTGTGTGTGTTCGTTCGTTATTTCTTTTAACGTCTATTCACGTATGTGCTTTTAGACCCAAAAAAATAAACAAAAACACAAATAAATAAATAAAAATAAAAATAAAAATGCAATAAGATAAAATAAAATAAAATAGAATAAAATAAATAAATGAAAATGAATGGACAAATAAATGTATAGATAAATAAATAAATATTTGAATAAAGAAAGGAAGAAAGAATATATGAGATGTGTGTGAGTGTGTATTGTGTTGGTGAGGTGTGGGGTGTATGTATGTATGAGTTGTGTGTGTGTGTGTGTGCGTGTATGTATTGGGGTGTGTGTGTGTGTGTGTGTGTGTGTGGTGTGTGTGTTGTGTGTGTGTGTGTTGAGAATAATTAAAATTTTTTACAAGAGTTCATTATATGGGACTACATTTAGGAGGGGACAAGGGGAAGGGGAGAATACTGGGTGGGGATGGGTGTGGTTGTGGTTGTGGTTCTTTAATTACTGCTTATTTTTCAGAAAGGGACAATGAATGCTGCTTCATTTCTTCCCCTCTACCTCCCTTTTTTTCGGATCGACTGGAGTAAAGGGGGGGGGGGGGGTTGTGATTTGCTTGTTTGTGTGGTGTGTTGCACGTGGTGTGTGCAGTGTGTGTGTGTGTGGCATTTGTGTGTGTGTGTGTGTGCTTTGTGTGTGTGTGTGTGTGTGTGTGTGTGTGTGTGTGTCTGTGACTGTATATGTATACATATATATATATATATATATGTATGTATACATATTCATATATATATATATATAATATATAATTATGTGTGTGTGTGTGTGTGTGTGTGTGTGTGTGTGTGGTGTGTGTGTATGTGTGTGTTGTGTGTGTATGTGTGTGTGTGTGTGTGTGTGTGTGTGTGTGTGTGTGTTGTTGTGTGTGTGTGTTGTGTGTGTGTGTGTGTGTGTGTGTGTGTGTGTGTGGTGTGTGTGTGTGTGTGTGTGTGTGTGTGTGTGTGTGTGTGACAGATGTCAGCAATTCTTCATATTGTCCATAGTGTGCTGCTTGATGGTTTGGCGCACTTGTTCACTGGTGATATGATCAGTGCATCGGATGTTTAACACCTTACTGCCATATTTTGGATTTGAATATACAGATCCATCTCTCACCTTACTGCCATGGTTTGCATTCGAATTTCCAAGTCCGTTGTGAGGGTCCATCTCTTGCATGCATACAGGAAGACGGAATAGATCAGTCCCATGAAAATGTTATTTTTCTTCTATGGAATTTTCAGCCTGGACAGTGTTGATGTTTGCCCTTTGCCGCCCTAGAGGGGTTTTCTGATTTGGATCTCTCACTGCTGATAATGGATTCCATATAAGTGCATTGTTGAACAGTTCCTAGCTTTAGTTATGGACCGGTAATATTAGTAATAATGATGTGGTGATGTGGTTGGCCAACAATCTGGTCTTCTCGACGCTGATTTCCGGGCTATATCTTAATGATGTTTCATCTGATCATTTAACAAGCTCATTGCTTGCCAGCCCAGCAATGTCATCTGTCAAGCGAAGGTTTCTGATGGGTTTTTTCCTCCAGTGCTGACTGTTGACATGATCCTCAAGTCCCTTCAGTAATGATATGTTCTGGTGATGTGTCGAAAAGCGTGGGCAACAAAAAGTAGCCCTAACGAACTCCCAACAAACTGCAGAACCACTCTCCAATAGAACCTTATGTAAGTATTACACAAGTTGCTTTGGAGTGCAGTTGCTGAAAGGTGTTGAGTAACTTTTGCGCAACGTTAATTTTTTGTTGTTGTTGTTGTTTTGTTGTTGCTTATGGTTCGTAGTGCCTTATGCCAGATTCTGTCAAAAGCCTTTTTGAGGCCCACCTAAACGAGACAGAGACACAGAGAGAGAGAGAGGAGAGAGGAGAGAGAGAGAGAGAGAGAGAGGACTGACAGACAAACGAACAGACAGACAGACAGAGAAAGAGAGAGACAGAGACAGACAGACAGACAGACAGGCAGACGAGACCGAGAGGAAAAACAAACATACTGAGTGGATAGTATCAATATGTGAAGTGAAGAAACCTGCCAACCAGATCCCCACCACGTGTTGATGAAACACAAGGTCCTACACCTGAGCGACCCAGTTCTGTTAGCAAAGCATCCCAGATGTCAGCGACACCTTACACCTCACCAAAACAACTGACCAGTCTCACCTCCATAAACAGTAGAATTTCCTGTGGGGTGAGTGTTGTGTGTGTGTGTGTGTGTGTGTGTGTGTGTGTGTGTGTGTGTTGTGTGTGTGTGTGTGTGTGTGTGTTTGTGCGTCTGTGCGTGCATGCGTGCGTTTGGTGGTAGTTTTTGATTTAATGTCTATTTACTAAAGTCATTTCAGACACAAAAAAAGGGGGAGGGGGATAGAGGAGATGAACAGAATATTTGAAAATAGTCAATTTTGATCTTGAGAAAAGATGATCAGAAAACAAACAACTGTTTCGAGGAGGGGAAGATAAAACTTACAAATAGCGTTACCATAATTAACGATTTAAACAAACAAACAAAATCAATAAATATTCAGAATAAATGAATGAAAATAAAACTAAAAATTGACTAACCATAACAATGAACAAGTGAAATAACAGTGTGTGTGTGTGTGTGTGTATGTGTGTGTGTGTGTGTGTGTGTGCGCGCGTGCATGTGTGTGTGTGTGTGTGTTGTGTGTGTGCGTGCGTGCATGTGTGTGTGTGCGTGCGTGTGTGTGTGTGTGTATGTGCGTGCGTGTGTGTGTGCGTGCGTGCGAGCGTGCATGTGCGTGTGTGTGTGTTTTCGCAAAGAATATGCATGTACACACTAAAGATATTGATCGCCGCTGTTTTTGCTAAAAAAAAAAAAAAAAAAGGCTGCTATGCTCTTGTTGTAAGATATGAGAGCAAAGTTGTTTCATAGGATTACCACTAACTGACGATTTGTCGTTGGCAATTTATGGCAGCGTATGTGACTACCATTAGGAATAGAAAAAGAGGAATTTGAAATTTGTTCAAGAGAGATTCGTGGCATTCGGACAATTCCATACTCACTCCACCCACATCTACATCAGTTATTTGGCAGACACCTTGAGTCTGTGCAAAAATGGACGTGCTGGCAAGGTCTTACAATGCAACAGTCGCCGTGGTGTAGTGGTTAAGGCAACAGACTAATCGATTGGGATTTTTCGGCACTAACGGCTCCTACCCAGAGTTGGGCGTGCTATGAGCTCATTGGGAAGACTGGGACCACACAGTCGAGTCTCATCCACCTAACGGATGCGTCATTGAGGGTGTTGCTCAAATCTTCTGACCAGCACCGCAGTGTCTATATCTCTCGGGCCTGATTGACGCCAGGATATGTTATGATAGTAAGCGTAGAGTGCAGCCTTGTCACGCAGTCTCCGTCCTAGATGGAACTCTACAGCATCATGATTATCATCCTCATCGACATCATCATCATCGCATTGTAAAAAAAAAACTGCCAGCTTCTATGGCCATTAAGGTGGCGCAGAAAATGGAATGAAAAAAAGGTGAGCACAAAGGTAACCTCCCTGAGTGCGATGATCCTAAAAAAAAAACGGTCTTGAAATGCGGAGTGGGAAGGTAATGGACATACGAAACGCTTAGCTAACACCACCAGAATGATTGGAGCATTGAAATGGGCGGTAAATGGGTCAACTGTTACGTCTTGGGCTGGGATTGAACTCGAGATACCTGATCCTGAGTCCACGGACTTTATCAAAACAAGAGAGCAGCCCGCGCATGCAGACCTTGTGGTCCACCTTGGGGTCGAACTTACGATTTCAGTCTTTTCAGCAAGCCGCTATATCCGAGGAAACTTTTTTTTTAGGATCATCGCACTCAGGGAGGTTACCTTTGCGTCTCACTTTTTTTCTTCGTACTACTTTCTGTGCCACCTTAATGGCACGCTTTTTCACAATGCGATGATGATGATGTCGATGAGGATGATAACCATGATGCTATCGAGTTCCATCTAGGATTGAGACTGCGTGACAGGGCTGTACTCTACGTTTACTGTCATAATATATCCTGGCCTGAACCAGGCCCGAGAGATAAAGACAGCTGCGGTACTGGTCAGAAGAGTTGAGCAACACCCTCAATGACGCATCCGTGGAGTGGATAAGACTCGACTGTGTGGTCCCAGTTATTCCAATGCACCCATAGCACGCCCAACTCTGGGTAGGAGACGCTTAGCGCCGAAAAATCCCACAATGATTTTTGAAAGGACTGATGGGGATTCGAACCCACAACCTTCCAGTCAGTAGTCCGTTGCGTTAACCACTACACCACGGCTACTGGTTTATCCAAGGGAACTTAAACAGGGCAACACACTAAACCTATGGCCTGTCGAGAACAAACCTCTGATACACAGACTCTTGACAGCTGAAACAATGTCAACAAAGGAGGAGACAAATGTGTTTGGAATTCTATTGTTGAATGCTAATTCAGCAACGGGGGTAGACTAAATTGGCTGAGGATAATCTTATTTCCCCTTCGCACACTGAAACTGAAACGATAGACACATCGGGAGGCCTTTCTTCCTATTGACACCTCCATGGTTTGTGGTCTTGACAAGTGTCCCATGCTGTTTGAGAAAAACGGATTACAGGATTCTCTCTCTCTCTCTCTCTCTCTCTCTCTCTCTCTCTCTCTCTCTCTCTCTCTCTCTCTCTCTCTCTCTCTCTCTTTCTTTCTCTCTCTCTCATGCACACATACTCTCTCTCCTCCCCACCTTTTCTCTCTCTCTCCTCTCCCAACCCTCACACCTCCAGTTCAAAAAAAAAAATTGCAACATTTAACGAAAACTTTTATCCAATAAATCCTCCACCTTCATAATTTCAAAATCAGCCCGGTGAAAATGGACGCGGCCGGAAGCCGCGTTGCATGCTGGTTGCGCAGAGCTGCCATCAAGAGGCATATGGCGGGCGACAGGCTGTCAGACGACACATCACACTCTGTGATAAACGAGGTGAAGTTTTGTTCAAAACTCTTTCCTCTGATTAGCTCAGTTTAGCAGAAGCTCTTTTTTGGGGGTGGGTGGTGGGGAGAAGCTTTTGTTCCAATGTGTGAAAAAGTTGCCCGACCTTTTCCACGGGGAAGAACAGACGACAAATGATGGCAAATGTCGACCATGAAAAGACCCCACGACAGGTTTGGTTGATCCACCTGACAATGACAAACGACACGATAACCCTGTTGACACTTTGAAAAAAAAAAAGTATGATAGTGAGGTTGAGTTATATTACGAGAGACAGACAGACAGACAGACAGACAGACAGACAGAGAAAAAAAAACGACACGATAACTGCTGTTGACACTTTGAAAAAAAAGTATGATAGTGAGGTTGAGTTATATTACGAGCAAGCGAGAGAGAAACAGACAGACCGAGAGACGGACAGAGACAGAGACAGGCAGAGACAGACAGAGAAAAAAAATTCACAATAACTGCTGTTGACACTTTGAAAAAAAAAACTATGATGGTGAGGTTGAGTTATACTACGAGAGAGAGAGAGGGGGGAGAGAGAGAGAGAGAGAATCAGAGAAAAAGACAGAGAGAGACAGACAGACAGACAGACATACAGACAGACAGATAGACAGACAGACAAATAGACAGACAGACAGACAGACAAGACAAGACAGATAGACAAACAGGCAGG
>JAPXFY010000024.1:18232319-18242319 GCA_030674185.1 Monoplex corrugatus
CTCGTTTTTTACTTAATATCAACAGGTTGTTTAAATGTTCTACTTTCAATTTATTATCGATATCATATGATCTTCTGAAATGAAAGTGTCGACCGAAGAAAGATAAAGTAGCAATAAAGATGAATGATTTTCACATTCTACAGAAATAATAGATATGTGTAATATTTTTATATATTTGTTCTGGGTTGTGTAGAGAAAAGTGATGAAAAAAAACAAAAGGCAGAAGGAGGAAAGCGTGATTGCAAACATTCATTTCTAACAACATTTTGTGAAGTTGATTACTCCTTTAGAATGCCCTTGATGTATTTCTGTATGCTCTCTCTCTCTCCTCTCTCTCTCTCTGTTTGTCTCTCTGTCTCTGTCTCTTCTCCTTTTTCTCTCTCTCTCCCCTCTTTCTCTCTCTCTTCTCTCTCTCTCTCTCTCTGTTGCTCTTCTCGTCTCTCTCTCTCTCTCTCTCTCTCTCTTCTTTCCTCTCCTCGCTCTTTCTCTCTCGCTGCTTCTCTCTCAGTCCTTATATTGTCTGGAACTTCTTGATTAAATGTCTTGAAGTGGATTTCCATGAGACTGAACAGCGTGAAACAAGGAAATGTTATCATTTCTCATGACTGAGCTGTCGAGTCGCCAATCCTTGAAATCAAACCAGTCTTGAAAAAAAACAGGAGAAAAGTCGTTCGAACAAGCATTATACCCACACATCAAAGAGACCGCTCAGCACCTCAGTTGCACTCGCTTGTCACTCAACAAGACTTTCCACCAATCAGCATCCAAGTGGGTGACTTCATCATCCCTCCTCGTTTGACCGCTCGCGACACGTGCTTGTGGTCAACCCGCCATGACTACTATTTACTTCCGCTTCCGCCCATGCGAACTGGACCAATCGGCAGCGCGCGTTATAGCGGTAATCAATAGATTAACCCTTGACCTGCCCGCTGATCCGGGGACGTTGAGACACGCGCCCGCCGCGAGGGGATCTTGAAGGAAGGACAGAGGGGAGAAATAATTTTGACAGATTGCAAATCGTCGTCAGTTATCGAAGCGAGCAGGTAATTAGTGAAATCGAAGACGAGTGCGGGACTGCTGTAGTTGCCGGCACGTGGCTAATTTCGTGGCTTTCCTGTTTAAAGACGCGCGTGTCTGGAGTGTTGGTGGGGGGTGGGGGGGGGGGGTCTCAGCACAACAGGCTCACAACAAAGCTCGTTTTCCGTAAATCACTTGCTTGGTGGAGGAGGACGTTTAAGGTAATATTATCAGGAAATGGAACCGGAATTTTGAATTTGATTAAAAGGGATTCAACGCACTCTGTCACTTCCATATGGGCTCTTAACATCTACCAGCAACAATTTTGACAAGATGCCTTTGGCTGGTGCGTAACCTCAAGCAAGCGCTGATAAGATCTTGACATGGAACAGGAGGACGTGATCTAAAACAAACAAACAAACAAAAAAACTCCCAGTTGTTACTAAAATGAGTGTGTATGTGTGTATGTGAGAGAGAGAGAGAGAAAATGAGTGAGTGAGTGAGTGAGAGTGAGTGAGTATGTGTGTGAGTGAGTGACTGTTGTGTGAGTGTGTGTGTATGTGTATGTGTGTATATACATGTATATAATTATATATATATAATTTGTGTGTGTGTGTGTGTGTGTGTGTGTGTGTGTGTGTGTGTGTGTGTGTGTGTGTGTGTGTGTGTGTGTGTGTGTGTGTGTGATGTGTCTGATTGTGTGTGTGTGTATGAGTGAGTGATTGAGTGAGTGTGTGTCTGTGTGTATGTATGTGTATGTGTGTATGTGTGTGTCGTGTGTGTGTGTGTGTGTGTGTGTGTTGTTTCTGTCTGTCTGTCTGTCTGTCTGTCTGTCTGTCTGTCTGTCTGTCTGTCTGTGGTGTGTGTGTATTCAGTGAGCAGTCTGGCTCTTGTAAAACAGAGCTGGGGACTCAAGATCTGACGTCTCAAGTTCAATCCAAGCACGCGACATAAAGCTAACCTGCCCACCCGAATAGTCCATCATTCTGGTGGTGTCAGACGGGCTAGTTGATAGAGCCATGTTATTAAGATCTGTTACCTCGAGTTCAATCCCAGCCCGCAACATTAAAATCTGGCCTTTTCGTTCGATGCCCATCTTAATGTTTCCATCATTCTGTTGGTTGTCAGCTTTGTGTTTTTGATAATAGGTCCCTTTTCCCCTCTTCCCCGTTCCAAGACTTTGCCAGCGCATAGGGGTTTTGTACAGGCTCAGTGAATCTGTTAGATAATAATTGCTGGCGGAGTTGGGTGGAGCGCATATGGAGTCGCCTGAGCGTGGTGAATCCCTCTTGAAATGACTCCAATAACTCTTAATAACTCCGATAACTCTGGTGGTGTCAGCTCAGTATGTTACAGGTCCTGCACCCCCCCCCCCCCATCCACTCACTCCCCGCCCCGCCTCCATTTTAAGACCTTACCTGCTGGAGGGAAAGACAGCACCAGGTAGACCCAGGGAGAAGATATTGGACGGACTAGCAGAGTGGCTGAAGACAGAGAGGGTGGAAGAGGTGCTTGAGGCAACAAGAGATAGAAAGAGATGGAAGGCCACGATCGCCAACGCCATGTGGCAAAGCACTTGATGATGATATGATGATGATGATGATGATGATGACCTGTGCAGAGAGTTTTGCGTGCAGTCCCAACAAGTCTGGCTGATTGCAGATAGTTTTCAGTTTCAGTCTCAATTTCTCAAAATGACGTCTCCGCGCTCGGAACGAATTCCATATGCACTGACGTCGCAGGTGCTACGTGTATGGTGACCGTGTCGCATGCCTTAAGCCTCCACATAAATCCATGAGCTGGTCAGGTCTTGAGGCCCTACTTAGGCTATATTTTACCTAGTCTATATTTCATACTGGTATTTTATTCGCCTAATTCTGGAATAATCTTGGTTGTATGTAAATGACATGTGTATGTGAGTATCTTACGTTAAAAAAAAAACATATATGTAAAGTAAATAAACAAGTAATTAAAGGTTTGAATCACAACACAACTAGCTATTCTGTATAAACTCGTCTCACATGACAGACCCCCTCCCCCCCCCCCACTAGTCAATGCCCAAATGCTCAGTCGTCTATCAACAAGGTGAAGACAATAATTATTTTCTTAATTTTATATAATAAGATAGTAAGTAAGTAAGCAACATGTCAAGTAAAGTGTGAGTTAGTGAGTAAGTAAGTGAATAAGAAGCAAGTAAGTAGGTAATAGATAAATACAAAATAAAGGAGATGTAGATGATAAACAGGTAAGAGAAACAGACCGGGAATAGCGTGTATGGGATTGTCTCAGTGCAGTGAATCTCTCTTTTAAATAACCCCAAAAACTCCTACCAGAATGGTTGTTACATACGTATTGGCAGGGTGACATAAATGTGTTTGGTTTCTTCTCTCCCTCTCTCTGTCTCTCTCTGTCTCTCTCTGTCTTCTGTCTCTCTTGTCTCTCTCTGTTCTCTAACTTTTTTCCTTCATCTTTAGGAAAAAAAATTCAAATGGATGTAATGTCAGCCATGACTATATTTATAAATCTTTGTTTCGAGAAAACGTCGCCGAAAAATTTAATGACTTTGTTTTATGCTCCTTGCCACAAGGACAAAAATGTCAATGGCAATTTTTCAGTTTCAGTTTCAGTTTCTCTGTTTCTCTCTCTCTCTCTCTCTCTCTTCTCTCTCTCTCTCTCTCTCTCTCTCTCTCTCTCTCTCTCTCTCTCTCTCTTCTCTCTCTCTCTCTCTCTCTCTCTCTCTCTCCCTCTCTGTTTCTTCTCCTGTCTCTGTCTCTCTGTCTCTGTCTGTCTCCTTTTCTTTCTCTCTGTCTGTCTCTCTCTCTCTCTCTCTCTCTCTCTCTCTCTCTCTCACTAACACACACACACAAGCACACACACACACACACACACAGCACACACACACACTCTCACACACAAACAAACAAACAAAAATGAAAATCCCGAATAGTTCAACACATCGATGAGAGGGGGTAACAATTAAGCTTTGGGTTCTCTCTCTGTCTCTGTCTCTGTCTCTGTCTCTCTCATATACAAACAAAAGCAAACAAAATAAAAATCCAGAGTATTTCAACACATCGATAGAGGGGGTTACAATCAAGCTCTGAGTTCTATCTCTGTCTCTCGTCTCTCTGTCCTCTGTCTCTGTCTGTCTCTTCTCTCTCTCTCTTTTCTCTCTCTCTCCTCTCTCTCTCTTCTCTCTCTCTCTCTCCTGGTGTGTCTCTTTCACCTGTGAATTGAACTCTAGACATGAATTTTAAATCTACAGCTTTACCAATGGAGCCAGCCAGTGCTCAGTCCCAGGGTAGAGATGGGGGTGGGGTGGATGGAGGAAAACGGGAGGAGGACTGTATGGAGGAGAGCGAAGATAAGTGTATTTATTTTTTCCGCAATGTTGTGTGGTTATTGGAGCGACAAGTGCCATTGTTTTCGATTCTTAGGGGGGTTTTTTTTTTATCTATTTATTTATTCACAATTGGTAGTTCTAATATTATTGTGATATTTTCTTTTTATAGTTCGGGTGTAAATGGAATATTTCATGTTTCGTGTGTGTGTGGTGTGTGTGTGTGTGTGTGTGTGTGTGTGTGTGTGTGTGTGTGTGTGTGTGTGTGTGTGTGTGTGCGTGCGTACATGCATGAGAGAGAGAGAGACAGAAGATAGACAGACAGACAGACAGAAAGAAAGACATAACTTGAAACTGAAACTGTTTATTGTCATTACCCGAAAAGGTCTTTTGACAAGGGGGATAACAATTTTCCAGTAGTGCGACACATAATCCACTCTTTGTATGTGCGCAAATTCTTCACGCATAATAAAAAAAAAAAAAATATCGAACATCATTCCTTGAACAGTCGAACATATTCAAATTATATATAATGAACAATCATCCATTTTATCAGTATTACATAATGCAAACAAACAAAAATATCAGAACAGTGTTCGTACATTCAGGCCAATAATTTGTCTAGGTTTAGGCAAACCAAAATCTTGTTCACACACCCACACCCACACACACGCACCCATATACACTCATACAGCGGGCGCGCGCTCGTGCGCACGCGCCACACACACACACACACACACACACACACACACACACACACACACACACACACACACACACACCACACACACACATCAAAACTGTAATATGATGATACATCTGGGTTCGACCACCCAAACCTTACATTTAGTGATAATAATATAATCTTCACATAACTGCCCCATAATACTCTGTTAACAAGGGACATAACTATGCCTTTTATTTATTTGTTTTTGGTTTGTTTGTTTGTTTGTTTTTTGTTGTTGTTTTTTTGTTAACATGTATAGTAGACCCTTAAGTGTCTATTTACCCTTTCAATGTCCACTTCTAAAATTCTACAAATATACCATTATTTTCATATTATTAGCTAGTCTTAAATTATCGGCAAACAAAGCAAAATAAAGCAAATGAAAACAGCTCTTTACAAAACAGAGTCCATAATAAAGCGGCTTCTTTTGGAGTTAACGTGATATAGCCCACGTCAGTCAAAAAGATTAAATTAATCCCAATATGATATTGTCTCGCAGAGCACTATTGTCGGGCTTGTAGGTGTTTATGTCTTATTTTTTGTGCTTCCGCAATGTATAGTGCCACAGATTTGATTATGACTTCGTCATCAGACGACAAAATAGATACAACATCTTGTCTTTTGGCCATGTCGGATTCAAAAACTTTGCATTTTCCACGTATTGTGTCAAAAAGTTGGCATTGGAATAAAAAGTGTTTTTCATTATCGACATTGTTTCCACATAAGGAGCAAGGATATACTGTGGACGTCCCAGGTTGAAACCAATTTTTATTTGCATTGAAACCAAGTGTTCTTAATCTAAATCTTGCGTAATTAGTTCTTTGCCATTTATCCGTAACAACACTGAGATATTTTTCGGTTTGAAAAACATCTTTAAATGAGAAGAACCAACTATATTTTTCTTTGTTTTCCATATCTGAGTGCTAATTTTGTTTAAACGAACAAATAAGCCTGTCTTTAAATTCATTAATAAACTGACACTCATTTCCTACTCCCTGGGACAACCACACGATTCCAAACCCAAGTTCTATAAAGCCTTTTTAACCTGATAGGCCCAGTTCTGTTTTCCTATTTCCATTTGAGTAACCATCATTTCATATGCCTGTTTACATAACCGAGATTGTGGAAGCCTTAACAATTTCAACCAGTATTTAATACTCTTCACAAAGGTTCTAATGTATAAAGGATATCTTCCAGTTTCTCCATATAAAACAGTATTAGAAGAGTGAATTGGTACAGCCAAAAAACGTTTTATAGCATATGTATGCACTTTTTCCATATGTGGATTTACAGTAAGACCCCATACTTCAGCTGCATATGTAAGTAAAGGTTCTATCTGTGTATCAAACATTTTCCAATATAAATTACAATCAATAGAATTGAGCTTCCGTAAGGATTTTAGAATTTCAATAACACCCTTTTTTCCTTTATTACAAGATTCTTCCCATGCATAATTTAAACTTAATTTTGTCGAAAATATCATTCCTAAGTATTTATAAGAATTAACAACTTTAACCTCGTTAATTCCATAGAACCATTTTTCGTGTTTTGATAAATGTCCACCCTTCCTGAAAATCATAATAATTTTATCCATGTTAACTGTTAAAGCTAGTCGATCCGATTCTTCCTTTAAGACATTTAACTGGTTTTGTAAGCCTTTGACTGTACCAGAGAGAAGAATAACATCGTCTGCAAACAGCAATAGGAATATCTCAATAGCCCCAGGGATAATTTGAATTCCATGCCTGCCTTTTCTTGACAGTTCCACTGCTAATTCATTAATGAAAAAGATAGACACACAGAGACAGACAAACAGACAGACAGACAGACAAATAGAGAGAGAGAGAGAAAGAGAGAGAGAGAGAGAGAGAGAGAGAGAGAGAGAGAGAGAGAGAGAGAAATCATGTTTTGACGTGGCATTTTTCAAACACATTGTTCAATCTATCAAGATTCATTCCATCTCACCCATTCAAGACAATCAGTTTTCTTTTTAAGCCCACAGACTAACGACAGACATAACAACACCAAAAAATCAGTCAAAACCTGTAACAAGAACGCATGCACAACCTTTGTCCAAACTACCAGGCTGGCCGTTTAAGACGTGGCTATTTTGATGGACAGTATGGACACTATCATTATGATGAAACGATGGAGGTGGATTGGGCACATTATTCGAAGAGAGCAGGTTAACATTATCTGCGCTGCCCTGCACTGGAAGCCAAAGGGAGGACGTAAGAGAATAAAGACCCAAGACACCTGGCGACAAATACTGGAAAAAAAGTCAAGGCCACGAAACACACCTTGAGTATTTTACAGACGCTCGGCCCAGAACAGGATAGAATGGAGAACTGTCGTTGCTGCCCCACTCGTCAATGGCTTAATGGATTGTAACAAGGAAACATACATGCCTTTGCCAGAACGAGATCTCATTTCTAAACCCCAGCTGCAAAACCTTAAACGAACAATTTCAAGCCCCTATAGCCATTCCTGGAAGAACTTGATACCACTAAAAAACTACTAGCAGATATCAACAAGACAAGACTTAAAATACACTGGCCATGTGTCACGCAACAAGAATACGGACCTCATGACAACCATCTTTCAAGGAAAAACACCGGCGAAAAGGAAGAAAGGCAGACCTCCGATCTCATACATCGAGAACATAACCAACATCAGTGGCCTAAATATTCAAGAAATTGTTTGACAAAAGTCAAGACAGAGCGGCCTGGAGGGAGATGGTGACATCCAGATGTGCAGCGGCAAACACCGAATCCTGTAACCCCGACAGATGAGACGGGTGAGATAGCCATTCCATCTACTCTTCTTAAAACACTGCAGCTAGTAATAAGAAATCTTCATTTCTTATTATTAGCTGCAGTGTTTTAAGATGATGATGATGATGACAGGAGTACACAAAGAACATGATTCAAAAGGAAGATTAGGAAAAGACAGGCAACATTTATAAGCCAAAACTCACCTTTTCTCCTCGCATAAAATCCTAACCTCACTCAACCCCCCCCCCCCCCCCTCTGCAGCCTGTCTCCGCTCGGAGGGAATCACATGGTTATAATATATAATTGTATATGCTATGCTCTCTATAATTTTCCATTGCTTTTATTCTTGCTTTTATTGCTTTTATTCTTTCTCCCCATTTATAGCCATGCGTGTGTGTGTGTGTGTGTGTGTGTGTGTGTGTGTGTGTGTGTGTGTGTGTGTGTGCGTGCGTGTGTGTGCGTGCGTGCGTCCGTGCGTGCGTGTGTGTCTGCTTCAGCGCTTAGATTTGATTTTATCAAGATTTTGCGCTATATAAATATTGTAATTATTATTATTATTAATTATTATTTCTGCTGCCACGGACTGTAAATTCTAGACATCTCCAGTCTTGAGCTGCAAAATTAAGCGCCTGTAGTAATTCCAGCGCACATTTCTAAGATACTGTATACAGTAATAACCAGGAATGTTCATGCATGCATCTGCAGGAAATCCAATTTAGTTTCAATTTGTCAAAATGGCATCTTCTCTCTCGGAATAAATTTCACATGCACAGACACCACAGATGCCCTGTGATGGAAAAGACCCAAACATAAAAACATACACATAAACTCTTCACACTGGTAAGGAACTGAGGTCTTTCCTAGCGTAGGGGTTCTTTGTGTACTCCTGTCATCATCATCAGGTGCCTTGCCGCATGGCGTTGGCGATCATATCATGGCCTTCCATCTGTTTCCATCCCTTGTTGTTCCAAGCACCTCTTCCACCCTCTCTATCCTCAGCCACTCCGTAAGTCCGTCCAATATTTTCCCCCTGGGTCTACCTGATGCTCTCTTTCCCTCCAGCTTTCCTGTTGTGACCAGGTGCTCCAATTCCCCTTTCCTCATAAAATGGCCTATAAATGTTGCCTGTCTTTTCCTAATCTTCCTTTTGAATCATGTTTTTGTGTCTGCCTCTATCAAGACTGTCTCGTTTGTTTTCTTTGCTGGCCATGGAACTCTCAAAATATTCTTCTTAGAAACCACATCTCAGCTTCCTCAATCTTGCTCTGGCTTTGCGTGTTGACTGTCCACGCCTCACAACCGTATAACATTATCGGTTCTATATAACATTCAATAACTCTCTTCCTGGTGTTAATTGATAGGCATTTGTTGATAAGAATGCTTGTCATCTTCTTGAATGCTGTTTTGGTTCGGCCGATTCTGCTGGCTATTTCTGATGTGCATCTGCCGTCTGGTGAAATGATCGTTCCCAGGTATTCAAACTTATCAACCTGTCTCAAGGCTGTGCCGGTTGCTGTTATTTTGCATGAGGGGATTTCATGTGTTTTTTTTTTACTGATCACCATAACATCAGTTTTCTTGCTGTTTAGTTCCAACCCCTCATCTTTGCTTTCTATTTCCAGTATATTCACAAGGTTTTGTAGGTCCCTATTCCTCATGTCACCAACGTCTTCCAGAATCTACTCCTGTATCAGTCATAAAAATCCGAGACATCTTCAAGCCCCTTCGATACGAAGGAATCACGTCAAAATTTTTTAACAATTTCAAGCGCCTGTAGTGATTCCCCCCTGTATCCTTCTAATACGCTGCAGCCAGCAACAAGAAATATTTTATGCCTGCTGCTTCGGCCTGCAAATCCAAGACATCTTCAAGCTTTGGACGCATGCATGCCTTGTCAGGGCAGTTGGCTGCCAGGGCAGCGGGTTTTCCATTCCAATCGTCTACGTTCTGGGTCCAGCAGACCTCCATCGGCGCGTGAGCTGGCTTCATTTTCCAGGTGATTAGCATGCAAAACCGTTTAATCCAATTTGCTCTCCATCCTTCATCGAGTTTTCTTCCATTTCTTGTCTGTTGTTTCTCAGTCTGTCGAGGGAGTTCGCTTCATTTCTAGCTTCTGTGAGAATGGTTTGGGGAATTTTTTTT
>JAPXFY010000024.1:18247319-18249819 GCA_030674185.1 Monoplex corrugatus
TGCCTTCGTTTCACGTCACGTTTATCGTGTCCCCTGATGCCCCTTCAAGGTAACACTGACCTTAACCCTTTGACTCCTGCACCCCTGTCCAACAACTGCAAAAACTTAACCCTTTGATTCCCTCACCCTATCCCCCAGCTTCCTGCAAGGAAGCTGGTGGATAGGGTGAGGGAATCAAAGGGTTAAGTTTTTGCTTTGATAGCATGGTTGACAATATAGGATTCTGGTGGACAGAGTGCGGGAGTCAAAAGGGTTAATTAAGAAGAGCAAAGACTGGCCTCTTTGAAAAAATAATTTGGTATTTTAAAAGGAATATTGTTAGAATGGCTTGACCATCTCGTTTTATGACGTTGACATGGAATGACGCAGGTTCTGTGATAAAACAAAAATCATCACTCGTCACTCGGACTTGTCTTTGACGAAAATAGCAACAAACATAAAACATTACCTACTCCGTCCCTCTCAGCACTCTCCTTTCTCAGTTTCAAGACGTCAAATCGCCTGTGCATTGGGGTGTGTGTGTGTGTGTGTGTGTGTGTGTGTGTGTGTGTGTGTGTGTGTGTGTGTGTGTGTGTGTTGCAGAGAGAGAGAGAGAGAGAAAGACAGACAGAGACAGAGACAGAGAGAGACGTTGCATCTTTGTAGGTTTTCTGTCCATATTTATATATATATGTATACATGTATATATATATATATATATATATATATATATATATATATTATATAGAGACAGACAGACAGAGATAAAGGATTGATAGATAGATAGATAGATAGACAGACGCATAGATAGATAGATAGATAGATAGATAGATAGATATATAGATAGATAGATAGATAGATAGATATATAGATAGATAGATAGATAGATAGATAGATAGATAGATAGATAAATCGATAGATAGATAGATATATACCTAGCTAGCTAGCTAGCTAGCTAGGTATCTATCTATCTATCGATTTATCTATCTATCTGTCTATCTATCTGTCTATCTATCTATCTATCTATCTATCCATCTATCTATCTATATATCTATCTATCTATCTATCTATCCGTCTGTCTATCTATCTATCAATCCTTTATCTCTGTCTGTCTGTCTCTCTCTCTCTCTCTGTCTCTCTCTCTCTCTCTCTCTCTCTCTATATATATATATATATATATATATATATATATACATACATATGTATATATAAATAACAGTCCTCCTAAATGAAATTTACGACACTGGAAAAATCCCCAAAGATATGTCAAAATCAATTTTCATTGCACTTCCAAAGAAGACAGGGGCTATAGAATGCGAACTCCATCGCACAATCAGTTTGATGAGCCATGTAACAAAAATCCTGTTAAGAATAATCATGATGAGGACAAGGAATAGAATCAAAAGAGAAATAGCAGAAGAACAGTGTGGATTTGTGGAAGGGAAAGGAACTATTAATGCCATATACATCCTAAGAACTATCATAGAGAGGTCAAATGAGATGAATAAGGATTTGTATTTATGCTTTGTTGACTACACCAAGGCTTTCGATCGGGTAAGACATGATGAATTGATCAACCAACTGGAGAGACTCAATGTTGATGGAAAAGATCTACGAATAATCAGAAATATGTACTGGGAACAAACAGCTGCCATGAGAATAGAAAACAATGTAAGCTCTTTCCAAAATATCAAAAGAGGAGTCAGACAGGGTTGCGTTTTGTCACCAGATCTGTTTTCACTTTACAGCGAAAACATCATGAGAAACCTAGAAGAAGACCCTGGATTAAAGGTTGGAGGGAAAATGATAATCATTCGATATGCAGATGACACCGTGCTAATTGCAGAAAGTGAACAAGACCTACAAAACCTTGTGAATATACTAGAAATAGCAAGCAAAAGTAAGGGGCTGGAACTAAACAGCAGGAAGACTGAAGTCATGGGGATCAGTAAAAAACCATGAAATCCCCTCATGCAAAATAACAGCAAATGGCACAACCTTGACACAGGTTTTATAAATTCAAATACCTGGGAACGATCATTTCATCAGA
Organism: Monoplex corrugatus; assembly: GCA_030674185.1. Classification (NCBI taxonomy): domain Eukaryota; kingdom Metazoa; phylum Mollusca; class Gastropoda; order Littorinimorpha; family Ranellidae; genus Monoplex; species Monoplex corrugatus. The sequence goes on from JAPXFY010000024.1 coordinate 18,249,349, forward strand.
CGGCAGATGCACATCAGAAATAGCCGGCAGAATCGGCCAAGCCAAAACAGCATTCAAGAAGATGACAAGCATTCTTACCAACAATTGCCTGTCAGTTAACATCAGGAAGAGAGTTCTTGGATGTTACATAGAACCAATACTGTTGTACGGATGCGAGCCGTGGACAGTCAACAAACAAAGCCAGAATAAGATTGAGGCATCCGAGATGTGGTTTCTGAGAAGAATGTTGAGAGTTCCATGGACAGCAAAGAAAACAAACGAGACAGTCTTGATGGAGGCAGACACAAGTAGATCACTCATAAGGAAGATTAGGAAAAGACAGGCAACATTTATAGGCCATTTTATGAGGAAAGGGGATTTGGAGCACCTGGTCACAACGGGAAAGCTGGAGGGTAAGAAAGCACCGGGTAGACCCAGGGAGAAAATGCTGGACGGACTTGCAGAGTGGCTGGGGACGAGGAGGGTGGGGGA
>JAPXFY010000024.1:18254819-18289819 GCA_030674185.1 Monoplex corrugatus
AGGGGGGGGGGGGGGAGAGCGACGAGAAAAGAAGAGAGACAGAAGAAAGAGAAAGAAAGAGAAAGAACAGAGAGAGACAGCAGAGAGAGACAGGGACAGAAAAGAGATGGAGAGACAGACAGCGATACAGAGAGAGACAGAGACACAGAGAGAGAGGAAGAGAGAGACAGAGACACACACAGAGAGACAGAGTCAGTGACAGAGACAGACAGCCAGTCAGACAGAGATAGATAGACAGACAGACAGACAGAGAGACATAGAGAGGGACAGAGAGACAGAGACAAAGACAGACAAAGACAGACAGACAGACAATTAGACAGACATAGACAGAAACAAGGAGACACAGAGAGACAGAGACAGACGGAGACAGACACAGAGATACAGAGACAGAGAGAGAGGAGAGAGAAAGAGGAGAGAGAAAGGAGAGAGAGGAGAGAGACAGAGACAGACAGACAGACAGCTAGACAGCGAGACAGAGAGTGAAAGAAAGAGAGACAGAGAGAGAGCCAGAGAGAGCGAGAGAGAGACAGAGAGAGACAGAGAGAGAGAGAGACAGAGACAAGAGAGACAGAGACAGAGACAGACAGAGAGAGACAGAGAGAGAGAGACAGAGACAAGAGAGACAGAGACAGACAGACAGAGAGACAACACAGTCAGAAGACGTGTATAAACATTGCCAAAACTGTCAAGTCAACAGAGGAAGGTCAGAAACGTTTCCAGTCTCATAATAGCTGACCCTCGTCATCATTAATCCTACAGGTAAATCTCCACGTAATTATATATGTCACTGTGTTAGCCCAGAGTCTTGAAGAAGAGAGAGAGAGGGGGGGGGGGGGGGAGAGAGAGACAGACTGAGAAAGATAGAGAGACAGAGAGAGAAACAGAGAGAGATGACAGAGAGAGAGACAGAGAGAGAGAGACAGAGAGAAACAGAGAGAGACAGACAAAAAGAGAGGGAGAGACAGACAGCGATACAGAGAGAGACAGAGACACAGAGAGAGAGGAAGAGAGAGACAGAGAGAGAGACAGAGTCAGTGACAGAGACAGCCAGCCAGACAGACAGAGACAGACAGACAGAGACTGAGAGAGGCATAGAGAGGGACAGAGAGAGAGACAGAGACAGACAGACAATTACACCGACATAGACAGATGCAAGGAGACACAGAGAAACAGAGATAGACAGAGACAGACACAGAAATACAGAGACAGAGAGAGAGAGAGAGGAGAAGAGAGAGAGAGAGAGAGAGAAAGTGAGAGAGAGACAGACAGACAGAGAGACAGAGAGAGAAAGAGACAGACAGACAGACAGCGAGACAGAGAGAGACAGAGAGAGAGACAGAGAGGAGAGAGAAAGAGACAGACAGAGAGACAAAGAGACAGAGAGAGAAAGAGAGAGAGACAGAGACAGAGAGAGAGACAAAGAGACAGAGAGAGAAAGAGAGAGAGACAGAGACAGAGAGAGAGAGAGACAGAGACAGAGACAGACAGAGAGACAACACAGTCAGAAGACGTGTATAAACAATGCCAAAACTGTCAAGTCAACAGAGGAAGGTCAGAAACGTTTCCAGTCTCATAATGGCTGACCCTCGTCATCATTAATCCTTCAGGTAAATCTCCACGTAATCATATATGTCACTGTGTCAGCCCAGAATTTTGCAGAAGAGAGAGAGAGAGAGGGGGGGGGGGGGGAGAGAGACAGACTGAGAAAGATAGAGAGACAGAGAGAGAAACGGAGAGAGAGACAGAGAGAGAGACAGAGAGAGAGAGTGGGAGAGAGACAGACAGACAGGAGAGAGAAGACAGACAGACAGAGAGAGAGAGAGAGAAATACAGACAGACAGAGAGAAAGAAAGTGAGAGAGACAGAGATAGAAACAGAGAGAGAGAGACAGAGAGAGAGACAAAGAGAGAGTGGGAGAGAGAGTGGGAGAGAGACAGACAGAGAGAGAGAAAGACAGACAGTCAGAGAGAGAGAAAGAGAGTGAGAGAGACACAGAGAGACAGTGACAGAGACAGAGAAAGAGAGAGAGAGAAAGAGAGACAGAGAAAGTGAGAGAGAGAAAAAAGTGAGAGAGAGAGAGACAGACAAATAGACAGACAGACAGACAGACAGAGAGCGAGAGAGAGAGAGAGAGAGAGAGAGAGAGAGAGAGAGAGAGAGAGAGAGAGAGAGAGACAGCTAACCCTTGACACATGAAACATGAAAACACTCTTTTACTCAAGGATACTAACATTAGATCCTGGCGGATGTCTTTCAGCTAATCCTTGCTATTCTACACAGACGATATAAGCACACACACACACACACGTGCACACACACTCACACGCACACACACACACACACATACACATACATACACAAACACACACGCATGCACACACAAACACACACACTCACACACACACATACACACGCACACACTCACACACACACACATGCACACACACACACACACTCTCTCTCTCTCTTTCTCACTCAGTCACTCACTCACACACACACACACACATACACACACCACACACACTCACTCACTCACTCACACACACACACACACAAACACACACACACACACTCACACACTCACACATACACACACACAAAGAGAGAGGGGGAGAGACAGACAGAGAGACAGAGTGAGAAAGAAAGAGAGAGAGAGAAAAAGAGAGACACTTGAAACATGAAAACACTTTATTACTCAAGGACAGTAGCGTTAGGTGATAGTGGATAATGTCTGACAGCTAGTTTTATTCTGTTTTACACACATATAATGTAAGCATATGAGCATAAAATCATCATCGAAATACATCGATTACAAATAAAGAGTGAAAACCTACACATAAAGGACAGAAGCAAAAAAAATCTAGCAATAAAGGAAACCAACAAAAAAAGCAAAGAAAAAACTAAAAAGCAAACAAACAGACAAATAAACAAACAAACAAACAAACGAATGGGGAAGTATTTATTCATAAAAAAAAAAAGGATAACCATCTGTCTTAAAGGGTGCGTAGAAGACTGGTTTTAGCTGGAACAATTATTTGTTATTTCAGGGAAATCATTATGAAGCTTTCGTATAAAGGTGATCAGTGATGTCCATGATTTGGTAAGGCAGTCAAAGGGTGTTGGTGGACAGGGCGCGGGAGTCAAAGACTGCCTGCGCGATAGAAATGAAAAATAATCATCATCGTCATCATCATCATGATTAAGCTTCTCATGCTAATAATAATAATAATAATAATAATAATAATAATAATAATAATAATGATAATAATAAATCACTTTTATATAGCGCTATTCTCTTACACTTAGGTAAAGACTCACTGCGCTTTGATGATGATGATGATGATGATGACGACGATGACGACGACGATGATGATGATGATGATGATGATCATCATCATCATCATCATCATCATCATTATTTTTACTTTCATTATCATTACTATCGTTGTTGTTGTTGTGATTGTTGTTGTTGTTTGTGTTGCTTTTGTTGTTGCTGTTGCTGTCATTTCGTCATAGTTATTATCATTATTATTTCATAAACGAGCTCGTGATCGAAAAAAAAAAAAAGAACAAAAGAAAGAAAAAAAAAGAAAGGAAAAAAGAAAAACCCTCACGCAACCGCCGATCTCTCCATTTATATCTCTGATCAGACTGCTCGTCATGTTTCCCGCCACTACTACTACATACGTACATAACGTGCCTCATTTCTAACTGTCTCTCATCCTCTTTCTTCCCCCACTTCATGTTTCATGTCAGACCAAGGTAGATATTTATGGGGCCGCCTTTCATTCTCAACGTAAAACAGGCCCGAAAAGGGGAACCCGCGTCCCAACGATCGGAAACGTTAAAACTAACAGTCTGAGACGGCTCGGCACTTCAAAGGACCCGGTAGTATTAGCGCTGGCAAAAAAAAGAGAGTTCAAGCAACATTGTGCCCGATCACTGATCTAAGCGGTTCGGAAGGACACCTCTTCCACTACCCCCATTTTTCCTCCACTGGAAGAAAAAAAAAAAGAAACGAAAAAGAAAAAGAAAAAGAGAGGGGTAGGGAGAGTACCATTGCAGGGGCGAATGCGTTTAATATGACATTGTTGTCAATCGACGGAGCGCCTTTTCTTGCAAACGGTGCGGCGCCAGAAATCAACGGTGAGCGTGCGGTGGTGGAGAATGGGAAAGGTGAAAAGGTGTTTTGGGGCGAGCCTTCTCAAAGCGCTGGACGTCTGCCGCCGTATCTTTTGTGCCCCGCAGACGACGCTGTGTCTGGCGGCGCCAGAGAGCTCTATGGGACCCCGAGAAAGGGCAAAGAACTCGCCACAGTAGCGACAGTTCTTTCCCTTTCATGAGCTCTCCTGTCAGGCAAGTCGGTGACGCCAGCGCGAGCCATTTGGAAGAGCGGTCCTCAAAGACATCCACTTGAGGCTCAGACGATCTGTGCAGCTCTCTCTGTTCGTCTTTTGTGGGGGGAAGCGCGGCGAGCACATCGTTTGAAGACGGAGCAAATGCTGCGCGGATAAAGCGTTGAAGACGCTGTCAACGTCCGCCACGTTTCCTGGCGGTTGAATATGTGAGGTATGTCACAGGTCTGCCGGCTCTCTAGCTCAATGGCTGACTGTTATTGTCCCCCAGGTCGTTGTGTCTCTCCTTGAGTAGGAGTAAAATGCCGGGTATTTCAAGTCTGTTGAGCCACGTTCACGAGGAGAGATACTCCTTTGATACAAAGCGACTATTTTCTTTTACCGTGGGTTGGTTGGCTAGCTGTTTTTGATTGTGCCACGGGCGCCAGATCTCAGGTCTCTATTTCAGCCTCTCATTTCTTACTTGTTCATCTATCTACATACTCCTGTACCTTTTAGTTAGTTAGTTATTAAGTTATTAAGTTAGTTAGTTAGTTAGTTTGTTACTTACTTACTTACTTACTTACTTATTCACTCACTCACTCACTCACTCACTCACTCACTTACTTACTACTTACCTACATACTTACTTCCAGACTGACTGACTGACTGACTGACTGACTTTTATTGTCCTTCAGGTCGTTGTGTCTCTCTTCCGTAGTAGCAGGAGTAAAATGCCGGTATTTCAAGTCTATAGAGCCACGTTCATGAGCAGAGATACTCCTTTGATACAAAGCGACTATTTCTTTTTTACCGTGTGTTGGCTAGCTGTTTTTGATTGTGCCACAGACGCCAGATCTCAGGTCTCTATTTCTGTCCCACCCAGCCACATAAAAGTTGGCGTGTTGGCTTGCCCATCTTAATGCTCCAATCATTCTGTTGGCGTTAAGTGTAGTGGTTTGTTGGTCCAGTTCCCATCCCTGTATGTCAAGATCTTACCAGTGTATAGAATAGAATATTGCGCAGGATCAAGGCGTTTGCCTGATAGCTGCTGTCAGATTTGGATTGGGTGCTTACGGAGTTGTCCAGAGTGCGATTAATCTCTGTTAAGAAATTGCGAACAGAAGCAGCTAGAGGGCCAGTTGTTGGAATAGTTTAAAACTTGATTTGAAAAAAAATATACTATTATATTATATTTCTCATTTCTTACTTGTTCATTTCATTTATAAGCCATTTTATGAGGAAAGGGGAATTGGAGCACCTGGTCACGACAGGAAAGTTGGAGGGAAAGAGAGCACCGTTTAGAACCAGGGAGAAGATACTAGACAGACTTTGCAGAGTGGCTGGGGACAAGGAGGATGGAAGAGATGCTTGAGGCAACAAGTGATGGAGACAGATGGAAGTCCATAATCGCCAACGCCATGCAGCAAGTCACCTGATGATGATGATGATGATGATGATGATGATGATGATGATGATGATGATGACTTGTTCATTTATCTACATACTCTTGTACCTTATATTAAATTAGTTAGTCAGTTAGTTAGTTAGTTAGTTAATTAGTTAGTTAGTTAGTTAGCTAGCTACTTACTTACTTACTTACTTACTTACTTACTTACTTACTTACTTACTTACCAATCTATTTTTTCTTTTCTTTCCTCGGAAGTGAACGACAGACTGGCGGGGCTATGACTATGGAAATATTGTCTTCAAATTGTTGATAGGCAGCTGAACTTTTGTGCGTTGACTTGCGGGGTGGGGGTGGGGGCTTTCTGTGATGTGAGACGAGTTTATACTGAGTACCTAGTTGTGTTGTGATTCAGCCCATCAATTATTTATTTATTTATTCATAGATCTGTTCTTTTCTTTGATATATGAAGATAAGATACACAGATACACATGTCATTTACATGTAACCAAGACTGTTCCAATAATAGGCTCATACAATACTAGTGTATATACATACATATCATCATCATCATCATCAGGTGCCTTGACGCATGGCGTTGGCGATCATGGACTTCCATCTGTCTCTGTCTCTTGTTGCCCCAAGCATCTCCTCCACCCTCCTCGTCTTCAGCCACTCCGCAATTTCGTCTAGCATTTTCTCCCTGGGTCTACCTGGTGCTCGCTTTCCCTCCAGTTTTCCCGTTGTGACCAGGTGCTCCAAATCCCCCTTCCTCATAAAATGGCCTATAAATGTTGCCTGTCTTTTCCTAATCTTCCTTATGAGTGATCTACTTGTGTCTGCCTCCATCAAGACTGTCTCGTTTGTTTTCTTTGCTGTCCATGGAACTCTCAACATTCTTCTTAGAAACCACATCTCGGCTGCCTCAATCTTGCTCTGGCTTTGCTTGCTGACTGTCCACGCCTCACATCCGTACAACAGTATTGGTTCTATGTAACTTTCAATATATGTTATATGTTATACATATATATATATATATATATATATATATATATGTATGTATATATGTATATATATATATAGAGAGAGAGAGAGAGACAGAGATAGACAGAGAGACAGAGAGAGACAGACAGAGAGACAGAGATTAGGTAAAACAAAGGCTAGGTAGGACCTCAGGTCAACCCATGGGTTTATGTGCAGGCTTAAGGCTTGTGCCATGATCACCATACACATGGCACCTGTGACGTTAGTACATAAGGAATTCGTTCCGAGCGCGGAGACGTCGTCTTGAGAAACTGAAAGAGAAACATGAAAAATCTTGGGAGAAAATTGGTTAGTGGAGTTGGAAGATACACACACACACACTACTTGAATGACTGCTTCCCATCTATCCCACGTGAAGATCCACACCATTCACTGAAGACTAGTATGCCTTCTCATTCATCAGACTGGTGCCGGAAAAGTTCATCATCATCATCATCATGCACACACAGACATGCATACACACACATGGACGCACAAACTCACACACACATACACACTCACCCGCACATGCACACACATACTCACACATTCACACACACATGCTCACACGTACTCACACACACACACACACACATACACACTCATACACACACACACACACACACACATACACGCACTCACCTATACACACATACACACACACGTACACCCACCCTCCCACCCCCACCCCTACCCCCACATACACACATACACAAGATTTAGGAAAAATAACTGCACTTCCAAAATCATTTATTCTATATCGATTACGCTAAATCCAAATTATACGCTTACTAAGAAAAATAATTTACAAATTATACACGTTGCAAAATGTCTATGATTGCCTGCATTTGAAAAAAAAACTAAGATTTTTGGTTACTCATACATTTATATTCCCTTGATGTTGATGATAATAACATGAAATATGAAATCATAAATGAACTTGTGTGTCAACTAATTACAACTAAAGTAAGTCTTACAGCCCTAACATTTATAGAAAATGGTCTTTATAAACATTCTTCAAATACAAGAAATTAAAATCAGAATGGTTACGAATACGTTATTGTGTACAGAATTATGGGAACTACTGTCATCTCGAAAGAAATGGAATTTGTAAATAGTTTGCGTGGTGACTTCTATATTGGAAACAAAAGACACATCGATCATATGGTCATATGTTTCAGAAATGTTTGAATGTCGAAAGCTCTGGAACAGAGTTGAAGATTTGTTACAGTCAGTGTTTTATCCGTGCAAATGAAACTATAATGTCGTCTAAAAGCACGTATGTGAATAGACGTTAAAAGAAATAACGAACGAAACTATAATGTTGTTTGCTGCTGATAAAAATGTGTACACAAATCCAGTATTTAATTCAATTCAGAAATCGTTCTGGGGAAAATGTATATTTAAAAATGCAAATTGAAAAAAAAACGTCCAATATTTAATTTGATTCAGTAATCGTTCTTTGAAAATGTATACTTAAAAATGCAAATTAAAAAAAGTCCAATATTTTATTTGATTGAGTAATCGTTGTATGAAAATGTATATTAAAATATGCAAATTCAAAAAAGAAAGTCCAATATTTACGGTTTGTTTGTTTGTTTGTTTGTTTGTTTGTTTGTTTGTTTGTTTGTTTGTTTGTTTGTTTGTTTGTGGGGTTTTTTGGTTGTTGTTTTTTTTTTTTTTTGGTCTGAATTTGTATTTTTTTAATATACATTTTCATAGAACGAGTACTCAATCAAAAAATGCAAATTCAAACAATAACAAAACAAAACCGTCCAATGTTTAAATTGATTCAGTAATCGTTCTAAGGAAAACGTATTTAAAAATGCAAATTCGAAAAAAAAACTTCCAGATGTAGCTTCTCTTATAAGATAATTTATCACGAAATACTACATTGAAGAATACAAGGCAAAATTGACAGGGAACTTGAACACTTAGAGGTAAATGGACCTCCTACTGACTATTGAGATACGATATGATCTCATACATTAGCAATATTAAAAATGCCTGTGGTCCTTTTAACTTACCCAAGTATGTTTATGCTCTTTGTAAAATGATTGCATTGTATAAATTTTAATATGCGTATGTCTCTTGTGAATATTACTGATGAGTTTCATTCTTGCTGAAGATTGAATTCTGTGGAGTAATTGTAACCACGCATCGCTAATAATACATGTGTCATTCTTTCTTTAAATTGAATAATAACACAGCTTGAGAGAAAAAGTCTAATACCTTTATTTTTAGTTCTTCGACAAGTGAATGTGTCTGGAATTCAGAGTTGATTTGATTTTTTTTTTCCAGTGAAGATGTGGTGGTACAATAACATGATATTATGGACAGAGCAACAACAAACAATGAGTATGGCGTGTTCACGGAGGAAAAACAACACATACACACATACAAACAAAAACAAACAAAATAAAATAAACGAATATTTCAACATATCGGTAGAAGGGGTAAAAATCCAGCTCTGAGCTCTCTCTCTCTCTCTCTCTCTCTCTCTCTCTCTCTCTCTCTCTCTCTCTCTCTCTCTCTCTCTCTCTCTCTCTCTCTCCTCCATTTCTATCTGTTTGTCTGCCTGTCTGTCTGTGTGTCTCTCTCTGTATGTCTGTCTCTCTCTCTCTCTCTCTCTCTCTCTTTCTCTCTCTCTCTCTCTTTCTGTCTTTCTCTTTCTATTCTCTCTCTTATTTCTGTCTGTCTGTCTGCCTGTCTGTGTCTGTGTCTCTGTCTCTGTGTCTCTGTCTGACTGTATGTATGTCTGTCTGTCTGTCTGTCTCTCTCTCTCTCTCCCTCTCTCTCTCTCTTTCACACACACACACACACACACACACCATACCAATACCGATGGTGACCACTAACTACACACACACACACCACACACACACACACACACACAACACACACAACACACACACACACACACACACACACACACATACACACAACACACACACATACACACACACACAACACAACACACACACACAACACACAACACACACACACAACACACACACACACACATACACACACACACACACAACACACACACACACACACAACACACAACACACCACACACACACACACACACACACAACACACACACACACACACACACACACACACACACACAACACACACACACACACAACACACACACACATGCACATACCATACCAATACCGACGGTAACCACTCAGCGTAAGAAAACAAACAGAGGCTGAGAACGAGAAGTCGCCCCCAACCCCCAACCCCCAAACTCCCACCCCCACCCCCATCCCCATCCCCCCACCCCCGGCGCCGGGTATGGTGTGGATAGCCATCTCCCGTGGGATTGTCAAACCGGCCTGCAATTAGCTCCCTTGTCATTGGATACTTCCATAGCTAATGACTCACTGATGCCTGACCCGTGAGAACTCGGCGCCCTGCTTGGTTGCTCAGATTGTCTTAAATTAAGTCGTTTTGGTCAAGCAAGGGACGGGACGTGTTTTGTGCTGGGGCCGGCTTGGTTCCGCTGATAGAGATCCCTGGATGGACTCAAGGTTTTGATGTCTCGTGTTCGATTCCAGCCTGCGACATTAAAAAACCCCCAAAAAAACTGACATCTTCCCGGCCCATCTTAATGCTATAATCATTCTGGTGGTGTTAACCCTAAAACTCCTGCACCTTATCCACCAACTGCAAAAACTTAACCCTTTGACTTACTCACCCTCTCCACCAGTTTCCTACAGGAAGCTGGTGGATAGGGTGAGGGAATCAAAGGATTAAGTTTTTGCTTTGCTAGCGTGATTGGCAATGCAGGATTGCTGGTGGACAGGGTGCGAGAGTCAAAGGTTTAACTAAATTTTTATGTTGTTTTTTTATTTTTAATGTTCTGGGGTTTTTCGTTTTGTTTTGTTTTGGATTACATGTTACACATGTTGCCTCTTTCACAACGTAAGTCACACTGAGGCGCTGTAATGACGGGCTCGACTAGATCTAAATGGACGATGATTCTGTTAAGGATGATTCTGGCAAAGATCTTCCCCGTTAGGCACAGGAGGGAAAATCCACGATGATTATCGCATAAGGTCTTATCGTCCTTCCTCTTGTAAATGTGGATGATGATGATCATCATCATTATCATGTGCCCTGCCGCATGGCGTTGGCATCATGGCCCTCCATACGAATACATGCCCTGGTTCTTCTGCTATTTCTCTTTTGATTCTGTTCTTTGTCCTCCTCATAATTATTCCTAATAGGATTTTTGTTACATGACTTATCAAGCTGATTGTACGATGGCGTTCGCATTCTATAACCCCTGTTTTCTTTGGAAGTGCAACGAAATTTGTTTTTGACATTGTGGATAATCATAGCATCGTTAAAGTCTCGAGAAACCTCTTCTGCCTGTCGTAAAGAATGAGGGCGAGCTATTTCTGGAGAACCGAAAACTTTATAGCAGTCCTTCTGCCATACCGGACTGGTACAAAGTTTTCATTTCTTCAGGAGCATCAGCTCCTGGGGCCTGTCTGGGCGTGGTTTGCCTCAGGCCTTTAGTAATGTCGCCACTGTTAGGTGGTCCAAAACAAGTATGACTGCCCGCGTTCAAGCAAACAGGAACCAGGAAAAACAACACGAAAATAGAACCAGAACGCTTAGATTTGATTTTGTCAAGATTTTGCGCTATATAAATAAAATATATTATTATTATTATTATTATTTAATACAACCTGACAAGACAGGCGCAAAATTTTCTGTCCAACTGTACTTTGTCAAGCGTAAAACGTAAGATCACAAACGAACAAACACCAAATACAAAGATTAGGACAAAAAAACTAAAACTTCCCTGTTGCTTCGTCCAGTGGGAGAAAAACTCCATTGTTAGGTGGGTCCAACAGAGATACTTTTACTGGTAGTTGGGGGATACTGCAATGGTGTTCTGAGATATTGACAACTCCCTGTTGAACGGTGTGTTAATGTGCTCAGCCCAGCGTGATGAGATACCAGCGCTTTCCCTGTCAGCAGAATGGACTGGTCGGGGCTGCGGATTAGTGATGGGCCAGAAGCTTTTGGACCATACACTGCATATAGTCCACCATGCCATGACCTCATTTCGTTGGCATCAGCCGCAGCCCGCAATTCTGCAGCTTTCGTCTCTGCCACCATGAGAGAGGTAAGTCTACCCAGACAGGATCGAACGTAGACATTCCGATTAGAAATCTTACGTATTGTCCACTTAATTATCGCGCCCGTGGGAATATAAGTGCTTCATAAGTTTTGCTCCCTCCTAGCCCTCCACCCCCACCCCCCACTCACCACCCTTTTCAAGACCTGTCCAGCGTGTTGAGTTTTGCTCATCGACAGTTTTGGAATGGAGCGCATACTGACTTGCCCGAACGTAATGAATCTGCTTGTACAAACTTTACACAGAAGTTACGGATACATGGGTGTAGGATAGGTGGTGATGGAGTGGTTAAAAGCACGACTCTGTTCAACAACTTGTTTATTTATTTATAATGCTACCAATTTTGAAGAACAAGGTCTCCCAACAGTGTAAAAATCGCTACTCACAGTTCCGTAGCTTTCGATGGCGTTCTCGCCATCTTCGTCAGCGCTCTAATGCTGTCTGCGTGAATCTCTACTCAGATCTCGCGAACATGGGATGAACCCAGCTCACGAGATCGAATCAGAGAATGGTACACCGGGGGCAGGGTGTAACGGCCCCGGTCCCTGTTGAGCGGGGGGTTGGTGGCTGCGATGTAGATGGCCTCCTTGACTCCTCGCTGGAACCACTTATTTTCTCTGTCCAGGATGTTGACATTGTCCGCACTGAATTGATGTTTTTCGGCGTGTAGGTGAGCTCCTACTGGAGAAGAGTCCCTCTTGTGTTCTGTTAGTCTCTTCTGAAGGGGGCGTTCAGTTTCACCGACATAATGTTGGTTACAGTCCTGGCAGTCTATTCTGTATATAATGCCAGCTTTGTCGAGTTTGCTGGTTTTGTCCTTGGGGGTGACCAGCTGGCTGCGTATGGTGTTGGAAGGTTTGGAATGTACAGCCACCCCCAGTTTTCTGATCTTTCTGGACAGAGCGTCACTCACACCTCCTACGTATGGGATGGTGATGTGTCCCTTGCGCTGGTGTTGTTTCACTGGCTGTTGGGATGCGGTGTTGGATTTCCTGCCTCCCGGGCTGTTCCAGGCCCACTTTTTGTAGCCCGAGATGGTGAGCACTTTTTTCAGGTGGTTTGTCTCCTTGTCTTTTGCCTCTTGGGTACTGCATATGGTGTTAGCTCTGTGGGTAAGGGTTCGAATCACTCCCAGTTTGTGTTCAAAGGGCTGGTGGCTGTCGAACTGTAAATATTGGTCCGTATGAGTTGGTTTACGGTAGACCGAGAAGGATAGAATGCCATCAGTTCTGGTGATGAGGGTGTCCAGCATGGCTATGGAGTTGTTCTGTTCCACTTCCCTCGTGAATTTGATGGCTGGGTGTTGGTTGTTCAGATGTTCTGTGAACTGTTCGACCAGTTGCTGGGGGAGGATAGTCATGGTGTCGTCTACGTAGCGCCCCCAGTATCGTGGTGGGGAGTGGAAAGAAGCCAATGCTTTCTCTTCAAAATCCTCCATGAACAGGTTGGCTACTATTGGGCTTACTGGGGAGCCCATGGCTGCTCCTTCTTTTTGTTGGTAGAATTCACCTTGGAAGGTGAAGTAGGTGGTGGTGAGGCAGCAGGACAAGAGTTCACATACGTCGTCCACTGTGAGAGATGTACGTTGGTGGAGGGTTTGGTCGTTTTGTAACCTTCGGCGTATGATCTCTATGCTTTCTTTCACTGGTACGCTGGTAAATAGGGCAGAGACATCATATGACACAAGGAGTTCATCATGAGCGAGGGTGTAGTTACTCAGTTTTTCCACTAGGTCAGCACTGTTGTGGATGTGATGATCTGTGTGTCCTACGAGAGGTGATAGGATGTCCGCCACAAATCTAGCCGTCTCATACATGATGGAACCTCTGGATGCGACTATGGGACGGAGGGGGACTTCTTTCTTGTGGACTTTGGGTAGACCATAGAACTTGGGGACGTCGGACACAGTTGGGTATAATTTCCTGTACTGTTCTAATGACAGGCGGTCCGTCTCTTTCAGGCGTTTCAGTGTGTCTTTCAGTTTGTTGGAAAACTTGGAAGTAGGATCTTTCTTGAGGCGTTCATATGTTGTAGTATCTTCCAGAAGTTTGCTTGCCTTCTCATAGTACATGGGTCTAGGCATGATGACTGTGGCACGACCTTTGTCAGCTGGTAGGATCATCGTGGCGTGTTCGTTCTTTAAATCCGCCAGAGCCCGTCTTTGGTCCGGTGTTAAGTTGGATTTCGGTAGTTTGGCCTGTTTCATGATTCTGACACAGTCTGATCTTAAGTGTGTGGCTTCTTCTGAATTAGGGCCAATATACCTGCAAGCTGTTTCAATGCTTGTGATGAGGTCTACCACTGGAAGCTTGTTAGGGGCTACGGCGAAATTTAGTCCTTTCTCTAGTACTTCCTGTTCAGGTTTAGTGAGTTGGCGATCTGATAGATTGATCACCCACCTCTCTTTGGTCTTTCTTTTTGTTTCTTCCGGTACAGGTGTAATCTCGCTTTTGTCATTCTGTTGTCTCCTGTTGTTTTTTGGTGCTAGAAGTTCGAATTTCTTTCGATGGCGTTGGCGTACTTTGTCCCATTCTATTCGTCGTGTGTTGTTTAGCCACTCTTTGATTTCGGAGAGCATAGCATCTGGTAGTGTGCTAGAGCTCAGTCTTTCCTCGAGGTCTTGGATTTTCCCTTCCAGACAAGTGATGCGGGTGTTGATTTGCTTGATGCGTTCGTTCATGAGTGCTCGTTGTGCCTGATTGATGATATTATTTGCTGCTGTTCCTTTCATCGGAGTTTTGATTTTTAGGCTGGTGGGAAAGACGCCGTGATGTTTGCAGTGCAGTGTGAAGTGTAGATGGTTCCTGAACTTCACTAGGGAGCGGTGTAATTTCTCTGATTCACGAAAGGTAGTGATGATCGTCCGATCGTAATCGCGAATGAGACGTAGGGGAAGTTTCAACAGTTGGGGGTAGACATAATGCTACCAATTTTGAAGAACAAGGTCTCCCAACAGAGTAGCGATTTTTACACTGTTGGGAGACCTTGTTCTTCAAAATTGGTAGCATTATGTCTACCCCCCAACTGTTGAAACTTCCCCTGTTTATTTATTGTTAGATAAAACACACAGATTGTACTGACACGGTTAACAGCACATGCCTTAGAGAACCAAAGTTTGGGGTTCGATTTACTGTGTCAAATTCGTGCTGCCATCTTGGAGGACAGAGCGTAGCCGCGATGCACGCCACTCTGTGTGTTGTTTGGTTTGTTTGTTTTTTTGTTCTTTTGTTTGTTTGTTTGTTTGTTTGTTTGTTTGTTTGTTTGTTTGTTTGTTTTCGTACGCCTTTGTTAATCTATAAAAGCACATTCTTCTCCTACAGAATTGTTGCTTGAGAATTTTTGCTATAGGATCTTATGTGAGGGTTAATTGCAAGTTGCACACATAAGATTTTGGTTTATCGGCTTATCCGAAAGACTAGCATCCAGACCACTTCTCTAAATAGACTAGATGTCCATATGAGATTCAAATCTTCAACTTTTGGTTCATCAGTTCTCTCTCTCTCTCTCTCTCTCTCTCTCTCTCTCTCTCTCTCTCTCTCTCTGTATTTCTTTTTCTCTCCCTCTCTCTCTCTCTCTCTCACTCTCTCATTCTCGCTGTCTCTCTTTCAACTTCTCTCTCTCTCTTTCTCCCTCTGTCCCTCTCTATCTCCCTCTCCCCCCTCTCTCTTTCTCCCCTTGTCTCTCTCTCTCTCTCTCTCTCTCTCTCTCTCTCTCTCTCTCTCCCTCTCTTTTGTATGTGTCTACACATGTATCCGCGCACACGTGCACGTGCAACAGCAGCGGCTGGGTTACTTCAAGCGCAAAGAAAACTGTCACTGTCTATCATAGTCAGCAATCTTCTTCCCTCCCCCTCCCCTCCCCCTCCCCCCACTTTTAGTCGCCCTTATGCCCCTCCGGCCCTGCCTTGCCCCCCTGCCGAGAGGCGGGCGGGGAGATAAAACGAAGGATCCTTAGCCGAAGGATGAAAAATTAGTCCACTAATTACTGATTAGGCCTTACGTCCCGTAACTCTTCCAACCTACCTTATCTTCCCGCCAACAACCCTCAGCGGCTGGGCGTCCCCGTTGACTCAACGGTGTAAGGTGGAAAATGTATGGGAAGATGTATGAAGCTTGGGAGTACTTTTTTTTTAATTGGTTGTGGTTGTTGTTCTTTGTTATCTCCCTTTTATTGTTTTTGCATATTTTATTTTATTTTATTTTATTTTATTTTATTTTATTTTGTTTTGTTTTGTTTTATTTTAGTTTGTTTCATTATTTAGTAATTGTAGTTGCAGGGCACATGATGATAATGAGTAGTAGCAGTAGTAATAGTAGTAGTAGTAGTAGTAGGAGGAGGAGGAGGAGGAGGAAGAGGAGTATCATAATTATTCTTATCATTAATTTTAATATTAATACCCCCCCACCCCCCCCCCCCGTGGGGATGCCGGGGGCTCTCAGTATAAATAGTTCTCAGGTTCTCTCTACTCCGACTGTCTCCCTACCTCCTCCCATTCATCACTGACATCATCAACACTTCTTTTCAAACTGGAACTGTTCCAGATTCTTTCAAGTCTGCTATTGTTCACCCTCTCCTCAAGAAACACAATTTAGACCCAAATGAACTGAAAAATTACAGGCCTATCTCTAATCTCTCTTTCTTGTCAAAACTCCTTGAAAAGGTCGTTCTCAACCAGCTGAACTCTCACCTGTCTGCCAACAATCTCCTCAATCCGTTCCAGTCAGCCTACCGCCGGTGCCATAGCACTGAAACTGCCCTACTACATATTCTCAACAATCTCCTCCTTGCAACTGATACTGGCAAAGTCTCTCTCCTCACACTCGTTGATCTGTCTGCAGCCTTCGATACCATTGACCATGGTATTCTCCTTTCTAGACTTCATCATACTTTTGGCATCTCTGACATTGCTCTCTCCTTTTTCACTTCGTATTTATCAAACAGAAAACAAACTGTTCTCATCAATGGCACTTACTCTCAACCTGCATACCTGACCTGTGGTGTTCCACAAGGATCTGTCCTTGGCCCTGTTCTTTTCACTCTTTATACCTCCCCCCTGTCCACCATCATCAACTCCCACTCTATAAAGCACCACTTCTATGCTGATGACACCCAACTTCAAGACAGTGACTCACCTGATAATATACAGCGCCTGTTGACTCGCACCACTGAGTGTTACTCGGACATTAAGAACTGGATGACACACAATAGACTTCAGCTTAATGACGACAAGACAGAAGCTATCCTCATTGGCACCCGTCAGAAACTTTCCCAGCTGCCTCCTCTTTCTCTCCCATTATGTAACACATCAGTCCCAATTTCTGATTCAGCTAAAAACCTTGGTGTCTGCATTGACTCTACCCTGTCCATGAACAACTTTGTTTCTCAAACTGCCAGATCTTGCTACTATCATCTCCATCGTATAAGGCTGATCAGGAAGTATCTCTCTGTCGAAACAACTGCAAAACTCGTTCTCTCCTTCATAATGTCTCGCATTGACTATTGCAATTCACTCCTGTCTGGTCTTCCTGCCTCCACCATTCACATCCTACAGCGCATTCAAAACAATGCTGTACGCCTTGTACTCAAAAAGAAAAAAGCTGACCACATATCTCCTCTCCTGGCACAACTTCACTGGCTCCCTGTATCAAAGCGCATACAGTACAAACTAGACACCATGTGCTACAAAAGCCTCAATAACGCAGCCCCCGATTACCTGTCAAGCCTACTTGAGATCTATGTTCCCTCACGTACCCTCCGCTCTGCCTCCGATCCTCTGACTTTTCGCTTTCCACGCACTAAGCTCAATACCTATGGTCCACGAGCCTTCTCTGTTTCTGGTCCACTCTCCTGGAACAAACTTCCTCTCTCAGTCCGTCAGCAACCTACTTTTGCCTCCTTCAAGTCCGCTCTCAAAACTCACCTTTTCTCCTCTGCATAAAATCCTAACCTCACTCAACCCCCCTCTGCAGCCTGTCTCCGCTCGGAGGGGAATCACTTTGTTTTAATATATAATTGTATATGATGTGCTCTCTGTGGTTTTCCATTGGTTTTATTCTTGCTTTTATTGCTTTTATTCTTTCTCCCCATTTGTGGCCATGCGTGGTGTGTGTGTGTGTGTGTGTGTGTGTGTGTGTGTGTGTGTGTGCGTGTGTGTGCGTGCGTGCGTGTGTGCGTGTGTCTTTTTGGCGCTTGGATTTGATTTTGTCGAGATTTTGCGCTATATAAATGTAATTATTATGTATGCATGTGCGTACGTACGTATGTATGTATGTATGTATGTATGTATGTACTCACCGTGTACTCAAAAAGAAAAAAGCTGACCACATATCTCCTCTCCTAGCACAACTTCACTGGCTCCCTGTATCAAAGCGCATACAGTACAAACTAGACACCATGTGCTACAAAAGCCTCAATAACGCAGCCCCCGATTACCTGTCAAGCCTACTTGAGATCTATGTTCCCTCACGTACCCTCCGCTCTGCCTCTGATCCTCTGACTCTTCGCTTTCCACGCACTAAGCTCAATACCTATGGTCCACGAGCCTTCTCTGTTTCTGGTCCACTCTCCTGGAACAAACTTCCTCTCTCAGTCCGTCAGCAACCTACTTTTGTCTCCTTCAAGTCCGCTCTCAAAACTCACCTTTTCTCTCCTGCATAAAATCCTAACCTCACTCAACCCTCCCCTCTGCAGCCTGTCTCCGCTCGGAGGGAATCACATGGTTATAATATATAATTGTATGCTATGCTCTCTATAATTTTCCATTGCTTTTATTCTTGCTTTTATTGCTTTTATTCTTTCTCCCCATTTATAGCCATGCGTGTGTGTGGGTGTGTGTGTGTGTGTGTGTGTGTGTGTGTGTGTGTCTGTATGTGTGCGTGCGTGTGTGTGCGAGCGTGCGTGCCTGCGTGTGTGTCTGCTTCAGCGCTTAGATTTGATTTTATCAAGATTTTGCGCTATATAAATATTGTAATTATTATTATTATGTATGTATGTATACGCTTAGATTTATGTATGTATGTATGTATGCATGTATATGCTCAGCTTAGATTTATGTATGTAAGTATGTATGCATGTATGTATGCATGTATACGCTCATATGTATGTAGGTATGTATGCATGTATACGCTCAGCGCTTAGATTTGATTTTATCAAGATTTTGCGCTATATAAATAAAATATATTATTATTATTATTATTATTATCCCCACCTGAAATTCTGTGCTAGGAATTTCCTCTTTTCTGTCACTATCTTTGTTTCTGATTTGTTCCTTTGCTTTCTGTCATTTCTTCCTATCATTTTCTACCTTGCTGGTCCATTCACCTGTACGTGTTTGATAAAGTCTTACCTACCTTCTCTTAGGATTGACAATCGGGTATTAAGTGCATTTTTGGCTCTAGGGAAATGTGATGTGCGGAAGTAATATCAGGCAATTTGGGCCCAGGGCCCATTATGTATATATGTTTTAGTGTCCTTAGTTATGTTTAATTTCGTCCTGTGTGATAAATTGGGCGGAATAGTCAACGCCAGGGGCATCTCCTTTGGATTATGTGTGCGAATGCATTGATACGTGTACTTAATTTTTTTCCCTTTTTTTTTTTTTCCTGTTGAAGTATTGTGTGTTTGTTTTGGAACGGTTATAGCCCTGATATGGCTCTATGCAGTCGGCTGGGCTTTAAACAACATAACATAACATAACATAAACGTGAACATGGTTTTTAACTGTGGTTCTTTTATCTTAACCTGGCTGTCGTTTTTGACTGGTGTTAGCCCTGATATGGCTCCAGTAGTTGGCTGGGATATTAGCAATATGAACTTGAGCTTCAACGTAACAGCAACCAGATAACACGGTCAGCCACAGCAAGAGGAGCCAGTATCATCAGTTCACGCTTAAAGAAATAGAACAGAAACAGAAAGGGATGACTGACTACCTACTTCTGTCCCAGAGAGCAGTAAAATGGTTCTGAAGGGACTCCGCATGGGCCAAATCCGGCTGAACGCCCATATGAAACGCCAGTTCAAACTGATGATGCCTTGATGGACTGTAACTGTAGGACGCATGCACCAAGCTTTTCTTGAATCAAATTCAAACGTTGCAAGCGGATTGTGAAGTGGAAGCTCTACCTCTACACCAACCAGGCCTCTGGATCGAAAATAAAATTGACTTAAAGCGAATGTTAACTGGATATTCATAAAAAGAAGAAACTTCAACTTCGGCCTAGCGTAAAATCTGTATCCGATGGGTGAAGAAGAAGAAGAAGAAGAAGGAGGGGGAGGAAGAAGAAAAGCGCCCCCCTTTCACCGAGTGTTCCGAAGGCCGATAACTCAGTCAAGTTGCGGTGGGTCGTTTCGAACAAGAGGTACTCATGGTGGTCCTCAATCTACCCTGAATAGATTACAATCCACCCTACCTGTATAGATTACAATCAGCAAATGTTTTTCCTCGCCTCTGTCCACTCCTTGATAATCGCAGCCTACGATCAAGTGGGGGAGCCCCGGACGGAAATCTTAACCCTTTCACCGCTGCCTCACCCTGTCCACCAGCATCCTCCTGCAGAAAACTGGCGGACAGGGAACGAATTAACCCCTTAACTGATACCGACAAATATGATAAGTCGCTGATGGAGATGCCGTGTTCTTTTCCCTTTGATTGTGAGCCATGGACCCAAAAATCTCCTATTCCGAGTTCAATACCACCCAGCGGCATGTATCTTTATTAGCTTGCTTGATTCAACCCCCACCCCCTTTTATCTGTTTCTTTCAAATTTCCTTTTGTTCATTTTTAACAGGACTCAAAGGCAAGCATTACTAACAAAGCAGAATAACGTATACCAAAAAGTTAAAATTCAAAACACGTGCAAAGCTTCCACATCTTACACAATGGGTCTATGTGCATAAAGTATGGTCACTTATCAACAATCAGTACCCATCTTCCCCCAGTGGGGATGCCAGGGCCTATCTATCTATCTATCTATCTATCATCTATCTATCTATCTATCTATCTATCTATCTATCTGTCTATCTATCTGTCTGTCTGTCGTCTATCTATCTATTTATCTATCTGTCTATCTATCTATCTATCTATCTATCTGTCTATCTATCTATCTATCTATCTACTATCTATCTGTCTATCTATCTATCTATCTATCTGTCTATCTATCTGTCTGTCTGTCTATCTATCTATTTATCTATCTGTCTATCTATCTATCTATCTGTCTATCTATCTATCTATCTATCTATGAACCTATTAAAGATCTGATGATGGATGCAGTCGATCTAACGGATGAGCTTGAAAGGGATTGATTTGGTTCAGTTTTACATTAGCGCCCACCTCCCAGGGGAAGTGACAGAAAAGGGACTTATCTAATCCTGTACCGACACCACCAGGGCAAATATTATGTGAAAATGGACAATAAGAAGGCAAACCTTTCAGGTAGCGGGCGCACTCTGTCGTTCGAACTCACACAGCCATATTAACTAACATGTCAATCCGACGCTCAGTGAACTAAGTTATTGAGGCCTCTTCGTCGGCTGGTGAGGGTCTTCATGAGGGATAGGAGACCAGTCTTGGAGGCGCGTGTTGTTCCCCAGGCGCTGCGTGGGATGGAGTCCTGTATCCCTGGGTTTGCTTTCCCTGGTCTCTCTTCTATTGAATAGATGTTCTTCTCCGCTATTCAGATGTGATTTGTTCCTTGCATGAAGTGTTGTCACCGTGTTCTTTGTGTGAAGTGTTGTCACCGTGTTCTTTGTGTGAAGTGTTGTCGCCGTGTTCCTTGTGTGAAGTGTTTGTCCCGTGTTCTTTGTGTGAAGTGTTTTGTCACCGTGTTCCTTGCGTGAAGTGTTGTCACCGTGTTCCTTGTGTGAAGTGTTGTCACCGTGTTCCTTGTGTGAAGTGTTTGTCACCGTGTTCTTTGTGTGAAGTGTTGTTGTCACCATGTTCCTTGTGTGACGTGTTGTCACCGTGTTCCTTGTGTGAAGTGTTGTCACCATGTTCTTTGTGTGAAGTGTTGTCACCGTGTTCTTGTGAAGTGTTGTCACCGTGTTCTTTGTGTGAAGTGTTGTCACCGTGTTCTTTGTGTGAAGTGTTGTCACGTGTTCTTTGTGTGAAGTGTTGTCACCGTGTTCTTTGTGTGAAGTGTTTGTCGCCGTGTTCCTTTGTGTGAAGTGTTTGTCACTGTGTTCTTTGTGTGAAGTGTTTGTCCTGTGTCTTTGTGAGTGTGTCCCGTGTTCCTTGTGTGAAGTGTTGTCACCGTGTTCTTTGTGTGAAGTGTTGTCACCGTGTTCTTTGTGTGAAGTGTTGTCACCGTGTTCTTTGTGTGAAGTGTTGTCACCAGTGTTCTTTGTGTGAAGTGTTGTCACCGTGTTCTTTGTGTGAAGTGTTTGTCACCATGTTCTTTGTGTGAAGTGTTGTTGTCACCTGTTCTTTGTGTGAAGTGTTGTCACCGTGTTCTTTGTGTGAAGTGTTGTCACCGTGTTCTTTGTGTGAAGTGTTGTCACCGTGTTCTTTGTGTAAGTGTTGTCACCGTGTTCTTTGTGTGAAGTGTTGTCCCGTTTCTTGTGTGAAGTGTTGTCACCGTGTTCTTTGTGTGAAGTGTTGTCACCGTGTTCTTTGTGTGAAGTGTTGTCATCGTGTTCTTTGTGTGAAGTGTTGTCACCGTGTTCTTTGTGTGAAGTGTTGTCACTGTGTTCTTTGTGTGAAGTGTTTGTCACCGTGTTCTTTGTGTGAAGTGTGTTGTCACCATGTTCCTTGTGTGAACGTGTTGTCACCGTGTTCCTTGTGTGAAGTGTTGTCACCGTGTTCCTTTGTTGAAGTGTTGTCACCGTGTTCTTTGTGTGAAGCGTTGTCACCGTGTTCCTTGTGATGAAGTGTTTGTCACTGTGTTCTTTGTGTGAAGTGTTGTCACTGTGTTCTTGTGTGAAGTGTTTTTCACCGTGTTCCTTGTGTGAAGTGTTGTTGTCACCGTGTTCTTGTGTGAAGTGTTGTCACCGTGTTCCTTGTGTGAAGTGTTGTCGCCGTGTTCCTTGTGTGAAGTGTTGTTGTCACCGTGTTCTTTGTGTGAAGTATTGTCACCGTGTTCCTTGTGTGAAGTGTTGTCACCGTGTTCTTGTGCGTGAAGTCTGTCACCAGCATGCTTTTTGATGGCAGTGTCTTCACAACTGGTTAGTGTTGACGTAAAAGCTGACCGAGCTTTGCTTTCGCGGTATCTTTGCATCTTCTGACGTACAGGTTTAAGAACTACACTCAGTATACTTACATCTTCAATCGCGGTTAACGATCTACACAAACAGCATCTTCATGAGCGAACGATCCTAAGAAAAAAGACAGTTTGTTCAGTAGAAATTGCTAAGAAAAAAATATCCACTTTCGTAAGTAATGTGAAATAGCATCTTGAGGATTAAATAGTAGCGCTGCACTTGACAGCGAAGTAGCCTAGGTATAATGGTAATGACTGTGTACGAGTATATATGTATATATGATGTGTGTGTGTGTGTGTGTGGTGGTGTGTGTGTGGGGTGTGGTGTGCGTGCGTGGTGTGTGTGTGTGTGTGTGTGTGTGTGTGTGGTGTGTGTGTGTGTGTGGGGTGTATTCGATACAGTCAAAACATATTCATGTTCACCCATTCCTTCAAGTTATGAACGCTGGTCTGGACTCAGTAAGTTTCAGCAGTGAAGGGGTCAACAAGAAAAGACTGGTCCAACCTCCCTGCCCAAATCACTCTATTCGGGGCCCCCTTTTCTTTTCCTCTAAACTCTTTCGAACTCTCAGGACTGATAGTGGAGGCGGGGCAGTGGTGGAAGTAGTGGTCAGTTGAACGCGTCAGACCGTGTCCGTCTCGCTGTTCAGGAGTCGCTGAGCCGTGACCGTTCTTCCTCCTCTTCCTCCTCTTCCTCCTCCTCCTCCTCCTCCTCCTTCTTCTGTTTTCCTCGTTTTTCTTTCTGGTCAGCTAAAGGACCTTGCGTCAGTGGCCACTCTTTGTTGTTGACACTATGTATCAAGTGGAGTTTTCTACACAATTTAAGCAGCGACAGCTTTTGTTTGTTCGAGGGATAGTTTTTTTTTTGTTATCGGACAAGGTATTGTTTTTGGCTACTTCCCGTTTTTGCGGCCAACTCTTTTGATCCTCGCCGTCGATGAAAACAGTTTGGAAAAATGCTCCTCTCTTTCGTCCCCTTTTTACGAGAGAGGCGAGAGAAATGTGAGTACCTAGTCACAACAGGAAAGCTAGAGGGGAAAATGGAGCACCAGGAAGATCCAAGGAGAAAATATTTATTAGTTTTGCGGATGGATGAGGATAGAAAGGGTAGGAGATATACTTGCAGCGACAAAAGATAGATTTGTATGGAGGGCCATGATCGCCAACGCCATACGGCGTGGCACACGATGATAGATGATGAATGAGATGATGATGATGATGATGATGAATGATGATTGGTCCTGTTTCATCTTGACCAGTCTAAGCAAATAAAAAAAAAGGTGACAGTGCACGCGGCGACAGCTGCGCTCTTCACGGAGAAGCATCCCGAATTTCACATGGTAAATCATTGTGACAACAAACAACAAAATGTAAATTGTAAGACAAGTAAGTGTGTCTGTTCCCAGTTTCTCTTCCATTCGTGGTCTACTTGAAATGGATAACTTTGGTCAGTCCCCAAGGACGGTGGAGTCTAACGACAAGAGAGATGTTTCTAGGAGACAAGCCTGGGTGTAGTGATAACGAAAACTATGCTGTTGACCACCAATCCCCCACCCCATTCCTACGTCTTTTCCGCGACACCCGTGGGGCCATAAGTGAGGCTAAAGCCAATACTCTTCTTGTTCCCAGTACAGATTTTCCCCCTGACCAAGGCATTCCGGCAAGTAAGAAGGACCAGACAAGTAATCCTCCAATGGATCCCCGCTTACTGTAGGATACAAGAAAAAGAGGAGATGAGCTAACAAGATGAGAATCCCAGAAAGACCAACTAGCTACAGCCGACAAGAGGAGCATTTAAGCCACGGGCAGAAAGAAACGAGTACCACTTTCTGTCCAGAAAGCAAGAAGTAGTCCTGATGAGGCTAAAGCACCGGCCACAACCATTTAATGCCGATATGAACTGCAATTTTGTTTTAGGATCATCGCACTCAGGGTTATCTTTGTGCTCACCGTTTTTTTGTTGTTTTGTTTATGTTTGTTTGTTTGTTTGTTTGTTTGTTTGTTTGTTTGTTGTGTTTTTTCGTCCTATTCGGAGAGATACAGACACCTGCGGTGGTGGTCCGAAGATTTGAACAACACCCTCAATGATGCATCCGTGAAGTGGATGAGACTCGACAGTGTGGTCCCAGTCTTCCCAATGAGCCTGTGTGGCAGGTACGGTGCGGGAGTCAAAGGGTTAATGACGTAAGCAATAGAGCTTCTGTCACAACAAAAAATATGGAGGGTCAAGTTTTTGCAGTTGGTGGATAGGGTGCGGCAGTCAAAGAGCTAATGACGTAAGCAATAGAGCTTCTGTCACAACAAAAAATATGGCAGCACACGCTTCGCTTGCCACCTCGCACATCCTCCCTTCTACTGACACAAACGCCTATGAGCGCACATGCGCGCGCTCAGTGTTTTGCATAACAAAATAACACAACAGGAGCTATCAGAATAGAGCCTGCCAATTAGTTCCCAATGATTTGCCTTACAGGAGTAGGTCACCAGCTCTTGCATACAACTCAGTTTTATATTCACAAGTCGAAACTAAGTAAGACATATTAACATTAACCCTTTCACTCCCATACCCTGTCCACCATCCTGCATTGTCAACCATGCTAGCAAAGCAAAAACTTAACTTTTGATTCCCTTACCCTATCCACCAGCTTCCAGTAGTGCGTGAGTCTTTCTTTATTCTGTCTTTCTTTCTTTATCTTTTTTATATGTTTACGTTTTTGCCTTTTGTGGAAAGGGTGCGGGAGTCAAAGGGTTAACATGATATAACGTCAACTTCTTCCTACTATCGCAAGAAGAGGTTTGTGTGTTGTCATCTACAACAGGTAGATGAATTGGGGATGTTTAAGAGAGTTGTTTCTCTACTTAGAAAATCACACACACACACAAGGAGGAAGGAGAGAGACGAGTAGAAACGCACTAAGCATACTAGCAATAACTTTCAAAAGCAGTCCACACATAGCATTACAATTCAATATAGCTTCTTTAATTAAACATATTCAACTGAAGGCATAATCATTCATCCTCTTATTCTTATTTGCCTACGTCCTAAAGCAATCCTACTTCTTTGCCTATCAGCCCTAAAACTCTACACTGAAATAAACATCAACGTACCTTGACTACATGTTTCTGGCAAAGGCTCAGCACCTCTTCCAAGATGAGTGGCCCATCTCCTAACACAATCGTGACTGACTGACCGTTCTGTCTCTCTGTATCTGTCTTCTCTGTGGGTCTGTGTTCTCCTTGGGTCTGTATTCTGTCATGTGTTATTTTCCCTTTTCATTTATAGAGCGTGGATCAGAACAAGCTGGGGCTCTGACCCCACCTATCTTAAGACGACTTTTCGAGAAAGTTCTTCTACCAGTGAATGCATAAAGGAGGGGTTGACGTGGACAAACACAGGCCAGCACCTGTCCACTGAAACAATGGACCACTCTCTTAACACTGTGGCGATCTTTGACAACGTCCCAGTAGAGCTGCGTTTACAGATTGCTCTATTGGTTAACTGTCTTGTTTACAGTGTACATAAGTGTGAGAACGGCTGTGCTGCCCGATGCTGGAGTACACTGAAGTACCCGTAAGGGCCTGTTTCTACTTGAGCGGTTGTACGTTGATTAATCTTAAGCTTTCACTACAGGCTAATTCGTCTGCCTTCTAGACATTGTCAACATCTTAACTCAGACTGAAATACATGTATGGGCCTGTTTCTACATGAGTCATTTCTGCGATACTACCATAAATATTTCCATACGATACTAAATGTGTATGACTTATTCTTCCATTTCTGTCCTTGTCTAAAAAATCTCTTATCTCGTAAAATAGATTGCTGTCGTAAGGTTGTTGACTCTCACAGCGGATTTGGAAAGACGAACTCAAGCCATGGAAATGAGATGTAATCGTAAGACACTAAACATCATACACACTAACCATATCACCGTGAAGTGCTGTTAGCCCTGATGTGGCTCTAGTAGTCGGCTGGGCTGTAAGCAGTAAGAACTGAACTTGAACCATATCACCAGTGAACAAGTGCGCCCAATCATTAACTCTTTGGCTCCTGCACCCTGTCCTACCAACTGCAAAATCTTAACCCTTTACTTTCCTCACCCTATCCACCAGCTTCCTGCAGGAAGCTAGTGGATAGAGTGAAGGAGTTATAGGGTTAAGTTTTTGCTTTGCTAACATGGTTGACAACACAGGATGCTGGTAGACAGGGTGCGGGAGTCAAAGGGTTAAGTGTTTGCTTTGCTAACATGGTTGACAATACAGGATGCTGGTGGACAGGCTGTGGGCGTCAAAGAGTTAAGATTTTGCTTTGCTAACATGGTTGAAAACACAGGATGCTGGTGGACAGGGTGCAGAGAGTCAAAGGGTTAAGTTTTTGCTTTGCTAACATGGTTGACAATAGAGGATGCTGGTGGACAGGCTGTGGGAGTCAAAGGGTTAAGTGTTTGCTTTGTTAACATGGTTGACAATACATACAGGATGCTGGTAGACAGGGTGCAGGGAGTCAAAGGGTTAAGTGTTTGCTTTGCTAACATGGCTGACAATACAGGATGCTGGTGGTCAGGGTGCAGGGAGTCAAAGGGTTAAGTGTTTGCTTTGCTAACATGGTTGACAATACAGGATGCTGGTGGTCAGGGTGCAGGAAGTCAAAGGGTTAAGTTTTTACTTTGCTAACATGGTTGACAATAGAGGATGCTGGTGGACAGGGTGTGGGGAGCCAAAGGGTTAAACAGCCCACTGGACCATATGAAAATCTGCTAACACAGTTTGTAGTTTGTTCAAGAGGGATTCACTGCGCTCGGAAAACTCCATATGCGCTCCACCAAAATGAAAATCAGTGGGTCGAACCCACGACCTCCGCGTTATCACACAGCGCTCTAACCAACTGAGCTAATGGGCCGACGCTAACACAGTTTAAGAAGGTAAACTATGGAATGGTCATGTAACAAGATCCAGTGGCCTTGCGAAATCTATCATCCAGAGAACTTTTGGAGCAGGGAAACGGAGGGGAAGACAGAAATAACAAACAAACAAACAAACGATGGATTGACAATAATGCGGAATGGAAATAGAAATCTCTTGCTGGAGACCCAGGCTTTGTCACACAACCGGCAGAGGTGGGGGGGGGAATCTGGTGAACAGTTCTGGGGCACAACGCCCCAACGTCTCTTCATTGAGTTAATGGAGAAGAAGAAGATGCTCGTGAGCTCTGTAGTATAGCGAGGTGATGATAATTATCACAGAGTGCGACAGAGTTAGTTGAGACATTCATTGCAACAGTCCTGTAGGTCGTTGTCTTTGACAAAGTCTGATTATTCGGAATCTTTTTTTTTTTCTTTTTTTTTTTTTTAATCTATCTTGCTTGTTTGCTTTACGGTTTCCATTACTACTTATATGAGCTTCGTTGCAAATTGTCAAAAGGAAAATTTGTCATTTTCCGATTATTTATTTATTTATTCATTTATTTACTTGTGTTTCTTTTTTTTTTTTTTTTTATTTCTTTCTTTCTTTCTTTCTTTCTTTCTTTCTTTCTATCGATCTATCCATCTATCTGGCTATCTATCTATCTATATATATCTATCTATCTATCTATCTATCTATCTCTCTCTCTATCTATCTATCCATCTATCTATCTATCTTTATTCATTCATTTATTTATTTGTGTGTTTATTTATTTATTTATTTGTTTATTTATTTATTTATGTTTGTATGTATTTTTTCTTTCTTCTTTCTTTCTTTCTTTCTTTCTTTCTTTCTTTCTTTCTTTCTTTCTTTCTTTC
This sequence comes from Monoplex corrugatus, assembly GCA_030674185.1. NCBI lineage: Eukaryota > Metazoa > Mollusca > Gastropoda > Littorinimorpha > Ranellidae > Monoplex > Monoplex corrugatus. The sequence goes on from JAPXFY010000024.1 coordinate 18,283,720, forward strand.
TATCTATCCATCTATCTGGCTATCTATCTATCTACCTATCTATCTATCTATCTATCTATCTATCTATCTATCTTATTCATTCATTTATTTATTTGTGTGCTTTTATTTATTTATTTATTTATTTATTTATTTATTTATTTATTTATTTATTTATTTATTTATTTATTTATGTGTTGTATGTATTTATTTATTTCTTTATTCATTTCTTCTTTCTTTCTTTCTTTCTTTCTTTCTTATCATCTATTTATTTTTTGTCTTTAATTTTGACGTATGTGAATAGACGTTAAACGAACTAACAAACGAACGACAAAGAACAGTTAGAGTCTTATCTATCTATCTAGATGTCCACATGTCCATGGACTGCCCTGCCCAGTCAGTCAGCCACACGGGGTGTCGAAGTCCTGTAGAGGCATTCAGACTGGGGAAATCCTCTGTCCATCAACCTCTCAACATTAACACTGATAGTGCCGCGCCTTCTTACCACTGAGGGAGGGGAGGAGGTGAAGAGGGGAGGAGGAGAAGACTGTGTGGGAGGAAGCCTCCAGTGTCCCCTGTTTCTTATTTGAGCCGGACTTCACATCACAGGAACCAGTTGAGTCCCCCTGGAGGGGAAGACTAGGGAAAGGGTTGGGTGGGATGGAAGGGTCGAGGGGGAGGAGGGAGGAGGGTTGTAGGAAACCCCCGCGGTAGGAGGGAGTGTGAGGTGGGGTGGGGGTGGTGTGGGGGTGTTAGCGGTTAGAGAGGCTGGACTACTGGCCGAGGGGCTTGTTGTGTTTGGGTTTAGTGGTGGAATGGGTTTGAAACTCTAGATACGATGATCGCCTCTTGTTCCCCGTCTCTGTCTCTCTGTCTCTCACCTTGTTTGGGTTTGCTTTTAAACGGGAAAGGGGGAGACGTGAAGGGTTAGGTTACGGCCTGAAAATTGGGGATAAATTTTCTGAAAACTGAGAGCGGAGGAGGCGGACAGCCCAGCGCCCACAGATGGCTTGTGATGACTACTGGGTGAGAAAGAGAGAGAGAGAGAGAGAACGAGAGAGAGAGAAGGAGAGAGAGAGAGAAAGAGAGAGAGAGAGAAGCGGGGTGGAGGAAAAGGAAGTCAGAAAAAGCATGAGAGACAGAGAGAGAGACAGAGAGAGACACACAGAGAGAGACAGAGAGCGAGAGAGAGAGAGAGAAGCGGGGTGGAGTAGAAGGAAGTCAGAGAAAGCATGAGAGACACAGAGAGAGACAGAGAGAGAGACAGAGACAGAGAGACAGAGACATAGAGACAGAGACAGAGAGAGAGAAGTGGAGTGGTGGGAGAAACGGCAGAGAGAGAGAGGTGGAGTGGTGGAAAGTGGAGAGGAAAGGCAATGAGAGGGAGAGAGAGAGAGAGGGAAGAGAGAGAGAGAGAGGAAGAGAGAGAGAGAGAGGAAGAGAGAGAGAGACGAGGGGAGCTTCAGACATTCAACAGGCCATAAACCCGTATAATAAAGGAGTGGCAAAAATAATTCTTCACAAAATAATAAATTCATTATCGTCATCAAGCGCCCTGCCGCATGGCGTTGGCGATCATGGCCCTCCATATGTATCTATCCCTTGTTTCCGCAAGCACATCTTCCACCTTCTCTGTCCTCAGCCACCCTGCAAGTCCGTCCAATATTTTTTCCCTGGGTCTACCTGGTGATCTCTTTCCCTCCATTCTTCTGTCCCACTTCCTACTCCACAGCAAAAGCCACAGACTGTGGGACAGCTCTTCACACTTCTATGATGATGATGATGTTGAGGATGATAATCATGATGCTATGGAATTCAGTTCCAGACTGTGTCCTGAAAACTGACTTTCATAACGTGCCTTGCTATCAGCCAATCCTGAGAGATACAGACACCTTGTTATTGTTATTGCTCTTTAAAGCCCAGCCGGCCGCGTAGAGCCATATCAGGGCTATAACCAGTCCAAAACATACACAATGCTTCAACAGGAAAAAAAATAAACGAAGAAAAAATTGAATACACATATCAATGCATCGCGCACGTAAGCTAAGGAGATACCCCTGGCGTTGACCATTTCGTCCAATTTATCGCACAGGGAATTTTTAAAAAAAACATACCTGATCATAAATTCAAACATAACTAAGGACACTGAAACATATATAAAAACAGGCCTAAATACCTAAAATTTCTTCCTCAAATCTTATATCCCTTCAGCCAAAAATGCTCTTAACACATGTACCCAATTATCAATCCCTAGAGAAAGTACGTAAGTCTTTATCCAACACATACAGGTGAATACACCAGCAAGACAGAAAGTGATAGATCTAGGAAGAAATGACAAAGCAAAGGAAGAAGAAAGAAACAAAGAGAGAGACAGAAAAGAGGACATTTCTAGCACAGACTTTCCAGAAGGTGGGATACTATTTATACTGAAATAACCCCGGCATCCCCACGGGGGAAATACAGACACCTGCAATATTGGTCAGGAGTCTTCACTTTCACCCTCAATGACCTATCCGTGAAGTGGATGAGACCCGACTGTGTGGTCTCAATCTCCCCGATGAGGCTACAGAAACTCAGCTTTGGGTAGGAGTCATGGGGCCATAAAATCCCACAATGATTTTGTCAGGACTTAAGGGATTCGAGCCTACAACCTTCCAGTTGTTAGCCGTTGTGTTAACCACCGCACCACGGCGATTGATTACGTGAACATAACTTTATAACATCTTATGATTTACGAGAAGTTGAGTACGTGAACGTAACTTTAGAAGATGTTATACTTTACACGGAAGCTGAGTACGTGAATGTAACTTTATAACATCTTATGATTTACGAGAAGTTGAGTACGTGAACGTAACTTTAGAAGATGTTATACTTTACGCGGAAGCTGAGTACGTGAATGTAACTTTATAACATCTTATGATTTACGAGAAATTGAGTACTTGAACGTAATTTTATAACATTCTATGTTTTACGAGAAGTGAGCACGTGAACGTAGCTTTCGAACATCATAGTTTACGGAAAGGTGAGTACGTGAACTAACTTTGAGTAGGAGCCATACAATTTTAGAGTTTACGAGAAGTTGAGTACGTGAACGTAACTTTAGATGTTACAGTTTCCGAGAAGGTGACTACATGAACAAAACTTTGCTTATCCCACAGTTTACGAGGAAGGTGACAAGCTAACTATCAAGCTATGGCATCACTTAGCACAATATGGAAATGTCGCTTATTCAGTTTTATACACTTTACACAGAAGCGAACCCAGATTCATAACATAATCATATCTAATACCAAAGGAAATAAGAAGGAAGCAGGGAGAATTTTAAATATCAACTAAGTAACATAACTCTTGAGAGTCACGGAGTTATCTCTCATGTAGAATTTCTCAAACCCAACACTCCAAGGAATGTTCTGAGCTTACCACTTTATGCTTTGTGGCTGCGTCTATGCTAGCTGAATGGGTAGCGCAAACTGTGTTGGGTTTGAGAAATTCTACATGGGAGATAACTTCGTGACTCTCAAGAGTTATGTTACTTAGTTGATAATCGTATCTAGTTGAGCTCAGAGCTCCCTAATGAAAGCCATCATTCAAGGAACTATGGAGGGTAGTAGAAGACCAAAGTCAGCCATGATTATGAGAAACATGAAAGAATGGAACGGCCTGGATAACCCAGACATGTTCAACAACCTGGAGAAGCACGATGATTCGCGAAACGAGATCTCCAAGGCAGAGTGATGCTGATGAGAGAGAGAGAGAAAGAGAGAGAGAAAGAGAGAGAGAGAAAGAGAGAAACAGACAGACAGACAGAGACAGAGACAGAGACAGCAAGACAAAGAGAGACAAAGAGAGACAGAATGAGAGAGAGACAGAGAGAGAGAGAGAAGAGGGAGAGACAGACAGAGAGAAAGAGAAAGACAAAGTGTGTGTGTGTGTGTGTGTGTGTGTGTGTGTGTGTGTGTGTGTGTGTGTGTGTGTGTGTGTGTGTGTGTGTGTGTGTGTGTGTTGCATGAGATAAACAAAAGAAAGAGAGCTTTACATGAGATAAACATGAGAGACAGAGACAGAGAGAAAGAGACAGAGACAGAGACAGAGTTGAACTCGGTGACAGAAAAAAAAAGTTGAATATGTTCGGTCATATGTACCATATCTGGATAGTCATATACAATTTTCGGAGGGAATAAACCTAGATCGAAGATCATCAAAAGTTTGAAAGCAACGAACGGTCAAATTCTATCTCATCTTCTCATATGTCTGTAAGCACAACGGACAACTTAAATCTGAGCCTCTGTGTGGCTTCTATCTAAGCTGGCGGACTTTCAAGGTTGATACACCGGTGTAAACATTGTTGTCAAAGATTTCAAATGAACATGCATATCAAAAAAATAAAAATAAAAAAAATAAAAAATAAAACTTTACATAAATGATTCAAAAAAAGAAAGATGGGACGATCATTGATAAGGAGGAAAAAAATGAACACACACACACCACACAGAGAACAATGAACAATGAACAAATATTATTTACGAGGGTTTGAAATAAGCAAAATGTATGCTTTTTTACGTCCAGTCCTCGCCCGAAGAAGGTCTACATCACACTACACATAAATCATACCTTAGATAACATAGATACTCGAACAACAGAATCATTACAATTTCAGTCAAAGAGTCACAGAGAGAGAGAGACAGACAGACAGACAGAAAAACAGAGAGAGACAGAGAGAGAGAAAGAGAGGAGAGAGAGAGAGAGAGAGAAAGAGAGAGAGAGAGATCCACGCATATGCACATACATCACAGAGAGAAAGAAAGAGAGAAAAAGAGAGAGAGAGAGGCATGCACTCACGCACAAAGACAGAGAGATGGAAAAAAAGACCCAGTTGTTACCAATTTCGTGAACTAGAAGCGGGACACGGCATTCCACGACAAGGACAACAATGTTACGTTAGGCACCAGAGTGGACTGACGGACCAGAGATACACAGTCATGGACAGGCAACTCACTCTGACTCACATGGTCTATTTCATTAATGGTCCACGAGCCTTCTCTGTTTCTGGTCCACTCTCCTGGAACAAACTTCCTCTCTCAGTCCGTCAGCTACCTACTTTTGTCTCCTTCAAGTCCGCTCTCAAAACTCGCCTTTTCTCCTCTGCATAAAATCCTGACCTCACTCAACCCCCTCTGCAGCCTGTCTCCGCTCGGAGTGGAATCATATTGTAATATATATTTGTATATAATATGCTCTCTATAATTTTCCATTGCTTTTCTTCTTTTTTCCCATTTATAGCCATGTGTGTGTGTGTGTGTGTGTGTGTGTGTGTGTGTGTGTGTGTGTGTGTGTGTGTGTGTGTGTGTGTGTGTGTGTGTGTGCGTGCGTGTGTGTGCGTGTGTGCGTATGTGTCTGTTCAGCGCTTAGATTTGATTTCTATCAAGATTTTGCGCTATTATTGTAATTATTATTATTATTGTTATAATTATTATTATTAATATTATTATTATTAACACTGAATTTCAGGCACTTGGATATTTAGGAGATGTAGACCAGTGTGATAATCTCGTTTGACAAAAAATAACAATTTAAAAAATGTCTGTGCGGTATCGCGTCCAACCAGCTGTGAAAGAAACTTTTTCTTCTTCTCCATTAACTCCGTGAAGGGTCGTTATGGCGCTGCGTTAATTAAAGAACTGTTCACCAGATCACTCCAGCTCTGTCGTTTGTGCGCCACAGCCTGGGTCTCTGTAAAAGATGAATGGTAACAGCCCTGGTATGGCTCTGAGCTCACGGCTAGGCTTTAGACAGTGATGATGATGATGATGATAATGATGATGATGATAATGGTGATAATGATGACGAGGAGGAGAAAAAGAAGAAGAAGAAGAACAACAACAACAACAGCAGCAACAACAACAAGGAAGAAGTAGAAGAAGAAGAAGAAAACGAAGAAGAAGAAGACGAAGAAGAAGAAGATGATGATGATGATGATGATGATGATGATGATGATGATGATGATGATGATGATGATGATATGATGATGATGATGATGATGATGATGATGATGATGATGATGATGATGATGATGATGATGATGATGATGATGATGATGATGATGATGACGATGATGACGATGATG
>JAPXFY010000024.1:18294819-18297319 GCA_030674185.1 Monoplex corrugatus
CGGTTCGAGCGGGAAAAAGCCCGCAGTGGTTTTGACAGGATTTTTTATGGGATTCGAACCCACAACCATCCAACGGGTAGTTCTTTGCGCTAACGACTGCACTACGGCGATGGATCCCTGACATGAAAGCTGGCTTGTTCGCTCTCTGTCTTATTGTTCCAGTCATTCTGGTGGTTCCAGTGTCTTTGATAGGTTCCGTCCCGTTCACCAGCTGAAGGAAGACTTTGCCAGCTCACAGGTCTTTGGCAGCAGTCTCAAAGAGTCAGCCAATAATCGTTTGAAGATTTTATGGGGTGAAGCGCATATGGAATTGTCCGAGGGGATGAATTTTTCTTGAATAAAACTCCAGATTTAAAATCTCTGTCTCTGTCTCATCGGTGTCGCTGTCTCTGTCTCTGTCTCTTTCTCTGTCTCTGTGTCTGTCTGTCATCTCTCTCTCTCTCTTTCTCTCTGTCTTGTCTGTCTGTCTCTCTCTCTCTCTCTCTCTCGCTCTCTGTCTCTCCTCTCTCTCTATATTTCTGGCTCCCCCTCTCTCTGTCTTTCTCTCTTTCCTCTCTTTCTCTCTCTTTCTCTCTCTCTCTCTCTAGCTCCCTCTCTCTCTCTCTCCTCTCTCTCTCTCTCTCTCTCTCTCTCTCTCTCTCGCCCCCCACCTCTTTCTTTTTCTTATTCTCTCTTTTTTTCTGTTTGTTTCTGTCGATGTAAAACCATCACTTTTTTGCTGAAACCACTTCTTTTGTCAATGCATTCTCACCTCATTTGTAAAATTATCTTTATAACAGCAATATGTGTGTATGGTGTGTGTGTGTTTGTGTGTATGTGTGTGTGTGTGTGTGTGTGTGTGTGTGTGTGTGTGTGTGTGTGTAATGAATAAATTTCTCTCTCTTACACATCACACACGCTCACACACGCTCACACACACGCACACACACACACACACACACACACACACACACATAAAATCACTTTAAAAGTAAGCTACAAAAAACTATCTTTTAAAAATGTTATGTGCTGTCTGTCTGTCTGTCTGTCTGTATGTGTGTGTGTGTGTTTGTGTGTATTGTGTGTGTGTGTGTGTGTGTGTGTGAGTTGTGTGTGTGTCTGTGTCTGTGTCTGTCTGTCTGTGTTGTGTGTGGTGTGTGTGTGTGTCTGTATGTGTGTGTGTTTGTGTGTGTGTGTATGTGTTAACTTTTGCATGCCCAGGCGACATATGCAAGTGGACTTCATTTTTTCGCTTCTTTAGCATTTCACCGTGTCAGAATAATAGCAAGAGAATGACCGGGCGTGTTCAACTGCATTCTTCTTTTTCTTCTTCTCTTTTGCCATTACGTCTGGAGACAAGCTCTCTGGACAAGTTGGTCTTCGCCCAAAAAGCATCCACAGGCCTGCAAAGTATCCACAGACCTATACAATTTCTCCTGAAGGATTTTCGGTTCGGCCACATCTCCTTCCTTAGTGTCTGGAGATTCCTGTAGATCTGCCTCTTCACGTGGACACACAGGAAATGGCACAACGTGCAAAATTGTTCTCCTCTGAGAAAGCATAAGGCCATAGTATGACGCTACCCATTTGTCTTGTGGGTGGGTGGGTGGTTGGTGGGTTGGTTGGTTTGGTTGGTTGGCTGCTTGCTTGCTTGCTTGCGTGCGTGCTTGGTTGGTTGGTTGGTTGGTTGGTTTGGTTTGGTTGGTGGTTGGTTGGTTGTGTGTGGTTGGTTGGTTGGTTGGTTGTGGCTGGTTGGTTGGTTGGTTGATTGGTTGGTTGGCTGGTTGGCTGGTTGGCTGGTTGCTTGCTTGCTTGCTTGCTTGGTCGGTTGGTCGTTGTTGGTTGGTTGGTTGGTTGGTTGGTTGTTGGTTGGTTGGTTGGTTGGTTGGTCGGTCGGTTGGCTGGTTGGTTGGTTGGTTGGTTGGTCGGTCGGTCGGTCGGTTGGATGGTCGGTTGGTCGGTTCGGTTTGGTCGGTGGTTTGGTTTGGTTCGTCGGTCGGTCGGTCGGTCGGTCGGTCGGGTCGGTTGGTCGGCTCGGTCGGTCGGTCGGTCGGTCGGTCGGTCGTGGTTGGTTGGTTGGTTGGTGTGTTGTTTTTTGGCGGTAGTGGTAGTGGTTTGTGTTCTGTCTGTATTCGTGTGTTTTCGTTTAAAAAAATAAAGATCAGAATGGATTTCCTCGGGCATTTTATTCTGGAACAGCACCTTGCCGAGGGTGTGTTTACGTGCACTGAAAACGGGACCTCGCTGTATTGTCTCATTAGAAACACCATCACCCAGACCACAACTCAAGTTCTAGTGAAGGAGAAGGAAAAATCCTACCCCTGTCTCTCAAGAACTCGAACCCTGGCATTTTAGCTTCTCTGGCTTTCTCTGGAGCCTATAGTTTTTGTTCAAGAGGGATTCATCGCACCCAGACGACTCTATACATGTTGCATCCAAATCTGCCAGCAATTATCTGGCTGACTCCCTGAGCCTGCGCAAAACTCTATATGCGCTGTCAAGGTCTTGAAATGTGGAAGGC
>JAPXFY010000024.1:18337319-18342319 GCA_030674185.1 Monoplex corrugatus
TAGACAACTAAAAATACAGGGGAAAAGTAGACAACTAAAAATACAAGGAAAAAAGTAGACAACTAAAACAAGAGGAAAAAGTAGCAACTAAAAATACAAAGGAAAAAAGTAGACAACTAAAAATACAGGGAAAAAAGTAGACCAACTAAAAATACAGGGAAAAAGTAGACAACTAAAAATACAGAAAGTAGACAACTAAAAATACAGAGGAAAAAAGTAGACAACTAAAAATACAAGGAAAAAGAGAACTAAAATAAGGAAAAAGTAGACCACTAAAAATACAGGGAAAAAAGTAGACAACTAAAAATACAAAAACAGGGGAAAAAAGTAGACAGCTAAAAATACAAGGGAAAAAAGTAGACACTAAAAATACAAAGGAAAAAACTAGACAGCTAAAAATACAAAGGAAAAAGTAGACAGCTAAAAATACAAAGGAAAAAAACTAGACAACTAAAAATACAAAGGAAAAAAGTAGACAGCTAAAAAATACAAGGAAAAAAGTAGAAAAGCTAAAAATACAAAGGAAAAAAGTAGACAGCTAAAAATACAAAGGAAAAAACTAGACAACTAAAAATACAAAGGAAAAAAAGTAGACAGCTAAAAATACAAAGGAAAAAACTAGACAACTAAAAAATACAAAGGAAAAAAGTAAACAACTAAAACTACACAAGGAAAGAAATAGACAACTAAAATACATAGGAAAAAAGTAGACAACTAAAAATACAGAGGAAAAAAAGTAGACAACTAAATGTTGTGCATTTATTTTACGTCGTCTTTTACTATACCCCTGACGCAGTCTAGTTGATCGAAACTTTGCGCATATCTTGTTTTGTTATATTGAATGCCCTTTTTTTTATTTCATTTTTTTTTTCTACTGGTTCCTGTTTGCTTGGACGCGGGCAGTCACTTTGATACTTTAATTTAGAATCCATTTCTGAACCTGCCTTACTAAGCAGCGAACACTTATCAAGGACCAGAAAGTCAGTTTATTCCTTTTCTCACACTGGACGGAGCAGCAGGGAAGTTTCAGTCTTTTTCTCCTCATTTTTGTATCTGGTGTTTGTTTGTTTGTTTGTGATCTTACGCTTGACAAAGACCAGTTGGCCGAAAATTTGCGCCTGTCTTATCTTGTTGTATTAAATACGCGTTCTGATTCTCTTTTTTTTTCTTTTTTTTCTTTTTTTTTCGTGTTTTTTTCTGGTTCCTGTTTCCTTGAACACGGGCAGTCACACTTGTTTTGAAAACCCATCAGTCAAAAAACAAACAAAAAAAACCCATGAAAACAAAACAGAGAGAGAGAGAGGAGAGGAGAGAGAGAGAGAGAGAGAGAGAGAGAGAGAGAGGAAAGAGAGAGAGAGAGAGAGAGAGAGGAGAGAGGAGAGAGAGAGAGAGAGAGAGAGAGAGAGAGAGAGAGAGAGAGAGAAAGAGACAATCGTTGAAAGATTTATCGGCTCCGACGGGCTCCAACCCAAAACTGACTGTGCATATTACAGGCTCGGTGGAATGCCTGGTACCTCACAGTCGAGTCTCATCCTCTTTATGGATGTGTTTTATTTTTGAGGATGTTGCTCAAATTTTCTGACCAAAAGCGTCGGTTTCTGTATCTCTCGGGCCTGGCTGATGCCAGGGGTATAAGAAAAGAAAATGCGTAGACTGTAGTCCCGTCACGCGGCTCAAATCCGAAACAGAACCCATACCACCATCATTATTGTAAGTGTGTGACAAGAAGAATCTCGAAAGTAGTTTACACTAAATATATAACAAAATCAAAAAACACACAAATAAAAATAAATGGATAAATGAATGAATAGATAAAGAATCGAATCAATAAAACACACAAATAAATAAATGATAAATGAATGATAATAAAGGAATCAAATCAATAAAACACACAAGAAAAAATGATAACTGAATGAATAGATAAAGGAATCGATAAATAAACAACACAAATAAGAAAGTGAAAATGAATGAATAGATAAAGGATCGATCAATCATCATTAATTACCAATCAATCATTCAATCTCCCACCCTCTCCGTTCTCAACCACTTGCAGACGCCAATATTTTCTCCTGGGTTATTAATCTTTTTTTTCTCTCCAGTCTTTCTGCCTGATACAATGTTTCTTGAAGGGTCGCTTGTACTTCTCCTAATCTCTTGTTCGAATCCCGGGGATGTGTACATTAAATGGCTTCACTGTCCCATCTTAACTCCTTGTTGTTCTGGTGGGTCAGTATAGGATTAGATTAGTCCCACTTCCCCCACTTCTACTGGGTGGTGTATCCCCGTGTCATATCACTGAGAGGAGTCGACGTAAAATTGGATTCTAAAACAATACATCAACTTTTTTTTTTTTTTTATCATCGCGATTAGGGATTACCTTTGTTCACTTTTTTTTCCTGCACCATTTTTACCCATCTTAATGGCCACAGAAGCTGGCACAGTTTTACAATGCGATGAGATGACGGCGGAGGGAGAGAGTAATCATGGGCTAGGAGTCCATCTAGAGGTAGGAGAGTGCGTAAAGGGCTTTGAAATTACGCTTACCTCATAACAAACCTGGCGAAACCAGGCCCGAGAGATACCACAGCGGCCCCGGCGGTGCTGGTCAGAAATTTTGAGCAAAACCTCATGACGCATCCGTGAAGTGGATGAGACTCGACTGTGTGGTCCCAGTCTTCCCAATGACCCTATAGCACGCCCAATTCTGGGTAGGAGCCGGTTAGAGCAGAAAAATCCCACAATGGTATATTTCGAAGGGACTGAAGGGGATTCGAACCCACAACCTTCCAGTCGGTAGTCCGTTGCGTTAACCACTACACCACGGCGACTGGTCAATCAATCAACTTAATCTTCTTCATTAATGTCATTTTTGTGTCTGCCTCCTTCAGACTGTCTCGTTTGTTTTCTTCGGGAACTGAACAATGCTAGCGTTTAGAGTTTATGCAAGTTTGTTTGTTGTGTTTGCTAGTCTTCGAGCTGTTCCATAATTATGTGCTTTACCCAAATCTTCCCGTGATAATCGGGCGGACTTTTTTTAGCCTGCGCAGAAACTCTCATGCACTGGCGAAGTCTTGAAATGACGAGTGTATTTGAATCTCCCAAATCTTCCCGTGATAATCTAGCAGAATTGTCTAGCCTGTGCAAAAACTCTCATGCGTTGGCAAAGTCTTGAAATGGGGAGGAGCTTTGAAACACTAAGCTAACACACACCACACCAGAATGATTACAGTGTTCAGATAGCTTGAATGCATAGGAACAATGCAAGAAAAATTCCATTCAGATTTACCCGGCCACCGAGACTTATTGTTTTTGTTGTTTAAAGCCCAGCCGATTGCATAAGTCATTCAGGGCTATATCTGTTTCAAAACATGCAAAACTTCAATAGGAAAAAAAAGGAAAAGAAAAGTAAGTACACATATCAACGCAATCCGCACATAATTCAAGGACATACCCCTGGCGCTGACCACTCCGTCCAATTTATCGCACAGGGGATTTAAAAAAACACCTGAATGCAAATTTAAGCATACCTAGGGACACCAAAACATATATATATATAAACGGGCCTAAGTTACCTAGTAATTGCTTCCGCATATCTCACCTCCCTAGAGCCAAAAATGCATTAAATACATGTACCCAATTATCAATCCTAAGAAAAAGTACGTTAAAACTTTATCGAAAAAGTACATAAGAGTTTATCGAACACATACAGGTGACTGGGCCAGCAAGGCAGAAAGCAAAGGAAACAAAGGCAGAAACAAAGAGAATGACGGAAAAGAGGAAATTTTTAGTACAGAATTTCCAGAAGGTGGACTGGCCAATGTTTTCTAATATGACGAAAAAAGAAGAAGAAAACAAACAAACAAACAAACAAACAACTGTACTGAACTCACCTTACAAGACAACACAGCAATAGTTAGAACCAGAAATACATAAAAACACGATCAAAATGCGTCTTTAATATAACAAAACAAGACTGGCGCATATTTTCGGCCAAATGGGCTTTCGTCAAGCGTGGACAAAAGACAAAAAATAAAAAAATAATGCACAAACCTTTGTGGGGAGAAAAACAACAACAGTCTTTTCCTTGGCATTTCGTTGGACAGGAGAAAAATTATTTTGTTGTATTGAAAAAGCGTTTTGATTCCATTTTCGTGTATTTGTAATTCCTGTTCAGGTGTTGTGTATGTTTTGAAACGGTTATAGCAATGATATGGCTCTACGCAGTCGGCTGGGCTTTAAACAAAACAACCAACAAGGCCTCTAACATTTCCTATTTTCTTGAACGCTAGTAGTCTCTTTGATTTCGAATTTCCAATAATAATAACAAAATCGACATCTGCTAGATCTAGTTGCGATCGTTGAATTGAAGTTCGAAATCAATTGGCGTCCTTTTCGTGGTCATTGTTGTGTTAATTTGTAAGGTCAGTGCAGTACGATCTTTTTTTTCGTGTTTAATTTACATCTCATCTTCACTTAAACTTTTTATTGAAGGGGAGTGGTAATTTTTTTCATTTTTTTACAGCACACAAACTACAATGTTACACTATTCATACGGTAAATTCAGTGACCAACTAAAGCACATTTGTAAAGTTAGAGATTAGGATATGACAAACAAATACAATTATGACTTATACTATTATATAGTCAGTACATTGGTAAATATATATCTTTCAGGATACGATATTCCTAAGCAAACAACATGACTGCATAGTGACAAAGAAAAACTGGTGACAAATTATTGATAGAAAGGAATTTCACGGGTTATTATGACTAAACGTGTTTTCGGTGTCAGAATTTTCACTTTCTCAAAATAACTTCCCCACAGTCGGAATGAATTCTGTATGTACCAACGAGACTGGTGTCATGATGCAGAAGATCTTACATAATCATAGCTAATAAACCTAAAAACCTGCACAAAAACCCAGTGCAAAACAAACATGGGCTTATAATAAAACTACTTGGCTGAGCATTCCGCCTGTTTCTGATTGAGTCTCTTACTG
>JAPXFY010000024.1:18347319-18357319 GCA_030674185.1 Monoplex corrugatus
TTAAAAAAAAAAAAAGGTCAAATTCCAACAACAACAAAAAATTCTACAAAGAAATCGGAATCAGAGAAAGTGAATTCCTGCAAGAAAAATCCGAACTCCGAAAAGAGAGAGAGAAACTGCAAGACCTAAACAGAGAAAAGACTCCACTAAGGAAGGAAAAGAAAAAGGAAAAGAAAGTTGCAGATCTCGAAACCCGAAGTAGTGTGATATTGTTATCAGTGTGATTAGGCGTGTACTTGTGGTAGTGTTTGTTTGCTTTTTTTAATCGGTGTGTAAAAAGAGAGCAAGGTGGCAAGTTACTACTAGCGGATGGTATTTGTGGCTGGCTAACCTGACCTGCCTTCCCCCCGTCAGCTGATTAGTTGCCCAGCGTGCCTAATTCTCCGATCACCTGTGACTAAACTTCGAGGGGCCGTAGAACAAGCCTGATCACTCCTGATCACTTCAGCGACGCAACCAATTAAGCATAAGAAAGGATCAATCAGGCAACCAAGCAAGCAACCAGGCAAGTGAGTCGATCATCTCCTTCACTCGTCCGCAGACGCAACAAATCACGGTCAGATCATCTTGCCTTGCTAAGACTTTTTGACTTTTTGAGGTGGTTGGTGGTAAGGTTGGCGTTGGCTTGTCTGTCCTTTACGGGACGCTGTGTTGGTGTTTCCGATGGTGATTGTTGTTGGTGTTGGTGTTGGTGCTTGAGATCCAATTTCCGGAATGACTGGTAGGTGAACTTGACTTTTTCCTTTTTTTTTTACCTTTTGTCATAATTACTGTATTGTGTGGTCTTCCCTGCTGAACTGAGTAACAACTTTAGTTCCAGTTTCTCACGCACTCCGACTAATGAGTGATTCCTGAACTTGCCTTGTCTTTATCTTTCAGTCGTAATTACTACTGTAACGTTTGGGTATATCCGTACTGAACTTTGTCACAATTTCAATTATAGTTTTTCGTGACAGCTTGATAATTATTACTGTAACGTGTAATGTCCCTACTGAACTTTCTCAAAACAACGTTATAATTACTACTGTAAAGTGTACGTACGTCCCTACAGAACTTTGTCACAATTTCAGTCATAGTTTCTCAAAACAGCGTCGTAATTACTACTGTAACGTTTGGGTATATCCCCACTGAACTTTGTCACAATTTCAGTTATAGTTTCTCAAAACAGCGTTATAATTAGTAGACTACTCTAACGTGTGGGTACGTCCCTACGGAATTTTGTCACAATTCCAGGTATAGTTTCTTAAGACAACGTCATAATTACTACTATAACGTGTAGCGTAGGTACGTCTCTACAGAGCTTTGTCGTAATTTCAGTTATAGTTTCTCATGACAGCGTCATAATTACTACTGTAATGTGTGGGTACGTCCCTGCTGAACTTTGTCACAATTTCAGTTATAGTTTCTCGTGACAGCGACATAATTTCTACTGTAACGTGTAGGTACGTACTTATTGAACTTTGTCACAATTTCAGTTATAGTTTCTCAAAACAGCATCATAATTACTACTGTAACGTGTGGGTACGTCCCTACTGAACTTTGTCACAATTTCAGTTATAGTTTCTCGTGACAGCGACATAATTACTGCTGTAATGTGTAGGTACGTACTTATTAAACTTTGTCAGTTTCAATTATAGTTTCTCAAAATAGCGTCGTAATTACTACTGTAACGTGTGCGTATATCCCTACTAAACTTTGTCACAATTTCAGTTATGATTTCTCGAGACAGCGTCTCAGCTGTCGGAATACAGTTCCATATGCGCTGATATCACTGATGCCATGTGATGTGCAAGATTCATACTGATCATGGCATAAATCGTAAGCCATAATATAACCGTACGCTCTGGCAAGGTCTTGAGGTCTGATTTAGCGTATGGATTTTATGTTTATTTTAGCGTATGGATTGTCTATTTTAGCGTATGGATTTTATGTCTATTTTAGCGTATGGATTTTATGTCTATTTTAGCGTATGGATTTTATGTCTATTTTAGCGTATGGATTTTATGTCTATTTTAGCGTATGGATTTTATATCTATTTTAGCGTATGGATTTTATGTCTATTTTAGCGTATGGATTTCATATCTATTTTAGCGTATGGATTTTATGTCTATTTTAGCGTATGGATTTCATATCTATTTTAGCGTATGGATTTTATGTCTATTTTAGCGTATGGATTTCATATCTATTTTAGCGTATGGATTTCATATCTATTTTCATTAGTTTTATCACTTTGTCATTGGAAAAACATCGAGTTTGGAATTTGTTCAAGAAGGATTTATCACATATGGGAAATTCCATATGCGCTCCATCAAGATTTGCCAGTATTTATCAGGCAGACTCAGTCAACCAGCACAAAACTCTATCGCGCTGGCAAGGTCTTGAAATGGGGAAGGGGAGAGGGGAGAGGAACCTATTAAACATTAGGCTGACACCACCACAATGGTTGAAAACATATATGACGGGCAGCAAACAGGCGTATTGTAGGCTGGGATTGAACTCCAGATGACAGTTCTTGAGTCCATTGCTTTATCCAAAAAAAATCAAGCAGCCTGAAGAAAAATTCCCGCGAAGCGAAATAAGTTAGGCTGTATCGTGGTGAAATGAGCTATGTCCATAATCTACAACTGCTATGTTCCATTAAAAAATTTTTAAAAAAGAGATTATGATGATAAAAAATAAACCCGAGGAAACAGACGTAAACTCATCCGTTCCACTAGTATGAACTGACTGCACCAACGCTCTACGCAACTATACTATCGTAGAAGACACCCACCTTGGATTAGCACAGTCAGTATACAGACATACCCCATCTGCTTACTCACACGATTTATTGTGTCCATCACCCTAATTCCATCCACCCATTCTCCAACCTGATCCACAAAAGGAAAAGAAAACACAGACACGTACACACACACACACACACACACACACACACACACACACACACACACACACACACACACACACACACACACATAGGTAGATAGATAGGTAGATAGGTAGATAGATATGCATAGATATAGATATATATGTATATAGATATATACGTATTACCTTATGATCTTTCCCAAGTTTTCCGTGTCCTTCACATGGCATATCCGGTGTTAGGTTGAGTGCATATGGAACGATCCAAGCACGAAGATACTGTCTTGAGAAAACGGAAACTGAAACCCGGGTGACCACTTCCACCTTGGTGTAAACAGTAGACTCGGGTTAATCTGGACGGACACTCAGAGCTGGAAATGTCCGTTTTCTATTAGACCCTTTGTTTATTTGTTTATGTCTGTGTCTCTGTCTGTCTGTGTGTCAGTCTGTGTGTGTGTGTCTGTTTGTGTCTTTCTGTGTGTCTGTCTGTCTGTCTGTCTGTGTTGTGTGTGTGTGTGTGTGTGTGTTGTGTGTGTCTCTCTTCTCCCTCCCTCCCTCTCTCTCTCTCTCTCTCTCTCTCTCTCTCTCTCCTCGCTCTCTCGCATGTTCATAAAGCAGGGAGTGTAAATCTAACCCTCGGGTGGGCCACTATTTTGTTTTTGTTTCTTTTGTTTCTTTGTTTGTTTTTTTTATTAGTCCATTAGCTCGGTTATTATTAGAGCGCCACGTATATAACGCAGTTTATTGAGGGTTCATCCCTCGGGCGGTGCATTGTTTCAATGTGAGCTGGCTGGTTCTTTTGGTAGAGCTATGTACTCAAGATCGGATTTCTCGAATTCAAGCCCAGCCCGCAACATTGAAAACTTGGCCTTTGGTTTTGTTTGGTTTTAGTTTTTTTACGTCGGCACCCACCTCAGGTGATATGGCCGACGGGGATAACCATCCCAGGGAAGTGGGGGAAGGGGAAACTTATCTAATCCTATACTGACACCACCATAACAACAATGATGTTAAGATGGGACAGTCGGGAGGCCAGTTTTTTTTGTGTGTTTTTTTTAATGTAGCGAGCGCAACCCGGGATTCGAACCCACAACCCATTAGCATGTGAATCCGACGCTCAGTCAACTGAGCTTCTGGGGCCTGTTCCCTTGGCCTGTCTGCTGCCCGTGTTTATGTTTCCGTCATTCTGGTGATGTCAGCTTAGTATTTCTAGGTCCTTATCCGCCCCTTCTCCCGATTTCAAAACCTTGCCAGCACACACATGGATTTTTTTCCGCAGGCTCAAGGAGTCTGCTACGTAATTGCTGGAAGATTTGGGTAGAACGCGTATGAACTTGTCCGAATGCCATGAGTCTATCTTGAACAAGGTCCAAAGTCCAACTTTGCATTTTACTTACTTACTGCTCATTATGTCACTGATATGTAAACCAAAATGAACGGTTCTACGTTTTTGTCTGTCCTAAGCCAAACCTCTGTATAGTACCACAAGAGTGTTTCAGGGGTCTTGATTAAGAATCTCCTTCTGTTGCTCGTCCCCAGGTAAACAGTTTTTGGGTTTTCCTTCTCTTGTATCTTCCTTTTGGTGTCCGGTGAAGCGCAGTCCGTGTCATGTTATACTGCCGTCCTCGGATGATTTACCTAAACCATTTACTTCGTCTTTTTTTTTTTCATGATGATAGTGTCCAATGTATTTTCATGACTGTCTTGGAAGCAAGTAGATTTTTGGTTAGGTGATGGTGTTGGACTAGAAGAATCGTATGACACTTCGGGAGGTTCTTTGTATGCGTAGAAGATTGATAGCTTAGTAAGGTCGTTTTTTTTTTATCATCATCCAACAGTTAGGTGGAAAAGGCAGAGCGGTGGTGGTACAGATTTAGGTTGGTGCTGATGATGTTTTGAGCTAGGGAAGTCGGGGTGGTGATGGGAGGTGGGGCATCCAGATAATGTAGACTGACACTTTCGATACCCGTTTTCAGTGTTTTGTTTATTTATTTCATTTTAATTAATATTTCTTTCTCTGTCCCTGTCTCTGTTTCGCGCTGTCTGTCTGTGTCTCTGTCTGTCTGTCTGCCTGTATGTCTGTCTGTCTGTCTGTCTGTCTGTCTCTCTCTCTCATCTGTTCTCCGGTCCAGGAAAATGCTTCAGTGTTGTGCCACCTTTTATTCTTTGTTCAAAGGTTGCTTGTTATTGTTGTTATTGTTGTTGTTGTTGTGTGTTTTTTGTGTGTGTGTGTGTGTGTGTGTGTGCGTGGGAATGTGTGTGTGTGTGTGTGTGTGTGTGTTGTGTGTGTGCGTGGAGTGTGTGTGTGTGTGTGTGTGTGTGTTTTGTTTGCTTGTTTGTTTGCTTGTTTGTTTTGCTTTAGGTTTTTGTTTTGTATTATCAATATCATTATTGTTGTTGTTGTTTGTTGTGGATATTATTATTATTATTGTTGTTGTTGTTTTGTTGTTGTAATGTTATTATTGTTATCGTT
Organism: Monoplex corrugatus; assembly: GCA_030674185.1. Lineage (NCBI taxonomy): Eukaryota > Metazoa > Mollusca > Gastropoda > Littorinimorpha > Ranellidae > Monoplex > Monoplex corrugatus. The sequence continues at coordinate 18,352,658 of JAPXFY010000024.1, forward strand.
TATGGCAGTGGATTTTTCTACAGAATTTTATCAGCGACAACACCCTCTGGTTCCCTTGAGTTCTTGTAGATGTGCTTAATGCCTGCTGCTCACAGTATCTCAGATTACCCTCCTCTCCGAAAGACAAGCACCCAGCCCATCATTCAAGACGTAGTGGAGGTGTAAGGGCAGGGAGGAAAAAAATCTTTGTCAGATCGGGAATTGAACCTGAGACTTTCGAGACCGGTATATTGATTCCTAAAACACGTGCTTTTAACCACTAGGCCACTACCACCACGTCACATAAACGGACGTGCTGGGTCAGATCTTTTTTAACCCCCCCCTCCCCCCCCCCCCCATCTTCTCCTCTCTCCAAAAACACTCAGCCCCTCTTCCCATTTCCCTCCTCCCCCCGCCACACACACACACACACACACACACACACACACACACACACACACACACACACACACACACACTTCATCACCACATCATTAATGTACGTGTTGGTTCGGGTCTTTTAATTCCTCCCCCCCCCCCCCCCAAAAAAAAAATAAAATAAAATAAAATAAACCAAAACAAACAAAATAAAACAAAACAAAAGACAAGAAGACAAAACAAAACAAACAAAACAAACAACCAAAACAATCAAACTTCCCTTAAACCCCCACCACCATCACCATCATCATTTCTTTACGCATCTCGTCAGAATTTTTCTGACAACACTTTTCTTTGTTTTGTTTTGTTTGTTTTGTTTGTTTGTTTGCTTGCTTCTTTGTTTCTTTGTTTGTTTGTTTTGTTATGTGTTCCGATTTTTTTCCTGGTAGCGTGTACGCGCTTTGTTTTTGCCCACACTGCGTAAGCGGTATGATGCTGCGCAGCCTGCATATCCCGACTTCGGTGGGTGTGCCAGCTGGGTGTTTTCATGTTTGTATTAGTCACCGGACACTGACCTGATTTCCAGGATTGTTGACGTGCACATTTGATATTCTGCTTGCGTATACAAAAGGGGGTGGGGTGAGGTGTATGTGTGTGTGTGTGTGTGTACGTGTGTGTGTGTATGTGTGTGTGTGTGTGTTTGTATGTGTGTGTGCGTGTATGTGTGTTGTGTGTGTGGTGTTGTGTGTGTGTGTGAGTGTGTGTGTGTGTGTTATATTTGTGTGTGTGCGTGTGTGTGTGTGTGTGTGTGTGCGTGTGTGTGTGTGTGTGTGTGTGTGTGCTTGTGTGTGTCTGTGTGAGGGAGACAGACAGACACACAGACATACGGAGACAGAGAAAGAGGATCTTTTATTCATGAAGGCATTAGCTTCTCATGCAAAGGTGTGTGAACTACAATTAACACAAATATAAGACAACTACATGTTCATAATTTACATACGGACGGAAACGTACGTTGATACAACCTAGTTAGCGTCATACATAAATTACGTTTGTGATGCAATCTCACCAAAGAGAGAGAGAGAGAGAGAGAGAGAGAGAGAGATTGTGTGTGTGTGTGTGTGTGTGTGTGTGTGTGTGTGTGTGTGTGTGTATCTGTCTGTCTGTCTGTCTGTCTGTTTGTCCGTCCGTCTATCTGTGTATTGTCTGTTCATATATATATATACAAATATAATACAACTACATGTTCATAATTCACATATGACTTCTAGAAATGTACGTTGATACAACCTAGCTAACATCATATATATATATTGTGTTTGTGATGTAATCTCACCAGAGAGAGACAGAGAGAGAGAACAGAGAGAGAGAGAGAGAGGAGAGAGATAAGAAAAGTGTCTGTCTGTCTGTCTGTCTTCTGTCTGCCTGTCCTATCTGCCTGCCTGCCTGCCTGCCTGCCTGCCTGCCTGCCTGCTGTCTGTCTGTCTGTCTTTGTATTGTCTATTCGTAGATACACACGTATGCATATATTACGTGTTGTTTTAAACCTACTCCCCCGTATACCCGTTCGTTATTGCTTAATGATGTGTGTTACATTACCTTGTTCTGTTTTTTCGCTGCTTCATTTTGTTCCAGGACCGTTTGGGTTCTGTAAATGCCTGCTGTTTCATTGTTTTCTATGTGTGTTCCGTTTCGGAAAAACAAAACAAAACAAAACAAAACAACCAGGCGTCCATTTGTACCACCTCCGTTGTTCTTGGGGAGGATGGGGGGTGGGGGGAACGATGAGTTTCACTACTTACTTAACCCTTTGATTCCTGCACCCTATCTATCAACTGCACAAAAAAAAACTTAACCCTTTGATTCCCCTCACACTATCCACCAGCTTCCTGCAGAAGGTAACTATGAAACCCTTAAGGTGACACCACCAGAAGAATGGAGGAGACACTAAGATGGGCAGCCGGGCAACAAGCCATTTTTGAATGTCGCAGGCTGAAATTGAACAAGAAAAAATATAAGATCTTGAACCAGATAAAACACGAAAAAAAGAATAAGAACGCGTGTTTAATACAACAAGACAAGACAGGCGCAAATTTTCGGCCAACTGGCCTTTGTCAAGCGAACAAGACAGGCGCAAATTTTCGGCCAAACAGGCGCAGATTTCCGCCAACTGGCCTTTGTCAAGCGTACAAGACAGGCGCAATTTCGGCAATGCCTTTGTCAGGCGTACAACAGGCGCAATTTCAGCCAACTGCCTTTGTCAAGCGAACAAGACAGGCGCAAATTTTCGGCCAACAGCACAAATTTCCGCCAACTGGCCTTTGTCAAGCGTACAAGACAGGCGCAAATTTTCGGCCAACTGGCTTTGCAAGCGTACAAGAAGGGCGCACATTTTGCAAATGGCTTTGTCAAGCGTACAAGACGGGCGCTAATTTTCGGCCAACTTGGCCTTTGTCAAGTGTACGAGACAGGTGCAAATTTGTCTTGAGTCCACCATGTTGTATCGAAAGAACTGACCAGCCTACAATAAATAAACAGAAAATAAATAAATAAATAATGAATAGATTGATTAATGAATAACTAAATAAAGGGAAGATGAATGTTGAACCCACATCCCCTGTGTAATGAACATAGCACTCTAACAATTGAGCTAATAAGCCATTGTCGTACATGAAAATATTTTTTTTTTTTAAATTGTAGTAAAAGACACAGAGGGGAGGTTGGAGAACAATAAAATGATACATTGTTTGCGGGCCTGTCCTACTACCGCTGTCTGTCATTGCACAAAACTGCACGCCGATTTCCTGCTTGCGCAGTCAAAGGTGAGAGAAAAAGGCAATGATTTTGCGCAACTTGACGTCTTGTTTTCGTGCTGTTTTCCAAAACCCTGTGTTGCTATGAGGGGCTGAAAATTCTCACATACCTTTCCACACATAAATTATCCCCCCCCCCCCCTCTTGGGTATAAAATTATCACCTTGCTTCTCTTCCCTTTGCTTCCCCCCCACCACACACCCCCACCTTCACAGTTGACTTTGTAGCAAAAAAAAAAAAAAAACTCTCAGTTTTTTTCACCAGCTCCGTGCTTCCCCTGGTGACCTTGCACGCGACGGAGAGTTTACGTCACGCTTGCACGTGCGTCGAGGTGCTTCCTGCCATAAAACAAACCGTGTCCCTGTCCCGCGCGACTTGTAAAGTCGCGCGCCCAGTTGCTTGTCGGTTTCAACTTGTCAGTTTTGGAAGCCTGTTGCGGCTCGTGGGACGTCGAGCCGGATTAGGACGACTTGGAGAAGAAAGAAAAAAAGAAAAAAAACGAAAAGACAGAAAGAAAAAAAAACAACAGAAAGTGAGGATAATGAGAAGTAAAAGATAAAGAGATGGAAGAAAAAAAATCAGTGGGTGGGGGTGGGGGGTTACAGGGGGTGGGAGGGGGGGGGCGTCTGAAACCTGGTGAGCTAAACGAATGCGGCAGAGAGGAAAGGGCGCAAAGGAGAATGCCACACGTCCGTTTATCGTTGTCACCCGCCATGTCTTCCAGGTGATGATTTGTTCTGTGCAGAGAGAGGGATTACCGGTTCCAGTTGTAAATCTCCGATAATCTAGAACAATTGTTTCCAAACATAGCCAGGACAAGAAGCTCTTGGAGTTGTAGATTTTTGTGAGGGGTTTTTGGTTTTGTTTTGTTTTGTTTTGTTTTGTTTTGTTGAAGGTCACATTACGCATTAATTAAAACAACAATGATTCACACACACACTGAGCTTATCTGCTACATACTTGTAAGTTATAAACAACCATTCATACAGTAAGTTCCCGGAGTAGCTGACATTGGTTTATTTCATTGAAGGTCACATTATGCATTAATTTAAACAACAAGGATTTTACTGTATAAGCAACATACTTGTAGATTTATAAACAATGATTCACACAATAGGTTCTTGCTGTAGCTGACACCAGTGTACTTTTTCGGTCGCATTACCCGTTAATTTACGCAATAATGATTCATACAGTATTTTATAACATAGTCTACTTGTAGATATACACAACAGTTCTTACGGTAAGTTCTAGGAGTACCTGCATGATAAGATCACTTAATGAATTAATTCAAACAAAAATAATTCATAGAGTTAGAATATTATGCTACACACGCGTAGCGCATAGGCCTAGATTCACAACAACAACAAAAGAGCAAACAAACAAAAACCCACGGATTCATACAATATTGGCTACATACTGGTAGATATATATAAAAAAAAAACTGGTTTATATGATACAAGTTACATACTGATAGGTGATACTAAAACAATGA
>JAPXFY010000024.1:18364819-18367319 GCA_030674185.1 Monoplex corrugatus
CTACTAGTCGAACCCAGACCACACACACACACACTGGGAAGGCATTGACATTATGCCCTTAAAAAAAAAGATAATCGGCGCATTTCCATTGAACGTGAGAAGAAAGATAACAAACTGGTTAAGCCTGAGCTGAAATCTCTTCTTCAACAATAGAGGCAAAATCAATCAAATCAATCAATGAATAGATAAATAAATAAATAAATGAATAAATAAATAAGTAATAAATAAATAAATAAATAAATAAATAAAATAACTTTTAAAAAAAATCTTTAAAAGAGAAAAGAAAGAAAAACGAAAATGAACATGAAAAAGAACACAACACTTGACAATGTGAGTTTGTTTTATTACTGCCATCAACAACAACAACACACAACAAACAAAACAAAACAACAACAACCAACCACCAACCAACAACAAACAAACAAAAACAAACAACAAAAGAAAACCTGGTGGGCTGGTCACTTCTTATCATATTATGGCCGTGGGCCAAAGACATTATAAAAACATCGTTGCCGTGGACCCAAGACCCGAGGACGGTTTCTGGTATGCTGGGTAGGCCAGGCTTTCGCGAAGTACGCCAGCTAGGAGCGTTTCTTTGTTCCATCTAGCGACAAGCGTGGCTGGGGGGTACTCGCTAGGTAAGGCTAGGGATAGCATCGACAGGATCTTGCCGGCGAGCAGAGGAGAGAGAGGGGAGAGCAGCCCGAGTTTCACATGATAAATCCATTGCGACAAAACAAAACAAAACAAAACAAAATAAAGAAAGAAAGAAAAAAAAAAAAGAAAGAAAGAAAGAACTGAATATGAATTAATGTTTCCATCATTCTGTGGTGTCATCTTCGTGTTTCAAAGGTCTCCCTCAACCCCTGTTCCCCTCTTCCTACTCATTTTTAGACCTTGCCAGGTTCTTTACAGGTTGAGGGGTCTGCCGGGTACTTACAGCAGATCTGGATGAGGTGCAAATAATATTGTCCGAGTACAATGATTCTCTCCCGAACAAACTCTGATCTTCAAACTCCAAGGAAAAAAATAAATAAAAAGATAAATTGAAAAATGAATAGGTTAATGGATAAATAAAGCAATCAGTCGATCAATCAATAAAAGAACAGAACAAGCCACGTAACAGGAATAAACTGAAACTAGACACAGGACCTACGATTCAGAAATTGGTAAATATAATGAATGAATAATTCATTCATTCATTCATATATATACATAAATTGCATACACTGAGTAGGATTCTTTCTCAAAGAATTAAGAAGTCCGTGGTCAAAAGATTTTCACACACGGGAAAGAACGCTGTGCTTGATATGATGATTTATTTGGCGACTTTTCCTCACAAAGTTGATTATGATCCATTCACGAAAAAAAACGACATATCTTCAATGACGCAGGTTGTTTACACTAAAACCTTTTCTCTGTCTCTGTCTGTCTCTGTCTATCTGTCCTTGTTCTGTCTCTGTGTCTGTCTCAGCCTCCTCTCTCTCTCTATCTGTCTCTGTCTCTCTGTCTCTGTCTCTCTCTCTCTGTTTCTTTCTCACTGTGTCTGTCTCTGTCTTACACACACACACGCACACACACATAGATACATACAGAGACACTCACACAGATAAATATGTTTAGACAGATACATAGACAGACAGACAGATAGTAATATAGATAGATAGATAGATAGATAGAAGATAGACAGACAGATATGCTTACACACACACACACGCACGCAAGCACACTTGCTCACACACACATACACCCAACATGCGCACAGCACGCACACACACACACTCCCTCTGCGGGTCGATATATGTCAGTGCTCCTTTTGAGAAAAAAATGTAGGAGGGATGGAGACATAGATTGATCCCTAGGCCACTTATCCAACCAACCGCGTCGCTCAGCTCTGACGTGGGTGGGCCTAGCGCTCTACAGAAACGAATAATGATGATATAATAATAATAATAATAATAACAATAAATGATGATGATGATGATGAAGATGATGATCATAACAACAATAACAACAGCAAGACCCAATAATAATAAGAAGAATAGTAATAATAATAATAATAGCAATAAGAAGAAGAAGAAGAAGAAGCAGAAGAAGAATGACGATGATAATAATGATACCACTACTACTGCTACTACTCATACTACGACTACTACTACTATTACTACTACTACTGATGATGATGATGATGATGATAATAATGATGACAATTAATGATAATAATATACACCCCCGATAATAATAATGATGATAGTGAAGCTGCTGCTGCTGCTGCTGAAGATGATGATGACAGTGATATAAATAATAATATAATAGCAATAATAATAATAGCAGTAATAATAATAAAGATGAGGATGAGGAGGTGACTCATACATTTCAGCATAATCGTTTGTAACGATGGCATCATAAACTTTGCCGTCTCTGAACTATTTCCTCAATATCAAGTAAAGCCTGGAGCCGCGGTGGTGCAGATGTAGGGCCCTCACCGTTCCTGTCTGAG
>JAPXFY010000024.1:18374819-18379819 GCA_030674185.1 Monoplex corrugatus
GAGTCAATGCAGACACCAAGGTTTTTAGCTGAATCAGAAATTGGGACTGATGTGTTACATAATGGGAGAGAAAGAGAGGCAGCTGAGAAAGTTTCTGACGGGTGCCAATGAGGATAGCTTCTGTCTTGTCGTCATTAAGCTGAAGTTTGTTGAACGTCATCCAGTTCTTAATGTCCGAGTAACACTCAGTGGTGCGAGTCAACAGGCGCTGTATATTATCAGGTGAGTCACTGTCTTGAAGTTGGGTGTCATCAGCATAGAAGTGGTGTTTTATAGAGTGGGAGTTGATGATGGTGGACAGGGGGGTGTAAAGAGTGAAAAGAACAGGGCCAAAGACAGATCCTTGTGGAACACCACAGGTCAGGTATGCAGGTTGAGAGTAAGTGCCATTGATGAGAACAGTTTGTTTTCTGTTTGATAAATACGAAGTGAAAAAGGAGAGAGCAATGTCAGAGATGCCAAAAGTATGATGAAGTCTAGAAAGGAGAATACCATGGTCAATGGTATCGAAGGCTGCAGACAGATCAAGGAGTGTGAGGAGAGAGACTTTGCCAGTATCAGTTGCAAGGAGGAGATTGTTGAGAATGTGTAGTAGGGCAGTTTCAGTGCTATGGCACTGGCGGTAGGCTGACTGGAAAGGATTGAGGAGATTGTTGGCAGACAGGTGAGAGTTCAGCTGGTTGAGGACGACTTTTTCAAGGAGTTTTGACAAGAAAGAGAGATTAGAGACAGGCCGGTAATTTTTCAGTTCATTTGGGTCTAAATTGTGTTTCTTGAGGAGAGGGTGAACAATAGCAGACTTGAAAGAATCTGGGACAGTTCCAGTTTGAAGAGAAGTGTTGATGATGTCAGTGATGAATGGGAGGAGAGTAGGGAGACAGTCGGAGTAGAGAGAACCTGGAAGAGGATCCAGTTCGCAGGTTTTGAACGACATGGATCTGATTGTGTTGAAAATTTCTTCTTGTGAGACTGGGGTAAAAGTAGTAAGAGGTGTGCCAGAGAAGGAAGGGTCAGGTGGGCATGGTTGACAGGGTGTCCTGTCAAGCCTGTCACGAAGAGTTTGTATTTTGGTGGTGAAATACTTGGAGAATACATGTTTTAATATGACAGCACGGATTCTGCCAGATAACAATTGGCAGGCTTGAGTAGAGCATAAGCTATAAAATATGAAATTGCAATGAATGCCTATTAAATACACTTCAGACTCCTGAATGAAATTTTTAAAAAAAATCATAACCATACAAAAACAAAACAAGAACAAACAACAACAACAACAACAACAACAACAACAACAAAAAGAAAAGAAGAAAAGAGAAAAAAAAATCTAAACTCAACTTTTCTTATATAAACAACAACTTTTGCTTTGTGTGATTATTGATTTGTCATATAAACACGATACGCTTTATGTTTTTACTGTTATTCATTTATTTATTTATTTCATTTTTTTTGTTTTTTGTGTACATTAACTGTAATGTTTCGTTTGCAAAAGTCGAGTGTGTTTTGCTTTGTGCGTTTAAAGAGAATCGTCATATAGACGCAATAGTTGGCCGTTTTTTTTTTATTAATGGTACAAAGATTTGCCAGCTCTTTGTGTGCAAATGAACTGTAATGGCCCGTTATACAAACACTCCCTGCCCGCTCTTTGTGTCTAATGAGTCCTTCTGTAAACAGCAGCTGGGCAACACACAACAGTTTGCAGACAGGAACAATGAAATCTCAGGGTTCCCTATTGCTGCGCTGATGATAGCCATCCCGTTAAAACTTGCCGATTTTTTCCCCCCCCAAGTTTTGCATCGATCATCAGTCAAGAAAGAACCTTCACCGGTTGTCTCTTCCCTGAAACCATCCCTGGTTTCCCTCTCTTGAATGTGAAACCGTAATCATCTCTTGTTACGGCTTCGCAACTGACAATGAAATCCACACTCGTCATTTTCGACGTCAATCAAACAACTGAGATTCCACCCTCTTCTAAATGTCAAATTGCAACAGACGCCTGCGATTTTGCAGTGCCCGCTGACAATCAGATCCGGGCAGTTTGTCTCTGACGGCTTTAATCAAATTCTTTCGCTTGGTCGATGCCCGTCGGTAAGAGTTTCAATTATGTATAGTTATCAACGCGAGGTAGTCTGCGAGAGGTTTCCGGACAAAAGGCTTATTATAATCTGGTCTCTGCACAAACGTCAGGCGGATCAGCCCATTGTCATGAGACATAGTTGTCAGTTGTTGGGGTTTGTTTTTTTTTCGTTTTGTTTTGTTGATTTTTGTTTGTTTATTTGTTGTTGTTGTTTTTTTGGTGTGTGTGTGTGTGTGTGTGGTGTGTGTGTGTGTGTGGTGTGTGTGTGTGTGTGTGTAGTGTGTGTGTGTCTGTGTGTGTGTAGTGTGTGTGTGTGTGTGTGTGTGTGTGTGTGTGTGTAGTGTGTGTGTGTCTGTGTGTGTGTAGTGTGTGTGTGTATGTGTGTGTGTGTGTGTAGTGTGTGTGTGTGTGTGTGGTGTGTGTGTGGTGTGTGTGTGCAGTGTGTGTGTGTGTGTGTGTGTGGTGTGTGTGTGTGTGTGTGTGTGTGTGTGTGTGTGTGTGTGGTTTTTTATTGTTGCTCTTCTTCTTCTTCCCCCTATCGATTCCCTTTGTCCAACTTGATGTAGGGATGGTTTGTTTTCTTTATCACTCTTTGTTGTGCTCCTTTGTTAAAACTGCATTGGTTTTGCTTTCTATTACATCTTTGTTGTGCTCCTTTGTTTAAAACTGCATTGGTTTTGCTTTTCTCTTACGTCATTGTTGTGCTCCTTTGTTTAGAATTTCATTGGTTTTGCTTTTCTCTTTTTCATCTCTGTCTACAACGTGAAAAGTAAAGATTGCTTGTTCTGCTCCTTTGCTTAAAACTGCATTGGTTTTGTTTTTTCTGTTCTTCATCTTTGTCTACAATGTGAAAGTAAAGATTATCTCCATTATCGTTTAACTTGAACATTGTACCGTAAATGATCGGTAGCAGGAACTTGCTGATTCTGACACTGACGCTGGTTTTATTGTGAAGGGCCACAATCCATCCACAGTTTCAGCAGGCATGTATGGATATGCATATGCGTACACATATACATATATTTCTACATACATACATAGACACATATACATATATTTCTACATACATACATAGACACATATACATATATTTCTACATACCTACATAGACACAATACATATATTTCTACATACATACATAGACACATATACATATATTTCTACATACATACATAGACACAATACATATATTTCTACATACATACATAGACACATATACATATATATTCTACATACCTACATAGACACATATACATATATTTCTACATACCTACATAGACACATATACATATATTTCTACATACATACATAGACACATATACATATATTTCTACATACATACATAGACACATATACATATATTTCTACATACGTACATAATGCAGACATAGACATATTTACACGTGTATTACAGGCATACAGATTACGTATGAAATAGGTACCGTATGGCGTCGGAAGATGGGGGTGAGTGTATGGCTGGTGGTGAGGTATTGTTGCTCAGGGTCTCGTCCTGCACCCTCGAGTGCTTCTTGTTAACGAAACTAGACGTATATGTGTACTGTTTCGTTCTTCACTTTCTCTTGCACTGCTATCGGCCACTTTCTGCAAGGCATCTTCACTGGAGCAATACTGGGGTCATTTTCTAGGTGTAATTTCCCTTCTAGTTTTCCTTCTCCTTCAAAGACATCGTTGTACTTTGTGAGCATATCTTTTGCATTTTCCTCCTCTTTCTGAACGAAACATGGTGTCAGAATCGTGATTACGAACTCCAACAAAAATCCAGAATATTGAAGACTAAAGTTCAACCATGGAAGATGAACAAGAAGAGAGAAAAGCCAGTCGACGACATGCCAAGATTCCCTTGCCTCCTAAACTTGATGTGAATGGAGGAAACCTGCAGAGCAGCTGGAGGAAATTCAAGAGGCTTTGGGACAGCTATGAAATTGTGACAACACAGACAGAAGAAGACTCAACATACAGAACAGCAGTTTTTCTTTCTTGCATCGGGCTGGATGCTATGGACATCTATGAAGGATTGGCATTTGCTAATGAAGCTGAAAGAAATGACATTGACACTGTTCTCCAGAAATTCGAAGAATACTGTGTGGGTTCAACCAATGAAACTTACGAAGCATTCAGATTCAATTGCAGACATCAAGCAGCAGGAGAATCTATCGAACAGTTTGTAGCAGAACTGCGGAGACTGATCAAGACCTGTAACTATGGTACACTGGAAGACAGACTGTTGAGAGATCAAATCGTACTGGGTGTACATGACGAGACTCTGCGATCAAAATTACTGGAAGTGCGACAGCTGACATTGACTGCATGTATTGATATGTGCGGAGCGCATCAATCAAGTCAACATCAAACCGTCCAAATAATGAGAAAAACGCAGGACACGCAGAAAGTCCAAGCTTTCAAAGAAAAGAAGACAGCAAAGCAGTATAGCAAAGGAAACAAACCAGAGTACAGAGAGAAATGCGTATATTGTGGTGGAAAGCACCCAAGAGCAAAAGAGAAATGTCCAGCATTTGGAAGAAAATGCAAAGCTTGTGGAGGAAATAATCACTTTGCTTCATGCTGCAGAACACCCAAGAAAAATCAAAAGAAAACAAGAGTTCGGCACTTCGAAGAAGAAGAGACCGACACTGAAAGCAATAATGAAATCCTCGGGATCGAAGACAAAACCAGAAAAAAGGAGAGAAACATACGAGCAAAAATGCTGATAAATGAGATGCCGGTAAGATTTCTTCTTGACACAGGTGCAACAACAAACGTGATGTCTGAGAGCCTGTACAGAGAAGTCACAGGAGATGAAAGAAAGTCTGACCTGCAAGAGACGAAGAAGAAGCTGGTGATGTTCAACGGAACAGAAATGAAGCCTGTGGGGAAGATAGTGCTGCGAGTGAAAAACCCCAAGAAC
>JAPXFY010000024.1:18384819-18392319 GCA_030674185.1 Monoplex corrugatus
ATTGACACGTGACTTTTCGATATGTATGTATAATTCTTAAATATCTCCTGAAAGAATTTTAATTTGTTGAATTCAGTCTTTATGTTTGCGTTTATAGGTGGCAGGACATGGCTTGCATCAAACTTAACCCTTTGCCTTCCGCACCCTGTCCACCAGCATCCTGCATGGTCAACTATGCTAGCAAAGCAAAAACTTAAAACCCTTTGAGTCCCTCATCCTATATAGGGTAAAGGACTCATAGGGTTAAGTTTTTTGCAGGTGGCGGATAGGATGGCGAGAGTCAAAGGGTTAAGTTAAATATGGGAGATGATTTTAAATGATGTCATGTTCAAATAACGATCCATTTCATTTAAAAACAATACAACCCCATAATCATATTCATCAAAAGAGAAAAAGTCGTTTGGTCATCTCCTTTTTTGGGATAAGACGATCAGTGGTATGATTCCCCAAAAATTTCATTCGCAAAGGTATGGTTTTAGGTGCCTGAGGACTTCAGATCTTCCAAGGAGTAGATTGTTTGTGGTACTAGCTTTGCCTGGAAGTTTTTCGGCTCGTTCATTTCCCTTGATACCAGTGTGTCCAGGACGGTAAATCTACGTGAGCTTTTGTCGATTGATACCCCTCATTGCTTTTGTGCTGATCTCCCCCGTTCCTACTCCATTTTGCACTTTTCGAAGTAGGTTTATCGGGCCAGTAAGGATGGAAGGATTGCCTGTCTTTTATCTTCTCATCTAACGAAGTTAAACCATTTCAAAACATGCGTGATTGCCTCAATTTCCGTCGTTAGACTGAAGAATGTTGGATAGTTTCATGGACAGCAAAGAAAACAAACGAGACAAGTCTTGATCTCGGAGACAGACACAAGAAGATCATTGATAAGGAAGAGTAGGAAAAGACAAGCAACATTTATAGGCCACTTTATGAGGGAACAGCAGGAAAGCTGGAGGGAAAGAGAGCACCAGGTAGGGCCCAGGGAGAAATTACTGGACGGACTTGCAGGGTGGATGAACACAGAGAGGGTGGAAGATGAACTTGCAGCGACAAGGGATAGATTCATATGGAGGGCCATGATCGCCAACGCCATGCGGCAGGGCACATGATGATGATGATAATGATGATGATGATGATGATGATGATGATGATGATGATGATGATGATGATGATGATGATGAGACTGGAGGGCTGTGATACCACATGCAGCATTTTCTTCATGTATCGTGTTACCATTTTCTTCGGCAGTGAAGCCCCATCCGCATTAAGTTCTTTGTGACTGGGTCATCAGTGTATATGATTACATCTTTGGGTTTTTTTGTTGTTTTTTAGCTGATTTACTTGATGAGAAGTTTGATTCTGGCATCAGCTTGACCTTCCGGTGATTCATGGCTGTGTTTTTGCAGATTTTTTTTTCGGTATGACTGTTTTGTATCTGTACGCCTTTGAAACGGTTTGGGTATTGTCCCCAGTCTTTTGTCCCTTTGACTTCTGTCCGTTGGCATTCCTTGCTGAATGGATTCTTCAGCCTGTCCCATCCATGATCCCCACCCCCACCCCCACCCCCACCCCCACCTACACCCCCACCACCATCTCTTTGTAGTCGATTGCCTTTTGTTGTTTGGACATCTTGTGATGTGGATTTCTCTTCGGGGTTTTCCAGTGCCCTGAAATATGCCTTTTACTGGTTCCACTTTTTGCCTTGACTGTGTCGGACGAAGGTCAAGCTAGGGACCGCTTCATTTCTGTAGGGGGTGTCCTTTGTGACTGTCATTCATTTTGTGTTCAGTCTGGTTTCAAAAGACTGGTGTGTGACACAGTTGTGAGGCCAAGTCCATAGTCAAGTACACTCATGATCCAAAAAAAGTGCGACTGCCCGCGTCCAAGCAAACAGGAACCAGAAGAACACGAAAACCGAAAAAAGAACGCGTATTCAATACAACAAGACAAGACAGGCGCAAAGTTTCGGCCAACCGGCCTTTGTCAAGCGCGAATGCACGATCACAAACAGACACCAAATAACATATAATAAGAAAAAGACTAAAACTTCCCTGCCGCTTCGTCCAGTGGATAAAAAAGGGACTGACTGTTTTAGTCTTTTTCTTATTATCTGTTGTTTGGTGTCTGTTTGTGATCGTGCATTCGCGCTTGACAAAGGCCGGTTGGCCGAAAATTTGCGCCTGTCTTGTTGTATTGGATACGCGTTCTTTTTCGGTTTTCGTGTTCTTCACTGGCTCCCTGTATCAAAGCGCATACAGTACAAACTAGACACCATGTGCTACAAAAGCCTCAATAACGCAGCCCCCGATTACCTGTCAAGCCTACTTGAGATCTATCTTCCCTCACGTACCCTCCGCTCTGCCTCCGATCCTCTGACTTTTCGCTTTCCACGCACTAAGCTCAATACCTATGGTCCACGAGCCTTCTCTGTTTCTGGTCCACTCTCCTGGAACAAACTTCCTCTCTCAGTCCGTCAGCAACCTACTTTTGCCTCCTTCAAGTCCGCTTTCAAAACTCACCTTTTCTCCTCTGCATAAAATCCTAACCTCACTTAACCCCCCTCTGCAGCCTGTCTCCGTTCGGAGGGGAATCACTTTGTTTTAATATATAATTGTATATGATGTGCTCTCTGTGGTTTTCCATTGGTTTTATTCTTGCTTTTATTCTTTCTCCCCATTTGTGGCCATGCGTGTGTATGTGTGTGTGTGTGTGTGTGTGTGTGTGTGTGTGTGTGTGTGTGTGTGTGTGTGTGTGTGTGTGTGTGTGTGTGTGCGCGTGTGTGTGCGTGCGTGCGTGTGTGCGTGTGTGTCTTTTCGGCGCTTAGATTTGATTTTGTCGAGATTTTGCGCTATATAAATATTGTAATTATTATGTATGCATGTGCGTACGTATGTATGTATGTATGTATGTATGTATGTATGTATACGCTTAGATTTATGTATGTATGTATGTATGCATGTATACGCTCAGCTTAGATTTATGTATGTAAGTATGTATGCATGTATGTATGCATATATACGCTCATATGTATGTAGGTATGTATGCATGTATACGCTCAGCGCTTAGATTTGATTTTATCAAGATTTTGCGCTATATAAATAAAGTATATTATATTATTATTAAGTACACTCAGTGTGTAAGCTTGGTATAACTAAGAGAGATAGTGTTGTTCAGTGCCTTTAGGTTGCCTTTGCTTCGAGGTTTGATGTGTGTATTTCCCTTGACTGTAATGATTTCAACATGTTTTTATTTGAAGGTCAACATGCTATCAAAACATATCTCAAGGTAGCGCTGGTTGTTTTCTCGTTCGACATCGGTTCCTCTTAACCCTTTGATTCCCGCACCTTATCCACCAACAGCAAAAAAATTAACCCTTTGATTCCCACACACCTATCCATCAACTGCAAAAACTTAACCCTTTGATTCCCGCACCCTATCCACCAACTGCAAAACCTTAACCCTTTGATTCCCACACCCCTATCCACCAACTGCAAAAACTCAACCCTTTGATTCCCGCACCCTATCCACCAACTGCAAAAACTCAACCCTTTGATTCCCGCACCCTATCCACCAACTGCAAAACCTTAACCCTTTGACTCCCTCACCCTGTCCACCAGCTTCCGGCGGCATGAGCCAAAGGGTTAAGCTGGCCGTACTTTGAATGAATCCGTTCATAATTATGATATTGAACTTTCATGCTTTCCACACCGAAACTAGGAAGGATGTTGAGAATTATATGAACGGCAAAGTACACAAACGACACAGTCTTGAAGGAGGCAGACACAAGAAGAACATTAGTAAATAAGATTAAGAAAAGACAAGCACCATTTATAGGACATTTTATGAGGCAAAGTCACAACACATGACAACTGGAGGGAAAGAGAACACCAGGTAGACCCAGGGAGAAAGAATTGGACGGACTTGTAGAGTGGCTGAGGACAGAGAGGGTGGGAGATGTACTCGCAGCGACAGGGATAGATTCGTATGGAGGGCCATGATCGCCAACGCCGTGCGGCAGGTTTACATGATGATGATATGATGTGATGATGATGATGATGAATGATTGATGATGATGATGATGAGGGTGATGATGATGGATGATGATGATGGATGATGATGATGATGGATGATGTGATGGATGATGATGATGATGATGTGATGATGATGATGATGATGATGATGGTGATGATGATGATGATGATGATGGATGATGATGATGTGATGGTGATGATGATGATGATGATGATGATGATGATGTGATGATGATGAGATGATGATGATGTATGATGATTGATGATGATGATGATGATGAGATGATGATGATAGATGATGATGATGTGATGGATGAGTGATGAATGATGACATAATTGGTTTGAGAATTATCATACCGGTACTGAGCTTGATGCTGTGTACACTTAAACTGTTAATTACTTGAGGATACTCCAGCCTAAGGAAGATTAGGAAAAGCAACATTTATTGGCCATTTTATAAGGAAAGGGGAAGTGGAGCACCTGGTCACAACGGGAAAACTGGAGGGAAAGAGAGCACCGGGTAGACCCAGGGAGAAGATACTGGACGGACTTGCAGAGTGGCTTGGGACAAAGAGGGTGGAAGAGATGCTTGAGGCAACAAGTGATAGAGACAGATGGAAGTCCATAATCGCCAACGCCGTGCGACAAGGCACCTGATGATGATGATGATTCCGGCCTAAATAAATTATTAAAAGCATATCTTAATGGCAAGTCTACGAATGAATCTGTAGAATCTGTAGATTTATCCCGAATCTCATAAAAATAAAGTATTAAGGTTCACTTCCCAATCAAAACACATAACAAATTAGTACTCATCAGGATTTTGCGTGCGTGTGTATGCGTGTGTGTGTGTGGAGAGAGAGAGAGAGAGAGAGAGAGAGAGGAAGAGAGAGAGAGAAAGAGAAAGAGTGAGAAAAAGAGAATTGTGTGTATGTGTGTGTGTATGTGTGTGTGTGTGTTAATATATATATATGTGTGTGGGTAGATTCCCATGATTAAATAACAACTTTCGTGTAGTTGATTCACCAAGCGTTTGTTTCAATACCCTGCTTGGAATCTTTAACGATAAACAAATCAACCGCGAGAGAGGCCCCGGACCAATAAATTCAAAAAAATCATAACACGTGAAAGTCATTTATTTTAGCTTTTTCTCCTGCGTCAGTGCATTCCTATGGTCAATTAATTACTTAGGTATAGCTGGTTCACCAAAGGCTTACTACCAACAGTTTGTGGTTAGACAGGCTTCCTCGCTAAACGTTGCGTAACGTTGCGTGTCCGTCTGATTTCACTGCCCTTTTGTCTTACTGCTCCGGACAACAGAGAAATCAAGTGTGGAACGACTCGGGACGACCACTCTTGCCACTTAATCCGGTGCTAATCGTCACCTTTATCCGCCCGGTGAAGAAGGGGGATTAGCTTGCATTACAAGTGTTAAGACCACGGCGATGGCTGTCTGGACTTAGCCGCTGTTGCGAAAGCTCATAATCCTATTGATTGTAATACCATGTGTGTGTGTGTGTGTGTGTATATATACATGTATGTATGTGTGTGTGTGTGTGTGTGTTTGTGTGTGTGGTATGTGTGTGTGTGGGTGCAAGAATGTGCAGTCGATTTATGCATTCTTTTCTTTCATTGATTTTTTTTTTTTTTTTTTTTTTTTTTGCTTTGCCGAGAAGGTATGCATGCGCCCGTGCGCGCACACGCACTTGAGGCACGCATACGCAGAGACATTCTCATACAGATAGAATATGATACACACACAGCTGCAAACGCATACAAATCACCATATGCGCTGGCAGGTTCTTGAAACGGGAAGGGCAACGGACCTATTTATGAAACACTGACACCACGTGAATGATTGGAACATTAAGATGGGCAACGAATGATCCAACTTTAAGGTTGCTGAATTGGCAGAGATAAAATTAATGTTTACATTTCTGCCACCTCACTCCTCGACAACATCAGGATCATGGGGACAACTTTTACCATTAACCGCTCTTTTTTTCTCCTCTCGGAGTTCACAGATTTTTCAGAAAGGAAAAGAGATTGTCAGTATAGTTTGACCATTTTATTTCCCTTCGTCTAAGCGAAAGCCTCGAGGTTGCACATAAACCTAAGTTCACACGACTTTGTTGAAGTCATAATGCCTTTGATGTGTCCAACTGGGTTTTTAGCTAATACCTTCTCTCTATCAACCTTGATCCAGTTGGGAAGGTCAGAGCTAATACTGTTGTTAATAGCCTGCCCCCACCCACCTTAGTCTTCCAATTATTCTTCGCTGCTAGCGGCTGGCGGCTCCACGAGTGTGTGCATGTATGTGTGTAGGCCTATGTATGCATGTATTTATCATGTGTGTGTGTATTTATGCATGTGCATATGTGAGCACAGTCGTGTCTGTCTGCACCATAGACGTGGACAGAGATATGGGTAACATGAACTCTATGACAGTGGAGTTTGATAAACGGTGATTTCTGGCACTCAGACAATACCTTATGTGCACCATCTAAATCTGCCAGTCTGACAGACTCCTCGAGCCTGTGCAAAACTCTGTGCGCTGGCAAGGTTTTGAGATAGGCGAAGAGGGCGGGATCTATTATAAAACACTGATGCTGTCAAAATGATTGAAGCATTAAGATCATCACCATCATGATCATGTGCCCTGCCGCATGGCGTTGGCGATCATGGCCTCCATATGCATCTATCCCTTGTCGCTGCGAGCGCATCTTCCACCCTCTCTGTCCTCAGCCACCCTGCAAGTCCGTCCAATATTTTCTCCCTGGGTCTACCTGGTGTTCTTTTTCCCTCCAGAGTTTTCCTGTAGCATTAAGATGGGCACCGAATAAACCAGTTTTTATGTGACGGGGTGGGATTGAACTCTGGACGTGAAACCTCGAGTTCACGTCTATCGAAAAAGCCAGCCTGTCCGCGTTCTCTGCGAAATGAAAATTATGGCTGCGGCCGTCCGTGGCCAGTTCAGATAGTGCTGCAGAGGTCTAGGGACAGTAGTAATACTTCGTATTTGGTCAGGCTTCAAATGGGACAGTGCAGTTATATCCGACCAACAGTTTATGATGGCTCAGGTGCGTTGTTCTGGTGAGTTGATCTACACTGTGCAAGGCAGCAATTCTTGCACAGTCTGCATACTCGGTATTTCGGTAGATAGGAGACAAAGACTCCAGAATGGGCAAAAATTCATTGAAGACACAGCATCAACAGCAACCAAAACCCCCCAACATCCCTCCTTCTCCCCCACCCACCCCAAACACCACACACACACACACACACACACACACACACACAGAAACAAAACCCCCCATCCACCCAACCAATCAACCAACCAAGCAGAAATGGATTTATGGACTGGTACTGTTCATACACCACATGTTTTTGTAGTAGTTGTAGTATATATTGCGCACGTGCCAGCTGACCGTCCCATCCATCGATCGGTACTGTAAATGCCGGTTTAATTCAATCTAGT
>JAPXFY010000024.1:18407319-18414819 GCA_030674185.1 Monoplex corrugatus
ACCAGAAAAGTGCCCACAATCAACAGTTATATAAGGACCAGAAAAGTGCCCACAATCAACAGTTATACAGGGACCAAAAAAGTGCCCACAATCAACAGTTATACAGGGACCAGAAAAGTGCCCACAATCAACAGTTATACAGGGACCAGAAAGGGGACCACAATCAACAGTTACACAGGGACCAGAAAGGGGACCACAATCAACAGTTGTACAGAGGACCAGAAAAGTGCCCACAATCAACAGTTACACAGGGACCAGAAAGGGGACCACAATCAACAGTTACACAGGGACCAGAAAAGTGCCCACAATCAACAGTGATACAGGGACCAGAAAAGTGCCCACAACCAACAGTGATACAGGGACCAGAAAAGTGCCCACAATCAACAGTTGTACATGACGATATTTGAACAAACTATACTCTCTCATGAACTTCTGAGAAATATTTTGATTCTGTTTTCACTATAGTAACAATCTACCATACCATTCTTCCTCGTGTCGCGTCAAGTTTTATATGATTTGATGCTTTTCTTTTTTTTTTTCTTTTTTTTTTTTTTTCGTGTTGAAAGAGATCTCGAGATTTAACAAAATTTGAATTCGATTGAGCTGAATTTTGGTATATAAAGAAAAGGAACATCGTTAGAATGGCTTGACCATCTTTTTTTTTTCTTTTTTTTTTATATTCCCAGTCCGTTTATGGACAAATAAATGTTTATGTCCAGATATAGATAACATGACTTTTTACATAAAGATAGAAGGGAAGCTAGGAACACAGAGCGCCAGAGTGCCATTTGTGGGCTCTTTTATCCCTTTACATCTGACCGCCGATAGACAGATACTAATGATATCCCTTTATATATCAGCTGGCTGTGTGTGTGTGTGTGTGTGTGAATTGGTGATTTACAGGCTTCTATGTCGTCAGACTCGTCACACGTTTCACTCGCATTATTAATAAGGGCCACACGTGTTACGGCCAGTTGAGTGGAACGACTGACTGCCTTGCTTCTACTAATGAAACAAATCGCAGAAATAAGCATTAAGTGCAACATTGAATATTTTTATGAGCGGGAGAGAAAAAAAAAAAAAAGAGAGAGAGAGAGAGAGAGAGAGAGGAGGGGAAGGGAAAGGTAACTCCCGTCCCTATTCCCCACCCCCACCAAAGTATTAGGTTACTTGTGGATTGAATTTGGATGAAGCAGTTACCGTCGTTTCGTAAATATATAAATGAATGAATGAATAAATAAACGAATAAATAAATAAATAGATAAATAAATACATAAATAAATGAATAAATAAATAAACGAATAAATAAATAAATAAATAAATAAAATAAAATCAAAATTAAAAACAAACAGACAAACAGATCAATAAAAGAAGGAAACCATTATTGTAGCGTGCGCAATTATTTGTAAGAGAGGAAACAAATCGTCGATATGTTGATAGAGTTAACTTTTGCATTCATGAAGAGTTGGTTTGTTTATTTGTTTATTTGTTTGTTTGTTTATTTATTTATTTATTTATTTATTTATTTATTTATTCATTTGTTTATTTATTTATTCATTTATTCATTTATTTACTTATTTGTTTATTTATCTATTTACTTATTTATTTATTTATTTATTTATCTATTTATTTATTTATTATCATGTAGAGTTGGTTTATTCATATTTATTTATTTATTTATTTATTCATATATTTATTCCTGAATGAATGTGTGTGTGTGTGTGTGTGTGTGTGTGTATGTGTGTGTGTGTGTGTGAGAGAGAGAGAGAGAGAGAGAGAGATAGACAGACAGACAGAGACACAGAGAGACAGAGAGACAGAGACAGAGACACAGAGAGAGGTTTACATTCAATGTGAAATGATTATTATTGTACATGCATTATTTATCTATCTTTCTCTCCTTGTATGTTTTTTTTATCTATTTATTTTATTTTATTGCCTTTTTTTTATTTATTTATTTTATTTTGTGTGTGTGTGTGTGTTTGTAGTGTGGTGTGTGTGTGGGTGGGTAAGGGCTTTGTTTAGACCGGTTAGCGTTAAATGAGAATATATACTTCCTCATCATGTGGGCAAAAGTTTTAATCCTATGAGTGGGTCATTTCATTCTCTCCAGCTCCGCCAAATACTGACCCGGGAAGTTCTGTTGTTGTTGCTGTTGTTGTTGTTTTTGTTGTTGTTGTTGTTGTTGGTGGTGGTGGTGGTGGTGGTGGTGGTGGTGGTGGTGGTAATAGTGGTGGTGGTGGTTTCCTAAAGGTTGGTGTGTATGGTTCTTTGTTGCTTTTTGAGTGCGCTCGACGAAGGCCAGTTGGTAGACAGATTTGTGTTTGAACTCCTTGTATGAACTAAATACGCGTTCTCGTTCTGTTTTCGTTATGATTCTGGTTTTCGTTTCCTTGAAACGCTTGCAGTCAGTTTGATTCAAAACGAATAAATCAATCAATCAATCATCAATCAATAAATAAATAAATAAATAGATAAATATATGACCAAATAAATGAATAATTAGATAAATACATACACACATGAATTAAATAAACAAATAAATGAATTGAACAGATAGATAGATAAATAAATAAGTAAATAAATAAATAAATAAGTGAATAGATAGATAGATAGATAGATAGATAGATATATAAGTAAATAGATAAATAAATAAATAGGTAGACAAATGAATAATAAACAGACATAAATAGATCAATAAATAAATGATCAAATAGATAAACAAATAGATGAATAGGTAGATAAATGAATAATAAACAGAAACAAATAAATAAATAAACAAATAAATTGTTAGAAGAATACATGGCGCTGTGGTCCACTTTATGACAGACGTGTAGGCCGACTAGTACTAGTAGTACCTTTTCTTGTTTTCTCTTGTAAAATTGATTTATTTTAACTTTATCATCATATTTTTATTCGTAAGGTTTCTATCAAATAAATAGGCCTACTGTGATAATTTTAACAAATATATTGTAGCCTGTTTCTTCTTGAGCTTTGGTGTGACACGTCATTCTTTCTTTCAAGTCTTTAAACAAAATAAAATCAATTATAAAGAAAGAAGTGGGTAGTGGTGGGGTGAAGATCGGTTTGTCTTATTTAAGTTTTAATATTTTTTTTGTTATTGTACTTCTTCTTCTTTTTTCTTCTCATTATTATTACTATTATCAGATCATTATTATTGTTTTTAGTGTTGTAGCGGGTATCATCATCATCACCATCATCATCGTCGTCATCATCATCACCATCATCATCTTCTTCTTCGTCTTCTTCTTCTTCTTCTTCTTCTCTATTATCATCATCATCATTATTATTAATATTATTATCATTATTATTATTATCATTATTCTTATTGTTATTGTTGTTGTTTTGTTATTATTATTATTGTTGTTGTTGTTGTTTTGGTTATTGTTGGTGGTGGTGGTGGGGGTTTTGTTATCATTATTGCTATTACTATTATTATCTCTAGTGTTATCATTATCATTATTATCAGTTTATTTGTCATTTCACTTGGAACGTTTGATTGGTTAGTTAGTTGATCGATTTTTTTTCTGTTTGTATATATGCGGGAAACACTTTTGTTTTCTTTGGATTTTTTTGGTTTATTTTTCGTCGTTTTATTTCGTACTTTGTGCTATAGAAAAACCAACAAACTTAAATCTCACTCCAACTTTTATATGATGGATGCGGTAGTCATGTGGGTAAGATATATATATATCGGATTTCCAGCAGGAAGCTAGTGGATAGGGTGAGAGCGTCAAAAGGTTAAGTTTTTTTGTAATTGGTGGACAAGGTGCAGGAGTCAAAGGGTTAAGGAAACATGAGAATTCCCAGCAAGTACGTCCACGGAGACGGAATATGCTGACTGTGCAGCAACAAGCTGCCTGCAGAGTTTGGGCAAAACAGCCTGCAAACACACATAAAAGAGATAGAGAGGGAGAGAGAGAGAGAGAGAGGGGAGAGAGAGAGGTGGGGGAGAGAGAAGGAGAAAGAGAGAGAGTTCAGTTCATATTGCTTAGAGCCCAGCCGACTGCTAGAGCCATATCAGGGCTAGAGAGAGAGAGAGAGAGAGCAAGAGAGAGAGAGTTCGAGAGAGTTCAGTGCATATTGCTTATAGCCAAGCCGACTACTAGAGCCATATCAGGGCTAAAGCGAGACAGAGAGAGAGAGAGAGAGAGAGAGAGAGAGAGAAGAAGAGAGGAGGGGGAGAGAGAGAGAGAGAGAGAGAGAGAGAGAGAGTTCAGTTCATATTGCTTATAGTCCAGCCGACTACTTGAGCCATATCAGGGCTAGAGAGAGAGAGAGCAAGAGAGAGAGAGAGAGTTCAGTGCATATTGCTTTTAGCCCAGCCGACTACTAGAGCCATATCAGGGCTAAAGCGAGAGAGAGACAGAGACAGAGACAGACAGACAGACAGAGAGACAGACAGACAGAGACAGAGACAGACAGAAACAGAGAGAACAGAACGCTAGAGAAAAAAAACAACAACAAATAAACCGACAAACAAAACAAAATACAAAACACAACAAAAAAGATCCGATGGGAAACCAAACGTTGGAATAACACAGAACGATAACAGCATATGAAAAATTTTGATGATTCATACAGCGCTAAGCAACTTGGCCCCAAGGCGTTTCACGATACAAGAGAACAGTTTACACAACAAAAGGACGAACAGTGCACAAAGTTTAAGTTATTATTATAAACATAAACCACTGCTTATTATACAAGAGAGAAGGAGAGAGGGTGGGAGAGAGAGGGTGGGAGAGAGGAGAGAGACAGAGAGAGAGAGAGAGACAGAAAGAGAAACAGAGAGAGAATGATGATGAGAAGTAAAAAATAAAGACAAGGGGTTAGGGGGTGGGATGGGGGGGGGGGGGAGGGGGAGGATGGGGAGGGGGGAAAGGGGAGATCATCTGTATGGCATGCGCGTAATAGTGTGGAAAGCGAAAGAACAAGTGGAGAAATGTTGACAGGCTGGCTGTGTGTGGCTGGGAATCCAGGCAGTTTGCCGTGTGGATTGGGCCACCCACTGTGTCTATGTCTATATAATCTGGACATCTTCTATCTATTTGCCATCTGAGCCAGAGACATGGCAAAGCGAGACAGGCATCTCGTTCTGCTCCTCGCTGAGATCAGACTGGGTTGGATGGATATTTATAATTTTCTCTTCTTTTCGTTTCTGTAGGTTTGTTTGTTGTTTGTTTTTTGTTTGTTTTACGCGGGGCATTTTGATTTTTTTTTTTGAGTCATGGATTCAAAATTATAATTTCATGTCCACCTGCTTTTCTGTGATACGGACTAGACTTCAGTCCCAATATCATCACCATCGTCATCATGTGCCCTGCTGCATTGGCATTGGCGATCATAGCCCTCCATACGAATCTGTCCCTTGTCGTTGCAAAGTACATCTCCCACCGCCTCTCTGTCCTCAGCCACTCTTGCCAGTCCGTCAATATTTTCTCCCTGGGTCTACCTGGTGATCTTTTTTGCCTCCAGCTTCCCTGTTGTGACTAGGTGCTCCAATTTCTCTTGCCTCATAAAATGTCCTGTAAATTTTGCTTGTCTTTTTCTAATCTTGTTTTGTTAATGTTCTTCTTGTCTCAACCTGCAACATAAAAACAGGCCTGTTCGCTGCCCGTCGTAATGCTTCTTTTGTTTTCTTCGTCTGCTTTACTTCCTTCTTCTCTTCTCCTCCTCCTCCTCCTTCTCCTCCTCCTCCTCTCTATCTTGTTCTTCTTGTTCTTTCTTCTTGTTCTTGTTCTTCTATTTCTTTTCCTCTTCTTCGATTCTTCTTCTTCCTCCTCCTCTCTCCTCCTCCTTCTTCTTCTCTTCTTCTTCTAATTCCTTCCTCCTGTCCTTCTGCTTCTTTCTTCTTCCTCCTCCTCCTCTTCTTCTCTCCTCCTCTTCTTCCTCTTCTTCTTCCTCTGTTCTTCTTCCTCCTCCTCCTTCTTCTTCTTCTCTATTCCGGTTTCATTACTCCCCCCCCTCCCGCTCCCATTCTGAACAACGTTCATTCTCGGATTCGTGTAAACTTATGCACGGAACGGGTTGTCGTTTTGACGTAGAGTTAGCCTAATATGGCTCTAGTAGTCGGCTTTGGGCTATAAGCATATTATGAACTTGAAGCTTATGAAATGTTATTTTGCCAACATTTGTGCAGGTGTTGTGCTGTCTGTCTTATTTGATCGTGATGTCTAGCGAACACCACGCTGACACCACCAGAATGATGAAAACATTAATAAGACGGGCAACGAACAGTTTGTAATGTTGCGGGCTGGACTGAACTCGAGGTATTGATCAAGTGTTGAGTCCACATCCTGTTAAACTTTGATCACGTGTACCTGTCCACCAGCATCCTGTACTGTCAACCGTGCAAGCAAACAAAAACTTAACTGCCTGTCACCCTCACCCTATCCACCAGCTACCTGCAGAAAGCTGGTGGAAAGGGTGAGGGAGTCGAAGGGTTCAGTTTTTGCCGTTGGCAGATAGGATGCGGGAGTCAAAGAGTTAAAAGAATCAAAGTCATCCAATCAGTGTAAAGTAGGGAAATACTTTCAGCTATCAGAGCACTGCTCCGAAACAGACATATATATAGGGAAGTACAAGTACGAGATATGTGGGATCATATCATGGAATTATTGTTCAGTTTCAGTTTCTCAGACGACGTCTCCGCTCGTAACGAATTCCATATGCACTAGCGTCACAGGTGCTATGTGTATGGTGATCATGGCACAAGCCTTAGCCAGCGCTGCACATAAACCCATGAGCTGGCCGGTCCTCTTGAAACTATTCAACCTCCGAACTTTCGGCTCGACGGTCCTAAGGCCTATACAGATGTTTTACCTAGTCTATATTTTTACACTGGCATCTCATCACCCTTGGCTGGAATAACCTTGGCTACATGTAAATGACACGCGCAGTGTGTATCCTATCCTCAAAAAAAGGAACATACATATAAAGTAAATATGTAGACGATCATAATTATGTCATGGTTATATATTATTTCATATGTCTGTCTCGCTGCTGCGCCTTATTCTCAGCGTACAGCATTGCAGAGGACTCGTGACTGCAACATTCACAAATTTTTACAGAGCTCTCTGACGCTGCGAACTGCCCTCACATAGACTTGTCCATTAGCCGCAATCAAGCGACGCCGAATCAAAATCAGAACCAGAATCACAAAAACACAAACAGAATTGACTTAAATGTCGAGGAAACAAACACAATAAAACGTAAACAAATGCACAAAATGAAATAAATAAATGAATAGCCAGCGAAATCGTGCACGCGCGTCGGTCTCAGTATTTATGTCTCTGTCAAGGTGAAAGCCTCGGAGGAGGATGAGGAGGAGGGTGGACTCGGAGGTTGGGGTGGGGGATGGGAGGAGAGCAAGGGGAGGAGGGGGGAGGAAAGATGATGATGCTACATCTTTTTTGCCTTTGGGTGGTTTCAATGATTTTCGCCTGAAGCGCGGGATGGAAGGTTTATGTTGTAGTGAAG
>JAPXFY010000024.1:18419819-18422319 GCA_030674185.1 Monoplex corrugatus
AGCAAGGAAGAAAAACGGATAGAACTAGCGGCACTCAACGTTCACATTGTGTTGTAGGATTCCGATCGATCTCGACAGCATAATGGGGAAGGAGGGGAGCGGGAGAACAGTAGGGAGGGGAAGAGCGGCTGGGGGGAAGATGAAAGAGGAACGGGTTGGTGGGGGTGGTGACGTTTTGAGGGGGTAGGAGCGGGGGGAGGGGGGAGCATTCAAGAAATGGGTGGGGAGGAAAAAAGAGAAGAAGGGAGTGGGGGAGAGATATAAAGGTGTGTCATTCTACCCTCGTTCACAAGGTCGGGGTTTTTACTTCATCAGTTTTCCAGGCAACTTGTCAATCAACAAGTAAAGCACGAAACCGACAAACCAGCAACGACCAATGACAGCCCTCGTCGCCGTCTAAGCCCCGCCTTTAGCTCCGCCTCGTTGCGTGCTCGCGCGGGTCCCGTCCCGCGCTCGCCTGTCACTCATTCTCGCTCGCTCCCGGGCCCGTGGCCAAGCAAGCGGAATGTGTAGGTAGCGTGTCGGGGTCGGGGTGTGTGCGCGTGTGCTAGTGTGCTGGGCTTCGGTTCTTGTTGCTTTGCTCCGTGTAACGGGCTGCTTTGCCCCTGTGTGTCCGTCCAGTCGGCTGGCACCTAGCAACGTGTTTTAGACGACCGTGAGAGCGGCAAATCCGAGGGTTGGGAGAGAGAGAGAGAGAGAGAGTTGTTATTGTATATATCACCAACCCAATCATTGGCAAGAAGCTAAAGCTTGATTGATGGGGGCGATGAAATAGACCTTCAAGATGGATGAGCAGCAACGCGATCGGCAGCAAAGAGAGAAAGATGGTGGTACGGAGCTGTGTTGTTGTTGTTATCGTTGTTGTTGTTATTGTTGTTGATGCGGCTTGCAGTGGTTTTAAAAAGTAGGGAGTGTGTTCGTTGTCACGGGTACTGATTTGTCGCCGTTGTGTGCAAAGTGTTTTTTGTGCAATCGAGTGCGGCCGAAAGAAGGAGAACTCCGTACGGTGTTGTGTGTGCGAGTTGTGCTGCTTTACTACACCTTCAGGGATTATTATTAACTGCTTCGGCGATTCATCCATCCATAGGGTAGGCGATTTATTTTTTGCCTAGGATTCTTCCACGTTGTTTTGTTGTTGTTGTTGTTGTTGTTATAGTAGTAGTTAGCTTACTATATACATACGCTAACCCACCCATCCTCACACACACACAACACAACAAATCTAATTCTGTGTTTAATGACAAGGATGTGCTGGTCGAAAGTTTCAGTTTGGAGTTTCTCAACGTAACTCTTGGCGCTCCGATTAAATTCCATATGCACCGACGCTACCGATGCCTGCGCCATGTCATGGAGATGATCCAAAATGATTACGGTATTAGCTTTTAAGCTTTGCATATAAGCCCTTCGCGTTGGCATGGTCGTGAAGTCCTATCTAAGAGTATCGATATTGTAATATTTGTGTCAGTATAATAATACAGAACTCTCAAGCACCCTAATCCCTGGTCTCTTAAATCTTCGCCAGCGTGTAAGATTTATGTGTGCAAAAGGCTTGTGGCATGTCCCACGACTGTTTTGAGGGTCGTTTTTTTTATCACGTGGTAAAATTTCTGGCGTTAATAGCTTATGGAATCTATACCGAGGAGCGAGGTGACATTATCACGAGAAAAAGTTACGACACGCAGCAGGATCCCACACTTCAGTTGACGGGCGCTGCTGGCTCACGCACAACAAATCGGCATCAAAATTGATTGAACCTGCTAACATGATGTTTGTAGGCCTACTAAACGTTTCGTCCTAGTAATCTGGATAAAATTAACTGCCTTCGCTGTTTATGTTTTGGTTTGAAAAAAAACGTTGGTTTTGAACAAATTTACGAATGGACATGATTTAAACTAAAATTGATTAGTCCTGCATCTTCACACACACACACACACACGCAAACAAACAAACCACACACACGCAAACAAAACAAACAACACACACGACACACACACGCAAACATAAACGAATGAACGTACAAATAAGGAATAAACAAACAAAACAAACAAATAAATAAATGAAGGAACAAACAAATAAATAAATGAAGGAATAAACGAATAAATGAATAAACAGAATAAATAAATGAATGAAATGAAATAAAACTAAACTGAAATGAAAATAAAAGAACTCCAATTTCCTGCTGTATGCTTCACTTTCCCTTTGCTTTCTGTCTCATAATTTTCTTTTTATATATTTTTGTCAATAGTAATACTATACAAATTATACAATAGCAATAAAGCAATTACAAAAAAAATCAGCGTGCATTTAAAAATAAGTTAACAGTAATGATACCATTGTAAAAAACTGCGTAATACCCCGAGAAGTGGTGGTGTTCTTGTCAGCGCGATTAATTACTAACGGATTTTGCCAAGGTCACGTTTGCCTGTCACGCTCGCTAAGTGTACTCTGTCGCAAGAAACGAGTTGATCCTGATCAATCCCCCCATTCTCATTTTCCCCTC
>JAPXFY010000024.1:18427319-18432319 GCA_030674185.1 Monoplex corrugatus
ATAAGTATAATCATTTTTGTATCGTGCATTTAGCTGTGTTTGTTGTTCTTATAAGAGAGTTAGCCGTGTTTTATCATCATATTCGCTTGGCTGCTTTTGGTGATGTCATATTTATTGACATGGACTTGAAAAACTGAAGATATATTTATTCAGTCATTCGTTTAATGCATTCATTAGGCCCTATTTATTTGTTTGTTTATTCGTTTATTTATTTTATCGTTCATTTATTCATTTGTCGAGCATACAGTCTGAGTTATTATTTTTGTTTTTTACCTCTAATTTTCCTGTTTGTTAATCATTGCTTTTTCTTCATTTATTTTATTGTGTTTATTCATTCATTTATTTATTCATTCTTGTAAATATTCATTTATTGTTTCATTCACATCAGTCATTTATTTATGTATTTACTTGATTTTTTTTATATGTTCATTTATTTAACAATTCATCTATGGGGTGTCGTTATTTTCATGTTATTTTATTTATTTGTTTGTTGTTGTTGTTTTTTGTTTTTTGGGGCCTATCTCTTTCAGTCAGATATGTGTCTTTATTTTCATGTTATTGTTATTTTTATTTTATTATTAGTATTATTATTCTTTGTTGCCTATCTCTTTAAGTCAGGTATTCTCTTGTAATGGCTTATTTCATGTAGTAGTATTATTCCTTTGCTTATTTATGAAATATATCATTTTCATGTTATTTTTTTAAAACTTTTTTTTCCTCTTTAAGTCACATATGCTCTTTAGTGGCTTATTTCATGTAACGTAGTATTTATTCGTATGCTTATTTAGGAAATAAATATCTGTACTAGCCCTAACGCACGACGGGCATATTATTAAAGCAGATATTTTATTAATCAATAAATCAGCCCCCTGCCGCCGTTTCAGTCGCTCTCTCTCTCTCCGCGGGGATCGGTGTGCAACAAGGACAACCATCGCCAGGCCCCGTAAAGCTTTCACTCTTCCAAGTCAATGCTGAATGAAGCCCTCGAAACGTTTTAGACGGGGAAACGAAGTTATTTTATCAACAAACCACCAACCAACATGCTGCCTACCGCTTTCAAATCACAGCGAAACTACTGACTGTGAGGCTACTACTTACTGCTACTACTGCTACTACTGCTGCTACTACTACTACTACTACTGCCACTTAACCTTCCCCTATCCCCCTATCCCCCCGTTCCTTCTCCTCCACCACCATTCATCAACCACTGACGACAGTAGCAACAAACGACAACAGCAATGATGTAGCTAGTCTGATTTTTTAAAAAAACACCCTCCCCCTCCCTCTCCCCCCCCCCCCCCCCCCCTCCATCGTGGCCATCCGATACTTGCAACAAACATGGCCGTCGTCGAGTTGTTGTGTACGCGAAACAACAACAGCAGCTAGTAGTTAGTTCGTAGTAGTCGTCGTAGCCGCAGCAGCAGCAGCAGCAGCAGCAACAGCAGTAGGAGCGTTTAGTGAACCCGCTGCGCTTCTCTGTCTCTGTCTTCTCTGTCTCTCTCTTTCTCTCTCTCCACTTGTCTTTCTCTGTCTCTCTGTCTCGTCTGTCTCTGTCTCTCTCTCACTCTCTTCTTCGTCTTCTTTTTCTCTTGTTTTTCTCCTCTTCGTGTCTCTGTCTCGTCTCGGTCTCGTCTCGGTCTCTCGGTCTCTGTTTCGGTCTCTATCTCTCTCTCTCTCCGTCTCTCTCTCTCTCTCTCTGTCTCTCGCACTCTGTTTGCTTGTTCTCTGTCTCGTCTGTCTCGGTCTCTGTCTCTTCTCTGTCTCTGTCGCATCTTCTCTCGTCTCTTCTTCTTCTCTCTCCTGTCTCTCTCTCTCTCGCTCTCTCTGCTCTTCTCTCTCTCTTCTTCTCGTCTCTCTCTCGTCTCTCTCTTCCTCCTCTCTCGCTCTCCTCCTCCTCCTCTCTCCTCTCTCTCATGTGTGATTGTTCTGATGAGTACTGTATACAAGATTCTCTCCTTCAAAGCTGTCCTCTGCTTCCTCTTTCTTCGTGTTCCTCTTTGTTTTCCACTCTCGCTCTGTCATTGTCTGTGGTCCAATGTCTGCTCTCCCCCTTTGTTCCTCTGTCTCTCTCTCTCGTCTCTTTTCTGTCTCTCTGCACTCTCTCTGTCTCTGTCTCTGTCTCTGCGTCCTCCTCATCTCTTCTCTGTCTCTGTCTCTTCTCTCTCTCTCTCTTTTCACTCTCTCTGTCTCTGTCTCGTCTCTCTCTCTCTGTTTCACTCTCTCTGTCTCTCTCTCTCTTCGTTCTCTCTTGTCTTCTGCTCTGTCTCGTCTCTCTCTCTCTCTCTCTCTGCTCTGTCTTCTCTCTCTGTCGTCTCGTCTCTCTCTTCTCCTCTCTCTCTCTCTCTCTCCTCTCTCTCTCTAGCTGCTGATGAGATAGCAACGTGCAATTCTCACTCCGAAGCTGACGATTTTGACAAACAGAGGAATTTCGATTTGTGTGTAGCAGTTAAAACGGATACTCACGGCGCGGTAGTCGAAGTATTGAGCATTGTAGGTTAAGGTTAACCTTTCCAATCAGAAGGTCCCCGGGTTCGATCCGCCTAGACACCTCGGCCCGGTGGGTGACCTATTAAACGTTAAAAGCTGACCCCCCCCATCGAGGGATTGAAGCATTTGAAGATGGGCAAAGAACTGGTCAGTTGTGGGGGTGTTTTTTTGTGTGTTTTGTTTTTATGTTGCAGGCTGTGATTTGAATCCGAGATATAACATATTGAGCCTGTTGAGAAAGCTGAAACTGAAAACAAAAACGGCAATTCTTTCAGAGTCTGGTTTCAAGTTGTAAGCTCCCCCCGTGGGGATGCCAGGGGGCTCTATCTGTATGAATAGTATCCCCACTCTTCTGGAAATTCTGTGCTAGAAATTCCTCTTTTCTGTCACTCTCTTTGTTTGTTTATTTGTTGTTGTTTTTTTGTTTTGTTTCGTGTTCTTCTTCCTTTGCTTTCTGTCATTTCTTCCCATCGTTTTCTGCCTTGCTGGTCCATTCATTCACCTGTATGTGTTCGATAAAGTCTGACATACTTTCTTTTAGGATTGACAAGTGGGGGTACATGTATTAAGTGCATTTTTGGCTCTAGGGAAATGAGATATCCGGAAACAATTGTAGGTAGTTGAGGCCTGTTTTTATGTATGTTTTAATGCCCTTACTTGTTTTAGTTTGTATTCAGGTATGGTTTTTTAAATCCCCTGTGCGATAAAATGGACGGAGTGGTCAACGCCAGGGGCATCTCCTTAAGATTATGTGTGCGAATGCATTGATATGTGTACTTGAATTTTCTTTCCCCCTTTTTATTTTTCTTGTCGAAGTATTGTGTATGTTTTGGAAAGGTTATAGCCCTGATATGGCTCTGCGCAGTCGGCTGGGCTTCAAACAAAAATAACAAAATTTGTAAGCAGTACCGTGTGTTGATTCTCAGTTCACTGCGAAACTGTAATGAAGAGGGCATTAATCTGTGCAGGCATCGTGAGTAGAGTTTTCCCTTCAGCGTGAAGCTATTAGAGCTGAAGGGGTTTTTATGTCTTTGCTGTGTCTGTCTGTCGGGTCTGTTGGGAAAACAGCTGATTGTAATCGTTTGGATAGAGTGACAGTACAACTGTGTATTTAGTGCCATGACTTAAGCTGTCTGCATGCTGTGTGTCTAAATATGCTGTGTATCGTTCTGTTGGTCTGTCATCGTCTGTTGTCTGTCTGTCTTTTCAGCTGTTTGTGTCTGTCGGCTGTCTTTTTGTCAGCCTGTGTCTGCCTGTCGTCTTTTTCAGCCTGTTTGTCTGTCTGTCTGGCTGTCTTTTTGTCAGCCTGTTTGTCTGCCTGTCTGTCTTTTTCAGCCTGTTTGTCTGTCTGTTTGTTTCTTGTTCTGATGGTCTGTCTGTCTTTGTCAGCCTGTCTGTCGGCCTGTCTGTCTGTCTTTGTCAGCCTGTTGTTGTCTGTCTGTCTGTCTTTGTCAGCCTGTTTGTCTGTCTGTCTTTGTCAGCCTGTTTGTCTGTCTGTCTTTGTCAGCCTGTTTGTCTGTCTGTTTGTCAGCCTGTTGTCGTCTTTGTCAGCTTTTTCTGTCTGTCTTTGTCACTGTTGTCTTCGTCTTTGTCACTGTTTGTCTGTCTTGTCACCGTTGTCTTCTTCTTGTCAGTGTTGTCTGTCTTTTCTCTCTTCTCAGTCCTCTCATCTACTCTCTCATCTTTATATCTATCTTTCTATTTATCTATCTAAATATATACTTATCTCTCTCTTTCTCTCTCTCTCTCTCTCGATCTCTCTCTCTCTCTTTATCTCTATATCTCTCTCTCTCTTTCTTTGTCTCTGTCTCTCTCTCTTTCTGTATCTTCTGTTCTCTCTTCTAATACTCATGGTCAGTTTTAAGAACTGCACAGTCAAGCATTTCTTTCCTGTCTCAAATTTCTAAAGAACCATCCAGTCTGCCTGATTACTTCTTTGTTAAATTCATTGCAATTATCAAAAAAAAAAAAAAAAAAAAAAAAAAAAACCTTCAACAAAATAATGCTGACATTTTCTGCCTGCTGTATGTATGGTTGAATTTTAACATCAAAATCTGGCAAATTGTGTCTACGTTCACTTTTCCTATGCATAAAGAATGGAAAACAATGCAAGCAGTTGAAGCACCACAAGCATTAACATTTCATGAACAGTATGTTTACATTTAGATATATTTCTTGACATGTATGTATGTATGTATGTATGTATGTATGTATGTATGTATGTATGTATTATGTGTGTGTAGTGTATGGATATGGTACATATGTGGCATGTATGTATGTATGTGTGTTGTGTGTGTGTATGGTATGGTATGGATTATATGTATGTATGTATGTATGTATGTGTGTATGTATGTATGTATGTATGTATGCATGTATGTATGGTGTGTGTGTGGATGTATGATATGTATGTATGTATGTATGTATGTGTGTATGATGTAGTATGTATGTGTATGTGCTCATTGATGTATATATGTAGGGCTTATGTATGGATATGTATGTATGTACGCATGTAT
>JAPXFY010000024.1:18442319-18457319 GCA_030674185.1 Monoplex corrugatus
CTCTTTCAGCTGGCTGGCCTCTTTCCGAGCACGGGAAGGGTTTCTGTATTGTTTTTGGAATGTTGATGCGAACAACAACAACATGTAAACAGCAACAAAAGCGGCCAGCGTGCATATCATACGCACTTGTGTACGCGTAACCTCTTTCTCTGTCTCTCTGTCTGTTTCTGTCTCTGTCTGTTTATACTTATTGTGTTGGCGTAACGTC
Organism: Monoplex corrugatus; assembly: GCA_030674185.1. NCBI lineage: Eukaryota > Metazoa > Mollusca > Gastropoda > Littorinimorpha > Ranellidae > Monoplex > Monoplex corrugatus. The sequence continues at coordinate 18,442,528 of JAPXFY010000024.1, forward strand.
TTTCTCTGTCTCTTGTCTGTTTCTGTCTCTGTCTGTTTCTGTCTCTGTCTGTTTATACTTATTGTGTTGGCGTAACGTCTTTCTCTGTCTCTTGTCTGTTTCTGTCTCTGTCTGTTTCTGTCTCTGTCTGTTTATACTTATTGTGTTGGCGTAACGTCTTTCTCTGTCTCTTGTCTGTTTCTGTCTCTGTCTGTTTCTGTCTCTGTCTGTTTAAACTTATTGTGTTGGCGTAACCTCTTTCTTTTGTCTGTTTCTGTCTCTGTCTGTTTCTGTCTCTGTCTGTTTATACTTATTGTGTTGGCGTAACCTCTTTCTTTGTCTGTTTCTGTCTCTGTCTGTTTCTGTCTCTGTCTGTTTATACTTATTGTGTTGGCGTAACGTCTTTCTCTGTCTCTTGTCTGTTTCTGTCTCTGTCTGTTTCTGTCTCTGTCTGTTTATACTTATTGTGTTGGCGTAACGTCTTTCTCTGTCTCTTGTCTGTTTCTGTCTCTGTCTGTTTCTGTCTCTGTCTGTTTATACTTATTGTGTTGGCGTAACCTCTTTCTCTGTCTCTTGTCTGTTTCTGTCTCTGTCTGTTTCTGTCTCTGTCTGTTTATACTTATTGTGTTGGCGTAACCTCTTTCTCTGTCTCTTGTCTGTTTCTGTCTCTGTCTGTTTCTGTCTCTGTCTGTTTATACTTATTGTGTTGGCGTAACCTCTTTCTCTGTCTCTTGTCTGTTTCTGTCTCTGTCTGTTTCTGTCTCTGTCTGTTTATACTTATTGTGTTGGCGTAACGTCTTTCTCTGTCTCTTGTCTGTTTCTGTCTCTGTCTGTTTCTGTCTCTGTCTGTTTATACTTATTGTGTTGGCGTAACCTCTTTCTCTGTCTGTTTCTCGTCTCTGTCTGTTTATACTCATTGTGTTGGCGTAACCTCTTTCTTTGTCTGTTTCTGTCTCATGTCTGTTTATACTTATTGTGTTGGCGTAACCTCTTTCTCTGTCTGTTTCTGTCTCTGTCTGTTTATACCTATTGTGTTGGCGTAACCTCTTTCTCTGTCTGTTTCGTCTCTGTCTGTTCTGTCTCTGTCTGTTTATACTTATTGTGTGGCGTAACCTCTTTCTCTGTCTGTTTTCTGTCTCTGTCTGTTTATACTATTGTGTTGGCGTAACCTCTTTCTCTGTCTCTTGTCTGTTTCTGTCTCTGCCTGTTTCTGTCTGTTTCTGTCTCTGTTTCTGTCTCTGTCTGTCTCTGTCTCTGTCTGTTTCGGTCTCTGTCTGTTTATACTTATTGTGTTGGCGTAACCTCTTTCTCTGTCTCTGTTTCTGTTTCTCTCTGTTTATACTCATTATATCGCGTAAAACTCTTTTCTCTGTCTCATGTCTGTTTGTGTCTCTGTGTGTTTATACTCATTGTGTTCGCGTAACCTCTTTCTGTGCCTCTTGTCTGTTTCTGTCTCTGTCTGTTTATACTTACAACATACACACGCATACTCACACACACACACACACACCACACACACACACACACACACACACACACACACACACACACACACACACACACACAACGCATACAAACACACGAAAACCGAACAAGGAAGAAAAAGAGAAGATTGCAAGATTGAAGACTAGTACCTGGGTGTTTTTGTTTGCTGCTCCTCGAAAGTTTGGATTTGCAGTTTCCTTAACACCTTGACTCCCGACACTGTCCATCAGCTTCCTGCATTGTCAACCATGCTAGCAAAACAAAAACTTAACCCTTTGACTTCCTCACCCTATCCCCAGCTTCCTGCAGGAAGCTGGTGGATAGGGTGAGGGAGTCAAAGGGTTACGTTTTTGCAGTTTTTGAATAGGGTGCTCTCGGACAATTCCATAGGCGTCGGGTCTAAATCTTCCAACAAAATTATCTGGCAGAATTGTTGAACCTGTGCAAACCATATGCGCTTGCAAGGTGTGGAAATGGTGGGAAGTTTAGAGGAGGGAAGACACATGTGAAGAAACGTTTACAAAGTGACACTTCCAGAATGATGGAAACATTAAGACAGGCAGTTAATAAATCTACGCCTTTTTGTGTTGCGGGCTGAGAACTTTCAAAGGGGGGAAAAAAGAAAGAAAATTGTGACTATATAAATTTAAGAAAAATAAATAAATAAATAAAAAAAAAAAACGATATCGGAAGTGACGGCCTCTTTAACAGAGAAAAAGAGCACTACATACACCATTGAACAAGTGTTTAAGAACCACCCCCATCTCGACGACCAGTCCCGTCCCAACCCCTCCCCCACCCACCCCCACACTCCCACTCTCACTCTCACCCCTGCCCGAAAAGCTTTTTGTCGTCTGTGGTACCTTGAGTGTGACTGAAAATATTGGCTCACTTGTTTTTGTCCCGATGGGTTTAGTTCCTCTTTGTAAAAGACTTGTGTTATTTCTTGTACTTGCTTTTTTCCTCCTGTTGCTTTTACTGTTCGTTTTTTTCTTTCTTTCTTTCTTTCTTTCTTTCTTTCTTTCTTTTTTCTTTTCTTTTTCTTTTTTCTTTTTTTTTTTTTTCTTTCTTTTTTTCTTTCTTTTCTTTCTTTCTTTCTTTTCTTTCTTTCTTTCTTTTCTTTCTTCTTTTTCTTTCTTTCTTTTTTCTTTTTTTTCTTTCTTTCTTTCTTTTCTTCTCTTTCTTTTTTCTTCTTTCTTTTTTCTTCTTTTTTCTTTCTTCTTTCTTTCTTTTCTTTCTTTTTCTTTCTTTTTTCTTTCTTTCTTTCTTTTCTTTTTTTCTTTCTTCTTCTTTTTCTTTTTTTTCTTTTTCTCTTTCTTTTTCTTTCTTTCTTTTTTTCTTCTTTTTCTTTCTTTCTTTTTCTTCTCTTTTCTTCCTTTCTTTGTTTTTCCTCTTACTCTCTTTTTTTTCTTTTCTTTTCTTTCTTATTTTTCTTTCTGTCTTTCTTCTTTTCTTTCTTTCTTTCTTTCTTTCTTTCTTCTCCTTTCCCCCCCTTCCCTTATTCGTTCCTTCTCTTGTTTTTAGCCCTGATATGGCTCTAGTAGTCGGCTGGGCTGTAAGCTGTATGAACTGAGCTGAACTCGTGTTTTTTTCTTTCTCTGTTCCTTCCTTGTTGATTCTTTGCTTTTGGGGTTGGGGTTTGGGGTGGGGGTGGGGGTGGGGTGGGGTGGAGGAGGGGCGATACGTTGTTTGAGAGATACGCTGCTTGAGGAATGCTGTCAACGAAACCTATTTGAGTCATGTATGATCCGTTAACAGTCAACAAGCAAAGCCAGAACAAGATCGAGGGGGCCGAGATGTGGTTTCTAGGAGGAATGTTGAGAGTTCCGCGGACAGCAAAGAAAACAAACGAGACAGTCTTGGTGGAGGCAGACACACGAAGATCATTGAAAGGAAAATTAGGAAAAGACAGGCAACATTTATAGGCCATTTCATGAGGAAAGGGGAATTAGAGCACCTGGTCACAACAGGAAAGCTGGAGGGAAAGAGAGCACCAGGTAGACCCAGGGAAAAAGAATATTGGACGGACTTGCAGAGTGGCTGAAGACAGAGAGGGTGGAAGATGTGCTTGCGGCAACAAGGGATAGATACATACGGAGGGGCATGATCGCCAATGCCAAGTGGCAAGGCATTTGATGATGATGATCCGTTAACGCTAAATCAGAATAACAGTGGGGAAACAGCAATCCCTCATTACATCCAACAGTAGATAAGTCATCAGATGGTTCGGGTACCTCACACGACTGCCAGCTTACTACCACACACTGCAGAGCCCACCGTGCGTAGAACACTGGGATGCCTGGCTTTAAGGCCAAAATTTAAAAGCCAACCAAGAAAAACTGCGACCGATGGCAATCAAAGACTTGGCCTACACACACACACACACACACACCTCTCTCTCTCTCTCTCTCTCTCTCTCTCCACACACACACACACACACACACACACACACACATACGCACACACACACACACACACTAAGACTGGTAATGATAATTGTACATCTGACTCTGTCTCTATCTATCCATTTCTCTACCTGTCTGTACAAGCTTGTGATTTATACTAATTATCAGCATGTACGTCCAGAATTCGAACACTGTCCCTCTCTCTCTCTCTCTCTCTCTCTCTCTCCCTCTCTCTCCTCTCCTCTCTCTCTGTTCAGTTCAGTTCAGTTCAGTTCTGTAAGTTTTAAAGTCCTACCACTCTCAGAGTATACGAGGACTAGCGAAAAAAAAATCTTTCAAAGAAGTCTTACAAATTTTTTATGCATTGTGAGAACCCGATGCTTTTTTCGGTTCTCTTGATCCACCTGTGAAGAATGGATGATGGATGCCTGTCTGCTCTGTCTCTCGTTTTCTTTTAGATGTATAAACTACGCTCGATTTGATTGGTTCCCTTGAACGAGCTACGTGCTCGTAATTCTTCGTTGCTCATGTCAGACAAAATCTGTTCGGCAGCTGCCTTACATGTCAGAAAGATTGGACCAATCAGAACGAATCGAAATGCATTCTGAGCCAATCAATATCCAGATGTCGTGAACCTATAATGAGTTATCGTGAGATCGAGTTCATCCCCAGAACAAACAGGTATATATGCGTGGTGCGTGCGTGCGTGCGTGTATGTGTGTGTGTGTGTGTGTGTTGTGTGTGCAGTTGTGTAGGGAAAATTAACGGCGGCTGACGCGCGAGAGCTTAGATGATTATGCAAATCCCCCCTGCAGCCTGGTGTTTAGATAAACATTGGCTGTTTAGCCCCAGCTCGGTGTTAACAAGACCTTTTGTCTGTCTGTCGTATTGTTCCTTTTGATCCTTAGCTCGTCAGTCCTTGGTCTTATCAATGTCATCTTTGTTGTGGATTATAGGGGGGGGGGGGAGCGATGTAAAGAGGTGAGGAGATGGGGGGTGATGGTGGTGGGGGGTGTAATTGATTTGACATTATAAAGCCGTTTTTTTTTTTTTACTTTCGGTCTTTTCTTTTCTTTCTTCCTGGATGGCTGTTTGTTTATCTGTATATCTTTTTTCTGGCTGTTTGTTTATCTGTATATCTTTTTTCTGCTGTTTGTTTATCGTAATCTTTTCTGGCTTTTGTTTATCTGTGTTTTTTCCCCCCTGATTTCTTTTGTTTTCTTTTGCCTAAACGTTAAAGCTGACGATAGATAACAGTTTACGTTTGGTAAGCGGTGATTTGTGGATTATATTGATTTGTTTTTCTTATCTTAGTGTTAAAACCGGTTCAGAGAACTTGGTAAACATTGTATTACGCGCTGAGCACTTGGTAAACATTGTATTACGCGCTGAGCACTTGGCAAACATTGTATTACGCGCATGAGCACTTGGTAAACATTGTATTACGCGCTGAGCACTTGGTAAACATGTATACGCGCTATATTTGGGAAACATGTTTACGCGCTGAATATTTGGTAAACATTGTATTACGCGCTGAATATTTGGTAAACATTGTGTTACGCGCTGAGTACTTGGTAAACATTGTATTACGCGCTGAATATTTAATATTTGGTAAACATTGTATTACGCGCTGAATATTTGGTAAACATTGTATTACGCGCTGAGTACTTGTAAACATTGTATTACGCGCTGAATACTTGGCAAACATTGTACTACGCGCTACGTCAACGTACTTTATGTAAACGTAAGTTCAGAGTCGCATTGTTTATCTAAACATCATTTATCTATTCATCCCCAGAATTTGAGTTTTGCCACGTAACTTTATCTCAAAACCTACCTGCACGTGGATTGGTTTTTACAACTGAGGTAATGACCGGTTGATCACTTTTTCCTTTCCAATTCTTGCGCAGATGTTTTTTTTTTTTTTTATTTCTTCAAATTACAGAGTGACCTGTTCGCTACCCATCTTTATGTTTCCATTATTCTGCTAGTATCAGCTATTTGTGAGTTTGGAGTTTGTTTGGAGTTTGTTCAAGAGGAATTCATCGCACTCGGACAATTCGAATTTCATCCACTTCACGGGTACGTCATTAAGGGTGTTGCTCAAATCTTCTGACCAACACCGCAAGTGTATGTATCCCTCGGGCCTAGTAGACGCCAGGATATGTTATGATAGTAAGCGTAGAATATAGCCCCATCGAGCAGTCTCAATCCTAGATGGAACTCCACACCATCATGTGTATAACCCTTATCGTCGTCATAATCATAGTATTGTAAAACTGTGCCAGCTTGTCTGGGAATTAAGGTGGCGTAGAAAAAGCACGTAGGATACTGCCTAATTGCGATGATCATTAAAAAAAATGTACAAAAAGGGTCTTGAGGTTCTTCCTAAGTTATGGGTTATATTTCTACCCCATTGTTACGATCTGTTACACTGCCCATATAGGTGTACATCCATTCTTTATTTCTATTACGACACGCCAGTATGGCAGTAGACTCTAGAACTATGGAGGTAGTGTTTCAGACCGCTGCTGTCATTTTCCCTTTGATGTTTGAGCTGAATCTTCGGCTTTGTTTTTTAGGTATGTTTTGTTGACATCATTTTGTGCTTTGTTTTATGTTTGTTGACATCATTGTCTTTTTTTATGTTTTGTTGACATCATTTTGTCTTGTTTATGTTTTGTTAACATCATTTGTGCTTTGTTTATGTTGTGACATCATTTGTGCTTTGTTTTATAAGTATGTTTTGTTGACATCATTTGTGCTTTGTTTTATAAGTATGTTTGTTGACATCATTTTGTGCTTTGTTTTATGTTTTGTTGACATCATTTGTGCTTTGTTTTATGTTTTGTTGACATCATCTTTGTGCTTTGTTTTATGTTTTGTTGACATCATTTTGTCTTTGTTTTATGTTTTGTTACACATTTTGTGCTTTGTTTTATATGTTTTGTTGACATCATTTGTGCTTTGTTTTATAAGTATGTTTTGTTGACATCATTTTGTGCTTTGTTTTATAAGTATGTTTTGTTGACATCAGTTTGTGCTTTGTTTTATGTTTTGTTGACATCATTTTGTTCTTTGTTTTATGTTTGTTGATATCATCTTGTGTTTTGTTTATGTTTTGTTGACATCAGTTTGTGCTTTGTTTTATGTTTTGTTGACATCATTTTGTGCTTTGTTTATGTTTGTTGACATCATTGTGCTTTGTTTATGTTTTGTTGACATCATCTTGTGTTTTGTTTTATGTTTTGTTGACATCATTTTGTGCTTTGTTTTATGTTTTGTTGACATCATTTGTGCTTTGTTTTATGTTTTGTTGACATCATTTTGTGCTTTGTTTTATGTTTTGTTGACATCATCTTGTGTTTTGTTTTATGTTTTGTTGACATCATTTTGTGCTTTGTTTTATGTTTTGTTGACATCATTTTGTGCTTTGTTTTATAAGTATGTTTTGTTGACATCACTTTTGTGCTTTGTTCTATAATAGTTTTGTTGACATCACTTTGTTCTTTGTTTTATGTTTTGTTGACATCATCTTGTGTTTGTTTTAGTTTGTTGACATCATTTTGTGCTTTGTTTTATGTTTTGTTGACATCATTTTGTGCTTTGTTTTATGTTTTGTTGACATCATTTTGTGCTTTGTTTTATGTTTTGTTGACATCATTTTGTGCTTTGTTTATAAGTATGTTTTGTTGACATCATTTTGTTCTTTGTTTTATGTTTTGTTGACATCATTTTGTGCTTTGTTTTATGTTTTGTTGACATCAGTTTGTGCTTTGTTTTATGTTTTGTTGACATCATTTGTTCTTTTTTTATGTTTTGTCGACATCAGTTTGTGCTTTGTTTTATGTTTTGTTGACATCATTTTGTGCTTTGTTTTATGTTTTGTTGACATCATTTTGTTCTTTGTTTTATGTTTTGTTGACATCATTTTGTGCTTTGTTTTATGTTTTGTTGACATCATTTTATGCTTTTGTTTTATACTATGTTTTGTCGACATCATTTGTGCTTTGTTTATGTTTTGTCGACATCAGTTTGTGCTTTGTTTTATGTTTTGTTGACATCATTTTGTGCTTTGTTTTATGTTTTGTTGACATCATTTTGTGCTTTGTTTTATGTTTTGTTGACATCATTTTAGTGCTTTGTTTATAAGTATGTTTTGTTGACATCATTTTGTTCTTTGTTTTATGTTTTGTTGACATCATTTTGTGCTTTGTTTTATGTTTTGTTGACATCATTTGTGCTTTGTTTTATGTTTTGTTGACATCATTTTGTCTTTGTTTTATGTTTTGTCGACATCAGTTTGTGCTTTGTTTTATGTTTTGTTGACATCATTTTGTGCTTTGTTTTATGTTTTGTTGACATCATTTTGTTCTTTGTTTTATGTTTTGTTGACATCATTTTGTGCTTTGTTTTATGTTTTTGTTGACATCATTTTATGCTTTTGTTTTATACGTATGTTTGTCGACATCAGTTTGTGCTTTGTTTTATGTTTTGTCGACATCATTTGTGCTTTGTTTTATGTTTTGTTGACATCATTTTGTGCTTTGTTTTATGTTTTGTTGACATCATTTTGTGCTTTGTTTTATGTTTTGTTGACATCAGTTTGTGCTTTGTTTTATGTTTTGTCGACATCATTTTGTCTTTGTTTTATGTTTTGTTGACATCATTTTGTGCTTTGTTTTATGTTTTGTTGACATCATTTGTGCTTTGTTTTATACGTATGTTTTGTTGACATCGTTCTGTAAAGGCATCATGTTTTTAAATTTTGTTTTTTGTTTGTGATTTTTTTCAGAAGATGGTGTAACTGAATGGAAAGTAAAAGAGTAACGAGTACGTGAACACAGAGACTACGGTAGTAGTACCACACCACCTTACCTACCTACCTACCCTCTTCACTACCATCACCGTCACCAACGCCTACCAACACCAAGACTGTACGATCAAGCGTCCATCCAGCGAGGCGCGCGCGTGCACACTACACACAAGCGCGCGCGCACGTTTACGCTAAATACACACACAACGTGTATACACATACACACACATGTGCGTGTTGACGAAGCGAGAAGGCTAAAAGAGATGTGTGTGTGTGTACGTTACGCCAACGGTAGACATCTCGCGACATTGACCCATGCTCAATATTGACCAAGGGGGGTGCATGCGGGGTAAGTGACAAGATTGACACTGGGACTAAACTTAGCGTCTTATTGGAGGAGCTTGGCTTGTCAGTTCGCGCGTGTCAGTTTCATCAGCAAGGACGAAAAAGCAGCAACTCGGACTTCATTTTAAACGCTAGCAGAATATGGTGAAGTAGAAGACAGACACACACACACACACTGTCAAGCTAACTTTCATCAAAACGTGAAATATAAAATATATATATAAAAAAAAAAAGTAATTTTCCACAGTGGTGAGAAATAAGAGCACTATCGATTCCTTCGCCAGCAAGACTTCCAACCTACTACAAGGTGGTCCCTCGTTTCCTCGCTACTCGCTTTGAAGTGGGATAGCTCGTTCAGTAATTCATCGCTCTTTGGTGTCAAGGAACTTTTGGGCTGTGTTGTAGTTCCACGTATACGAGACCGTAGTGTCTGTGTGTACGTGAATATCTGAGACTCTTGCGCGTACGGATAATTTATAAATATCTTAGACTATGCTGTGCACACGTGAATAACTTGACACTTGGTTCGTATACTACATACAAGAAAAGATCTGAGACACTGATGTGTAATACAAACATTTGAGGTCCCTTTACATTCCCAGGAGAGGGATTACAGTGTTTAGACAGAATTTTCATGTCCGTGGTCTGGTTTTAGGTGAAAAGATCTTTCTGGTAGCGTTTTTTTTTTTTTTAAATTGCACTGGCGTAAAAACAAATGAATGAATGCAAAATAAAAACTGATTAGGAGAATATTAAAAGAAAAGAAAAAAAAGTCGTGCGTGGTTTTTTTTGGAGGGGGTTCATAAGTTTGTGCGTTGCTGTGACGTCATCGGCAGTCAGGAAGTGACGACAGCAGTTGTGGTGGTGACGAAGTACACTGCTTTGTTGGTGACCTGGGATCTTAACGTGCGCGATTCAAAGTGGAGTTGTTGAAACCCGTCATCATGCCTGCCAAAGGTAAGTCCTTATTTATTTTATTTATTTATTTATTTATTTATTTATTTATTATATCATTCATATTTATTCATTTTGTATTTATGAGAAAATAATCTGTGATTTCCCAACAACCCACCGATTGGGTCAAGGGATTAGCATAGGCACAGGCTTTTCATTTATTAACATATTCATTCATTTAATAATTTTGTATTCATATGTTCGTTTGTCTGTCTTTTCCTACACTAGACGTGTGATACTTTGTTCGTTTGTCTGTCTTTTCTACCAAGATGTGTGGGTACTTTGTTCCTTTGTCTGTCTTTTCCTACACTAGACTTGTGATACTTTGTTCTTTGTCTGTCTTGTTCCTACACTAGATGCAAGTGATACTTTGTTCGTTTGTCTGTCTTTTCCTACACTAGATGTGTGATACTTTGTTCTTTGTCTGTCTTTTCCTACACTAGATGTGTGATACTTTGTTCGTTTGTCTGTCTTTTCCTACACTAGACGTGTGATACTTTGTTCGTTTGTCTGTCTTTTCCTACACTAGATGTGTGATACTTTGTTCCTTTGTCTGTCTTTTCCTACACTAGACGTTGATACTTTGTTCCTTTGTCTGTCTTTTCCTACACAAGACATGTGATACTTTGTTCGTTTGTCTTTTTTCCTACACTAGACGTGTGATACTTTGTTCGTTTGTCTGTCTTTTCCTACACTAGACATGTGATACTTTGTTCGTTTGTCTGTCTTTTCCTACACTAGACTGTGATACTTTGTTCCTTTGTCTGTCTTTTCCTACACTAGACGTGTGATACTTTGTTCCTTTGTCTGTCTTTTCCTACACTAGCATGTGATACTTTGTTCGTTTGTCTGTCTTTTCCTACACTAGACATGTGATGCTTTGTTCGTTTGTCTGTCTTTTCCTACACAAGACATGTGATGACTTTGTTCGTTTGTCTGTCTTTTCCTACACTAGACTGTGATACTTTGTTCTTTGTCTGTATTTTCCTACACTAGACGTGTAATACTTTGTTCGTTTGTCTGTCTTTTCCTACACTAGACGTGTAATACTTTGTTCGTTTGTCTGTCTTTTCCTACACGAGATGTGTGATACTTTGTTCCTTTGTCTGTCTTTTCTACACTAGACATGTGATACTTTGTTCGTTTGTCTGTCTTTTCCTACACTAGACGTGTAATACTTTGTTCGTTTGTCTGTCTTTTCCTACACTAGATGTGTGATACTTTGTTCCTTTGTCTGTCTTTTCCTACACTAGACATGTGATACTTTGTTCGTTTGTCTGTCTTTTTCTACACTAGACGTGTGATACTTTGTTCCTTTGTCTGTCTTTTCCTACACTAGACATGTGATACTTTGTTCGTTTGTCTGTCTTTTTCTACACTAGACGTGTGATACTTTGTTCGTTTGTCTGTCTTTTCCTACACTAGACATGTGATACTTTGTTCGTTTGTCTGTCTTTTCCTACACTAGACATGTGATACTTTGTTCGTTTGTCTGTTCATCTGTCTGTCTTTTCCTACACTAGACATGTGACACTTTGTTCGTTTGTCTGTCTTTTCCTACACTAGACATGTGATACTTTGTTCGTTTGTCTGTTCATCTGTCTGTCTTTTCCTACACTAGACGTGTGATACTTTGTTCGTTTGTCTGTCTTTTCCTACACCAGACATGTCAGAATTTATTTCTTCTCTGCACTGCTATAGAAAGAAAAAAATTCCAATTTCTGTAGTCTCTCTGTCTCTCTGTGTCTGTCTGTCTGTCTGTGTCTGTCTCTGTCCTCTCTCTTTCACCGCCACCTCTCTCCCCCCTCTTTCTGTCGCTTCCTTCTCTCTCTCTCCCTCCCCCCTGTCTCTGTCTCCCCATCTCTCTCTCTCTCTTTCTCTCCTCTCTCTCTCTCCTGTCTCTCTCTCTCTGTGTGTCTCTGTCTCTGTCTCCCCTCCTTTCTCTTTCTTTCTCTCGGTTACTGACTCACTAGCTTCGAAAATAATAGTAAAAGAGTCATTAGAACCAGAATAATTTTGTCCTTGTTCAAGATGAAATTAATTTTTTTTGTAACTTGTTTTGTTGTATTTTTGCTTCTCGCCATTACTGATGTTTTCCTTTAATACTAATAAGAGGAATGCCTGTGTACTGGACAAAAAACAAACAAACAAAAAACAAACAAACAAACAAACAAAAAAACAAAACAAAAAAACAAAAAACGGAAGGAAAATATCTTCAAAATCTCAAGCAAGCAAGCAAGCAAGCAAGCTAGCTACCAACCAACCAACCAACCAACCAACCAACCAACCAACCAACCAATAAACCAAACAAAACCAAATCAATAACAATAAAACATGATTTCTATGGGGTTCGCTGTGTGAAAATGCAACAGCACGATGGATAGCATTGAACAACAACAACAACTAGGCTAATAAACCTTATAACGTACCAACAAGTAGGCTTACAGAAATGGATAGATAAATAATTAGATAAATGAATACATAAATGAATGAATAATAAAATAAAAGAAAAGAAAAGAGACAAAGAAAGGAAATCAACCACCAACAAGTCGCACGAAAAAACGATGCTCGAATGTTTTTTCCACACTTGTAATAAGGAACACGTCGTTGAAAAACAAAACAAAACAAAACAAAACAAAACAAAACAAAACAAACCAAAAAACAAAAGGAAAACAAAAGGAAAACAAAAACAAACAAAAAACAAAAAACAAACAACAACAACAACAAAAACACCAAAGTGCAAAACAGCAAATGAGCTAATCGTGAAAGTAAACTGTGTCAGCTTTGCATCATCATTTCCAGTCGAGTCTGTCTCACAGAAAGTAGCCTACTTTGCACATGGCGTTAGGACTAGGAGTTGGCTGGCAGCTTCGAGTTCGTTCACGAGGGGATTCGTAGCGCCCGGTTAATTCCATATGCGTTGTGCCCAAATCTGCCAGCATTATCTGGATGATGTCCTGAGCCTTCAGAAAATCTTGTGCGCTGACAAGACCTTGAAATGGGGAAACGGGGGAGAGTGGGGGTGGGGGGGTAGGGGGATCTATAAAACACTAAGTTGACATCACCAGAAAAATGGAAACATTAAGATGAGCAGTGTATAGGCCAGGGTTTGTGTGTGTGTGTGTGTGTGTGTGTGTGTGTGTGTGTGTGTGTGTGTGTGTGTGTGTGTGTGTGTGTCCTTTTTTTGTTTTGTTTTGTTGTCGTTGTTGTTGTTGTTGTTGTTGTTGTTGTTACGGGCGGGGATTGAACTCGAGATATCAGATCTTGAGTCCACGGCTGTATGAAAAGAAAAAAAAAAAAGAAAAAAAAATCCTTCCAAACAAACAACAAATAAACAGACAGACAGCAAAAACCGCAAAAACCAAACAATTTTTTTAAAGAAATATGACAGTAAACACACACTACACACACACACACCACACACACACACACACACACACACACACAGAGTGAGAGAGAGAGAGTGGTGGATGTATGTATCTAATGTACGTATTTTCGTATGTATGAAAACAGCAACATCATAACTGTATAAATAACCGCCATCGTGTCAACAGTCATAACCAATTGTAGGCTCAGGTGTACAAAACATTTCTATCTCATACAGGCAATCTAAATGTGAACAGTATTTCAGCGTTTTCGGGAAAACGTAAGTCTGTTCAAAATTGAAATTATGTTCACATTTAAACTGATTCTAGGAGATCAAAACCTGCTGTTGTAACTGAAAGGAAGCTGAATATGTAAGTCCTAAACAAATACGTGAGTATCTGACAGTATCCGTTTTTTTGTTTGTAGATTGATATAGGCTATTCTGCGATGCTAAACATTTTTGTTCGGTCTATTTGCAAGTGGCTGTATAATGATTCGATTTACGCGGAATTCTAACGCCAGCATTCAAAAAACAAAAAAACAAAACAAAAATGTTCACCACCAGGTGAATTAGACTATGCAACACGATAGGTTATCTTAAAGTATCTGCGGATTTTGCACGTTCTTGTTTTTGAAATAATTTGCAAAATACGGCATCATCATCATCATCATCATCATCCTCATCATCATCATCATCATCATTGTTATTATTATTATTATCATTTTTATTAACCATCATCATCAACTTCATGTGAACGCACTCCCTAAACGATCAGTATAGTATTGTGGATGTATATTCAGATAAATCGAATAACCAACTGATCTGAACAGTTTTTGAGGTGATGCAGTTTTCGAAGCAACCAGTATATCTATAAATATAAACAAAATATATAACAGTAGTCTATGTGAATCAGGCAGTTTGTTAAGGTGTTCACTAGAATGCTAGACCTATAACTAAATTAAAGAGCGAACGATGGGCGTATTTGGTTATAACATAAGTGAATAGGTCATACAAGAACGTAAAACATCGGCATCGAAGGTGATGTCTGTTTTCTCTAGGAACTAATTGAATAAAGGATTAACCAGACATTCAAAACACAACACGTTGACTGCAGTACAGTGGAAACAATTATTTAAGAAATAATAATGAAAAAAACAACAGCAACCACAACAGCAACAATCACCACAACAATAGAGCACAAAACAAAGCCAAAAGAAATGAACATTTATAAAGAAAAAAAAAAGGAAAAGAAAGTATAACACGAAAAACAAAAAGAAAAAGGAAAAGATGTAAAAGAAGAAGAAGACGCAGGAACGAAAGTAAAGGAAATAGAAACGTAACCTTTGTTATCTTTGTATATAGAAACATTGCTGTGCGATTAAACCCTTCAACTCCCGCACTCTATCCACCAACTGCATGAACTTAACACTTTGACTCCCTC
>JAPXFY010000024.1:18462319-18464819 GCA_030674185.1 Monoplex corrugatus
ATGGCCGGGCCCGCCCGACCCACCAGATCATGGACAGTGTTTTTTAAGTGTCGCTTGCTGCTCCTGTGAACGAACAGATAAGCCGGTTGTTCCAGAGCGGAGACAGTTCAGTATAAGAATTTCAGAGCTGGAACACAACGATAATGATTAGAAATAAGACAGCAGCAAAACTGCTAACAACAACACAGTAATAACAAACAAATAAACAAACAAACAACAACAACAACAATAAGAACAGCAGCAACAACAGTGACAACAGCGGCAACAGTATTGTGTGTGTGTGTGTGGGTGGGTGGGTGGGTGGGTGTGTGTGTGTGTGTGTGTGTGTGTGTGTGTGTGTGTGTGTGTGTGTGTGTGTGTGTTCGTTCTTTAATTTAACGTCTTTTCACTATAAGTGATATTAGACGTACGTGTGTGTGTGTGTGTGTGTGTGTGTGTGTGTGTGTGTGTGTGTTGTGTGTGTGTGTGTGTGTGTGTGTGTGCATGCGTGTGTGTGTGTGTGTACATTAGTGTGTTAGTTTGCATTTACGTGTATGTGTGCGTGTCTGTGTGTTCGCGCTTCTGTCTTGTCGATATATACGCGCCAATGCATGCGGGATAAACCAGCATTTCTGCCCACCTTCTCATCATCACCTTCTCCTCCTCCTCCTCCTCCTCCTCCTCCTCATCCACTCCCCACCCTCCTTCAGCCTTTCTGTCCTATCCACCACCTCACTCTTCCCGTCAATCCGTAGTCTCTCCATCACCACCTCCACCACACCACCCACCACCTCCACCACCACCACCACCACCTCCACCACCACCACCACCACCTCCACCACCACCACACCACCACCTCACCACCACCACCACCACCTCCACCACCACCACCACCACCACCAACCACCACCACCACCAACACCATCTCCACCACCACCACCACACCACCCACTCTCTAGGTCATAGCCCAACACCCCCGCAGTGTTATTCACGGCAGTTCATAATGTGAAGGCACCTGCATCGTTCTCCATATAAAGCCTCGCCTTTTCGACTTGTATGGTCTTCATAAATGCTGAGGGCGATGGTCGGTTCTTTCTAGGTGGTGGACTCGGAGGTATGATGATATCTTACGTTCAATCCCAGCTCCACGATATTTTAAACGCTAGGCCCGTTCGCTGCTCATCTTACTAATGTTTTTCTCATTTTCATTTTTAATTAACCCTTTGACTCCTGCACCCTATCCATCACCAACCGCAAAAACTTGACACTTTGACTCCCTCAGGAAGCTGGTGGATAGGGTGAGGGAGTCAAAGGGTTAAGTTTTTGCATTTGCTGGGTGCGGGAGTCAAAGGGTTAAGATTTTGCTTTGCTGGCATAGATGACAGTGCGGGATGCTGATTGGACAGGGCGCGGGAGTCAAAGGGTTAAGTCCTTTTTTCTCTCCTACTGGAACGAAGCAGCAGGGAAGTTTTGAGTCTTTTATTTTTTTCTCTCCTAATTTTTGTATTTGGTGTTTATTCGTTTAGTGAGCTTACGTTGTTTACGCTTGACAAAAGGCCAGTTGATCGAAAATTTGCGCCTGTTTTGTCTGGTTGTATTAAATACGCGTTCTGGTTCTATTTTCATGTTGTTGTTGGATTTTTTTTTCTGGTTAATGCTTCTAATATTTAGATAGTATCAGCTTAATGTTTCATAGGTATCATCCCCTCCTTCTCATTTCTAAGACTTTGCCACGGCAAAAAGGATTTGTATAGATTCATAGTGCTCTCTTTCCCTCCAGCTTTCCTGTTGTGACCAGGTGCTCCAGCTCCCCTTTCCTCTTAAAATGGCCTATAAATGTTGCCATGAGAGCACGAGGTTGATGACCCAGGGAAAAACTATTGGACGGACTTGCAGAGTGGCTGAGGATATAGAGGGTGGAAGATGTGCTTGCGGCAACGAGGGACAGATGCACGTGGAGGGACATGATCGCCAACGCCATGTGGCAAGGCACTTGATGACTTGATGATGATAGATTCATGGATTCTGCCAAATAATGGTGATAGAGTTCAAATTTTCTCTGGACCAGGATCATGAAGGCTTTGTGCCCATCTCTCTTTCTAGCAGGCTGGCTGGCTGGCTGGCTGGCTAGGTGGCTGGGTGGCTGGCTGGCTGGATGGTTGGGAGAGTGGGTAGCTGGTTGAGTGGCTGGTTGGTTGGCTGGCTGGCTGGTTGGCTCTTTAATAAGGGTTGGAGATTCCCGAGTTCAATTCCCACCCCGCAAAATTAAAACTGGTCCCCTCCCCCCTGTTTGTCCTTGTGGAGAGGCAGAGCAGGACATGAACCACATCCTACAGGTCTACAGGAATCTACGGCTGCTGATTTGAAGAGATGTAACCGAAGCCCACTATCCTTGAGGAGAAACTACGGCTGTACATACTTAACAGTCGATACTTAAATTTTTACCCTTTGACTCCTGCACCATGTCCACCAACATCCTGCATTGTCAGCTATGCTAGCAAAGCAAAAACTTAACCCTTTT
>JAPXFY010000024.1:18467319-18469819 GCA_030674185.1 Monoplex corrugatus
GGCTGGCTGTCTGTCTGGCTGGCGGGTGACTGGCTATCTGGCTGGCTGGCTGGCTAGGGTTGAGGACTCCCCGAGTTCAATCCCGCCTTGCAACATACAAACTGGCGTGTTGGCTGCCCATCTTAATTTTAATGCTCCAGTCATTCTGGTGGTGTAAGCGCTCCTTTGGTTCCTTTCCCCCCTCTCCGTTTGAAGACCTTGTCAGCGCATAAGGCTCTTCGCAGGCTCTGTCCGATATACTCGCTTGTTTGGCAAAGTTACCCGGTAAGGACAGATCTGCCTTGTCCGACATCGTCACGTGTTTGTCAATGTAGGACAAATCTGTCTTGTCCGATATACTTGCTTGTTTGTCAATATAGATCTAGGACATTTCTGTCTTGTCCGACATACTTGCCTGTTTGTCAATGTAGGACAGTTCTGTCATGTCCGATATACTTACCTGTTTGTCAATATAGGACATTTCTGTCTTGTCGATATACTTGCTTGTTTGTCAATATAGATCTAGGACATTTCTGTCTTGTCCGATATACTCGCTTGTTTGTCAATATAGGACAATTCTGTCATGTCCGATATACTTACCTGTTTGTCAATATAGGACATTTCTGTCTTGTCCGATATACTGGCTTGTTTGTCAATATAGATCTAGGACATTTCTGTCTTGTCCGATATACTGGCTTGTTTGTCAATATAGATCTAGGACATTTCTGTCTTGTCCGATATACTCGCTTGTTTGTCAGTATAGGACAATTCTGTCTTGTCCGATATACTCGTTTTTTTTATTTTATTATTTTGTTGTTGTTGTCAATATAGGACAGTTCCGCCTTGTCCGACACACTCATTTTTATTTATTTATTATTTTTTGTCAAAGTTAAGGACAAATTTCTCTTGTCCGACATATTCGCTTGCTTTTCTAAGTCAAGGACAATTCTGCCTTGTCCAATATGCTCACTTGTTTGTCAATATAGGACAGTTCCGCCTTGTCCGACATACTCATTTTTATTTTTTTATTTATTTTTTTTTTTTTGTCAAAGTTAAGGACAAATTTCTCTTGTCGGACATATTCGCTTGCTTTTCAAAATCAAGGACAATTCTGTCTTGTCCAATATATTCGCTTTTTTGTCGAAGTCAAAGTCAAATCTGTCGTGTGCGACATACTCACTTGTTTGTCAGAGTTGAGTCACAGATCTGTCTCGTCCGAACACTTGTTTGTTTGTCAGTATGGGACAAATCTGTCTTGTCCCGACTATTTGCCCTTTTGTCATAGTTGACGACGAACCGCCTTTCCCGTCCAACATACAGTTGCAAACAGTCACCCAGTCTGGATCAGATAATTATAAGCGATGTTTGCCAAGAAGTCAAAGACTTTTCAGAGGTCATGGGCTTGCCATCCCAAATACAAGCATGGAATTCCTTCTTTGCTGTCTCCGTTTTGTACAGAAAAGAAACTAGTAAAGCCATTCTAACAATCTCCTGTTTTATACCAAATTGGGGAAAAAAAAAGGGGGGGGGGAAGAAAATTACAGAAAGTTCACGTCTTGTACTTCTCAAGGCCACCGTCACCTTGACGAAACTTCCAGTTAGAATAAAATTTGACGTCCATCGGGACATTGATAGATGTCACAAGAGTGAAAAGAAAAGAAGAAGATAATATTATGAGAAATTTCCAGGAAGAAAAAATTGCTGTTCACACATCTTCCTCAAAAAGTCACTGGACTGGAGGAAGTGTGGCGGGGGGGGGGGGGTGAAGGGGGAGAGGGGGGTGGGGTGGGGGTGGGAGCGAGACAATGAATCACTAAGCTGACACCATCAGAACGGTTTGGGCGAGATAAGATGGACAGGGAACAAGCCAGGTTTTATGTCGCAGGCTGGACCAGACTCCCAAGATATCCAGATCTTGTCAGATGTCCATTCCAAAGGCTTTTTTATCAGCCGAACGAACTTTACGCTGCTGAAAGGTTTTTGAACTGTTCAGCTAGGCTTGAGGGCGAGGACACAACAGTTCTCTCCCCTCGGCCGGTCGGGATCCGCTCTTTCTGGCTGATCAGGCTAATAAAAAATCCCCGGGCCTCGCTTTCGCATGCAGCGTTCCGAGGTCGTATGCAAATGAGTAGTTCACGACGCCATGGTGGCCGTGAAGTGAAGCTTCGACTGTGTCTGTTCTATGACAGGATTTTAGTGTCAAGGACTTTCTGACCTTGACGCGTATAAGCTTGTTAACACGACACGACGCGACACGACACGACGCGACGCGACGCGACGCGACACAATTCAGCTACGACTCATTTCAAAATAAAACACAATTCAACATAACATTGCACAGCACAGCACAGCTAAACTCGACATAATTCAACATAACATAGTATAACATAGCACGACACAACACAATTCAACACTAGAAAATTAAACAAAATTCAACACAACACAACACAATTCAACATAACAGAGCACGACTCAATTAAACACAACATAATTCAACATAACACAATGTAACAGAGCACGA
>JAPXFY010000024.1:18474819-18477319 GCA_030674185.1 Monoplex corrugatus
TAAAAGACACAACATCCCCCACCACACACACTCACCAAGACTACCACACACAAATCACTCTAACCTCTCTCGCTACAAAAAAAGCGAAATACACACACACACACACACACACACACTCGCACAACACACAAACCACACACACACACACCACGCACGCACACACAACACACACACACACACACACACCTCCTCTCTCACTCCTGTCTCACTCTCTCTCTCACACAACACAACACACACACACACAAACACACACCAATCACACACACAACACAACACACACACAACAACACACACAACACAACACGACTTCCAAAACTCTTCTATCGAGCAAGCAAGCAACCAAGCAAGGGAGCAGCGAGCCATAGCAGCGAAAGAGCGAGCGAACGAGCGAATGAGCTGAGTTGGGTATCTCGCCCCTGATGCAAAAGCTGATCGGACTTGCAGTTAAACGTTGCAACTGACAGACCCAGATTTGAGGCCCTGGGGCCCGGGGCTTGGCGGCCAAGTCCCCTCCTCATGCATTTGCATCGGGGCGGCCGTTAAGGCCTCGGTAATTATTGTCGAATCTTCCATATAATGAAGCGGCTGACACACGCTGTTTAACGCTGACCCTTCCTCCCTCTCCCTTCCCCCTCCTCTTCCCCCTCCCCCTCCCCACCTTCGCCTTCACGCCTCCTGTCCTATTTCACACACACACGCACAGACAGACAGAGAGATAGAGAGAGAGAGAGAGAGAGAGAGAGAGAGAGAGAGAGAGAGAGAGAGAGAGAGATGAATAATTTTTTATATTCAAAACCACAAACACATACAGAGATACAGAGACACACACACACATACACGCAGATATACAGACACATACTCTCTCTCACTCATACACAGACTCACTACACACACACACACACACACACACACAACACACACACACACACACACACACACACACCACACACACACACACAGATAGACATACACATACATACACCCACGCAGTACGAAAACACTATATGCACACAAACACGTTCACACACACAAACACGTTCACAAACACACACACAAAAACACATTCACATAAAAAAACACACACAGACACACACACAAACGCGCACACACACACACACACACACACAACACACACACACACACACACACACAACACACACACACACACACACACACACACACACACACACACACACACACACACACACACACACACACACACACACACACACACCACACACAAGACGACGAAGAAGAACCAAGACTTTGTGGCGGATGGATGGACGAAAGGGGTCAGTGTGAGGACAAGAAAAAAGAGGAGAGAGAGGGAGAGTGACTAGATGAATCAACGGATGAATAAATGAATGATCTTATTTTCCAATGGTAAAGACAATCGCACAATAGAATCATGCTTAATCCGTGAGAGAGAGAGGGAGAGAGAGAGAAGGGGGGAAGGCATTATGATATCGGTTAAAGAGGTCTATGCATGTAAAAGGAGCTGAATAGGAGACTCTACTTCAAGACAACGTAGAGAGAGAGACAGAGAGAGAGAGAGAGAGAGAGACAGACAGACAGACAGAGAGACAGATAGTCTGAGAGAGAGAACACAATACTACAGAGATCAAGAAGAGACGATCGGAGAGAGCGAGAGAGAGCGAGTGAGCGAGAGAGAGAGAGAGAGAGAGAGAGAGAGACAGACAGACAGACAGACAGACAGACAGACAGACAAAGACACACAGAGACAGAATTGCAGTTCCTCTTTGAAAATTACAATCTTAACCCTTAGCACATGTCAGTATCATGGAAATTGGACTGTTTTCGAAAAAGATGGGTTCGCACTTAATAAGCGAGAGTGCGAACACTGCAATTATCATTATCATCCAACGAGACACACACTCTCTCTCTCTGTCTCGTTCTCTGTCTCTCTCATACTACTCTCGTAATAGATAACAACACAGTGGCCAACCATTTTCTATCAAATTTCAGCCTCAGCGACCAGGGTAATTTCAGTCCTCAAGCGCTCTCTGTCCCACCATCCCCCAGTCCTCAAAAACGATCAATCGGTTTTCACCGATCGTTCCAGCATCATCAAAGGAAAGGTACATGCTTACTGAGTCCCCTGACAGTGCTCCTGCACCGTCCATCATGAGCGGAGTCTCCTCACTGTCATCTTCACACACGTCTTACGTGGACTTGTTGGGTCAGGGATGACATCCAGGGGCTTCCGAGTGAGCTCGCTGATGACTTGAGTTCTTCATGCTCCATGTCCATCATTTTTGTTTTGTTTTGTTTGTTTGTTTGTTTGTTTTCTTGAGAGGATGACGAAGTCTTTGATGGCTGTCCTGAAGGAGGTGCCGAAAGAAATCCTCGATGACTCTCTTTGAAAACGAGTGCCTTAATTCATCGCTTGGTTCCATCCATTCTCTGTATTGTCTTTGAGTGCTTTTGTAGTATCCCATTATTGGCACCAGAAGACGAACTGTCCTTCGAGTGCTTTTCT
>JAPXFY010000024.1:18497319-18502319 GCA_030674185.1 Monoplex corrugatus
ATCACCTCCCTTCTCCCTCTCTCTGTATCTGTCTCTGTCTCTGTGTGTCTGTGTGTCTGTCTCTGTTTCTGTCTGTCTCAGTTTCTGTGTCTGTTTCTGTCTCTGTCTCTGTCTTGTCTGTCTTTCTGTCTGTCTGTCTGTCTCTGTCTGTCTGCTGTCTGTCTCTGTTTGTCTGTGTGTTTCTCTGTTTCTGTCTCTATCTCTGTCTCTGTCTTCTTTCTGTCTGTGTCTCTGTGTGTCTGTGTCTCTGTCTCTGTCTCTTTTTCTGTTGTCTGTCTGTCTCTGTGTGTCTGTCTGTCTCTGTGTGTCTGTGTTTCTCTGTTTCTGTCTCTATCTCTGTCTCTGTCTGTCTTTCTGTCTGTGTCTCTGTGTGTCTGTGTCTCTGTCTCTGTCTCTTTTTCTGTCTGTCTGTCTGTCTCTGTCTGTTTGTCTCTGTCTACCTCTGGCTGTCCCTGTCTACCTATGTCTGTCTGTCTGTCTCTGTCTACCTCTCTCTGTCTGTCTGTCTGTACGTCTGTCTGCCTCCGTCTCTCGCTCTTGTTGTCCGTCTTTGTCCACCTCTGTCTGTCTCTGTCTTTGTCTCTGTCTGTCTTCTTCTGTCAACCTCTGTCTGTCTCTGTCTGTCTCTCTCTCAGTTTGTCTATCTCTCTCTGTCTACCTCTGTCTGTCTGTCTGTCTGTCTGTCTGTCTCTCTTTGTCTCTCTCTGCTCTCTCTGCCTCTCTCTCTCTTCTCTCTCTTAATCTGGCTGCAGAGACGGTGAAGTGTGCCAGTGGTCAACTCAGCATGCAAGGCTTTGTTCGTTTAATGCTGATTGTTCTCCTCCCTCCCCTCCCGCCATCCGCCATCTCTACACCGCCTTTTCTCTCTATCGGACGGAGTGGGTGGAGCGCATATGGAATTTTCCGAGTGTAATGAATCCTTCTGGAATAAACACTTGGTGTGGAAAACTCTTTGCCACGATTGTAGCTCAAAGCCTTTTGCGTTGCTCTCTTGGTCTGATGTGTTTGTGTGTTTTGTGGTGCGTCGTGTGTATGTGTGTGTGTGTGTGTGCTGTGTGTGTGTGGTGCGTGGTGTGTGTGTGCTGTGTGTGTATGTGTGTGTGTGTTGTGTGTGTGTGTGTGTGTGTGTGTGTGTGTGTGTGTGTGTGTGTGTGTGTGTGTGAAATAATTGCGTGCTTCGTAACGTCACCAAACACTGCTCTCTCGGGGAGAAGAGTGTGGGGGTGGGTGTTGGGGGGGGGGGTAGAAAGGAAGGAGAGTCTTTTACGAGTCAATCGATATGCCTACCACCACCACCACCACCACTATCACCACCACCACCACCACCACCACCCTTCCTCTTCTCTACAATCTCAGAGCAGGCGACATGTTAATGGCAGTATAGGTAAAGTTGATAGTATCGGTTGTCCCACAACCGGAAGGTCGTAGAGCAGTGAGGTGGTAGCGACCGCAACTTTTGTTACTTTGAAGGCCAGCATTATGAGGGTGGTGTCCACTTCTCTCCCTACCTGTTTCTTTACCTTCCCCAATTCTGAATGGGGTCAGACATCCAGTTGTATGGAAACATCAGTTTCGAAAAATAACCTGTAGAATCAGTAAAAAGAAAATATTTCAGACAGGAGAGAAAAAATGTAGAGTGGCACTGCGCTGTGGCGACGGGCTGTCCCTGGGCAAAACAATCGAAGTTTGCATGGTAGATCCAACCATTGTGACAGAGGAGAGAGAACAACAACAACAACAACAACAACAACAACAACACGACGACGACGACAACAATAGTAAGAACAAGAAAAATATGAATTGATGTCATTTTTTTCTGTTGCCACATTGTTCATGTCTATTGTAAAAAATAAAATAATAATTATAAATAAAGAAAAAAAAATAATTGAAAAAGTAAAACAAACAACAACAAAAACAATAAGAACAAGAAAATTATGAATTGATGTCTTTTTTCTGTTGCCACATTGTTGATGTTTGTTTATTGTAAAAAATATAATAATAATAAAGAAAAAAAAAAACGTAATAATAATTTAAAAAGTAAAACAAAACAAAAACAAAAACAATAAGAACAAGAAAATATGAATTGGTGTCTTTTTTCTGTTGCCACATTGTTGATGTCTGTTTATTGTAAAAATAATAGAATAATAGTAATAAATAAGAAAAAAAAATTAACAATTTAAAAAGTAAAACAGAAAAACAATAAGAACAAGAAAAATATGAATTGATGTCTTTTTCTGTTCCCACATTGTTGTCTGTTTGGTGTAAAAATAAAATAATAATAAATAAATAGAAAAAAAAAAAAAAGTAAAACAAACCAAAAAACAAGAAACAATGAGAAAAAGAAAAAATATGAATTGATATCTTTTTCTGTTCCCACATTGTTGTCTGTTTATTGTTAAAAATAAAATGATAAAAATAAAGAAAAAAATAAATATTAATGATAATTTTTTAAAAATAAAAGAAAAAAAAAAAAGAAAAAAAAAGAAAAAGCCACAAATACTACCACAACCACTCATCATCATCATAGTCATCAGTGTCGCGCTGGGAGCATTCTCAGCATGAGAGCAGGCCTAATGGGAGAAGGAGCGTGTGTGCGTGCGTGCGTGTGTGCGTGTGTGTTTGTGTGAGGTGTGTTGTGGTGTGTGTGTGTGTGTTTGCATGCGTGAGCGTGTGTGTGTGTGTGCATGTGTTGTGAGCGTGTGTTGTGGTGTGTGCGTGTGTGTGTGTGTGCGAGTTGTGTGTGTATGTGTGTGTGTGTTGTGTGGTGGTGTGTGTTATGTGTGTGCGTGTGTGTGTGATGCGTGTGTGTATGTGTGTGTGTGTGTGTGTGGAGAGGGAGGGGGGGGGAGGGAGAAGGAGAAATCAAGTGAATGGGAGTAGCTGTGTCTAACTACTGCGAGTGTGCGTGTGCGTATGTGTGTGTGTGTGTGTGTGTGTGTGTGTGTGTGTGTGTGTGTGTGTGTGTGTGTATGTGTATGTGTGTGTGTGTCTGCGGGAGAGAGAGAGCAGAGAGACGAGAGAGAGAGCGAGAGAGTAGTGATGGACTAACAATGGTGCGTATGTGTGTATGTATTTGTGTATGTGTGTGTGTGTGTTGTGTGTGCGTGTGTGTGTGTGTGCGTGTGCGGTGTGTGAGCTCGCGCGTGGGTGTGTATTTGTGTGTGTGTGTGGGTGGTGTGTGTTTGTGTGTGTGTGTGCGAGGCGTGTGTGAGCTCGGCGTGGGTGTGTTTGTGTGTGTTGTGTGTGTGTGATGCGTGTGCGTGTGCGCGCTTGCTTGGCGTGTGTGTGTGTGTGTGTGTGTGATATAAATTATTCTCACTGTTTCATGCCCTGTGCAATTCAATGGACTGCATGCTGTTAGCTAGTGGTGTGATAGTACACTCCAAGCTACACTGCCGCTGTTGTAATGGTCCAGGCTTTTCCATCCACATTAGAAAGGAAAAATAAAAACCTGAGTAGGGGTGGGGGTATGGGTGGGGGTGTGGGTGGGGTGGGTGTGGGTGGGTGTGGGTGGGGGTGGGGGTTTGGCGGCTGTAGAGATTATTTCCGTATCGACCGGAGGTAGGTTTGTGTGTGTGTGGTGTGTGTGTGTGTGTGTGTGTGTGTGTGTGTGTGTGTGTGTGTGTGTGTGTGTGTGTGTGTGTGTGTGTTGTGTTGTTGTGTGTGTGTGTGTGTGGGTGTGTTGCTGTGTATGTGATTAATTACTACACTTACTGCTCCACGTCATGCTCTCTTCTTTCTACATCGGTACTGTATACAGTTTTGCACAAGCTCAAAAACCACAGTCTGCCACTGGTAATCTACTGGTAGAGCTGGTAAAACAACAAACAACAAACAAACAAACAAACAAACAAACAAACAAACCTAAAACAAACACAATTAAAATAAACAAACAAACAAAAAACGAAAACGTAATAGGAAGCATTTCAAATTATTCGAGCACAGAAACAAACAAACAAACAACAAACAAACAAACAAACAAACAAACAAACAAACAATAACGAACAAACAAACAAACAAAAAACACACAAAACAAACAAACAAACAAACGAACAAACAAACAAACACAAACGAGACAAACAAACAAACACACAAACAAACAAACAAACAAACGAGACAAACAAACAAACAAACAAACGAGACAAAATAAAACAAAAAAGTCCGGAAGTGTCTGGACAATTGGAGCACAAATAATATAGTTTGAACAACTAAATTTCCCCAAGTCTGCATTCCCAGTTGTTGCTCTGTTTTGGAAAATAGTACACTGTTAGTATTGAATATTCTATATAAATCCTGCTTGATGAACAGTCACCCGTTCTATCCAAAAGAAGAAAAAAAAAAATAGACGGAACGCCGTATCAAAAAAGATCGTTATACCTTGACCATATTTTCCCATTCTGTCACTGCGCTGTTTTTCGTTTGTTTTGTTTTTTTGGTTTTTTTTTTCCTCTCCAAGGATCGGAGGGGGATTGAGGATGAGGGTGGAGGGAGGGTGGGGGAGACGGAGGGAGAGAAGGAGGGTATGAATGTCGTCAGGTTGTGATTAAAGTCTCATCAATCACCTCTCTCTCTCTCTCTCTCTCTCTCTCTCTCTCTCTCTCTCTCTCTCTCTCTCTCTCTCTCTTGTGACTGTGACTCTATTCTGTCAACACCTCCACCATCATCCGCCGCCATCGCCACCACTGTTACCAACCAACCGAGGCCTGCCACCGCCGCGCCATTACCACCACCGTCACCGACATCGCTACAACCTAAACTATGATCCGTTTTACTACACCACAAGTCTCTTTTTCTCTTTCGTTCTGTCTCTATGTCTTTCTCTGTCAAGATCTTACAGGTTGTTTTTTTTCTCTCTCTCTCTTTCTTTCCTTCATTTTGTCCCTCTGTCTGTCTGTCTGTCTGTCTCTCTCATTCTCTCTCTCTCTCTCTGTACATATCTATATACATATCGATTTCATCCTCTCTGTCTCTGGCTCATTCACCTTCTCTCTCCCTCTTTT
>JAPXFY010000024.1:18509819-18514819 GCA_030674185.1 Monoplex corrugatus
CACAACCTTCCAGTTGGTAGTCCGTTGCGTTCATCATACCCTACCCTACCCTACCTACCCTACCCTACCCTACCCTACCCTAACCCTACCCATACCCTACCTTACCCTAATCCTACCCATACCCTACCTTACCCTAACCCTACCCACCCTACCTTACCCTACCCTATCCATAACCTACCCTACCCTACCATACCCTACCCTACCTTACCCATACCCTACCCAACCCTACCCTACCCTACCCTACCCTTACCCTACCCTAACCCTACCTATCCTACCCTACCCTACCCTACCCTACCCTAACCTACCCTACCCTACCCTACCCTACCCTACCCTACCCCTACCCCTACCCTACCCTACCCTACCTACCCTACCCTAACCCTACCCTACCCCTACCTCCCCTACCCTACCCTACCCTACCTTACCCAGTAAAACCCCACGTTTTCTTTCTCTCCCAGCGTCCGAGGGTGAGACTCATCCCTGGACGTGTAGGGGGAGGTTTTTATGACAGGTATCATAAAATTCCGTGTGTCCACACTCCCTGGGGTTTTATGATCCTCTGACTGTACGGCGGGGGGGGGGGGGGGGAGGGGAGGGGGGCATATATGCTGAAATGCTGAATAGCGTCGGGGTTAGAGCATTTCGCTCGTATCGAGCGTGGTTGCCGAAAGGGTGGACGACCACCGGAGTACGGTACTTTCTGAGTTGAATCGGTCTGTCTCTGTGTCTCTCTCTGTCTGTCTGTCTGCCTGTCTGTCTGTCTCTCCTTCTCTGTCTGTCTGTATGTCTGTCTCTGTCTCTCTCTCGCTCGCTCGCTCTATATGTATGTATAAACACACACCCACACACACGCACACGCACACATGTATAATATATATAATTATAGATAGATAGATAGATAGATAGATAGATTAGATAGATAGATTAGATAAATAGATAGATAGATAGATTAGATAGATAGATAGATAGATAGATTAGATAGATAGATTAGATAGATAGATAGATAGATAGATTAGATAGATAGATAGATAGATTAGATAGATAGATAGATGTAGATAGATATATTAGATAGATAGATAGATAGATTATAGATAGATAGATAGATAGATAGATAGATTAGATAGATAGATTAGATAGATAGATAGATAAGATAGATAGATAAGATAGATAGATAAGATAGATTAGATAAGATAGATTAGATAAGATAGATTAGATAGATAGATTAGATAGACTAGATAGATAGATTAGATAGATAGTTTAGATAGATTAGACAGATAGATTAGACAGATAGATAGATAGATAGATAGATAGATAGATAGATAGATAGATAGATAGATATAAGATAAGATAACATTAGACAGGTAGACAGACAGACAGATAGACAGAATTGAATAGCAGAGGAAAACAACAGCAGGTGAAACAGCCTATACTGTCCAGTCAAATATAACGCCAACATTTGAAAGAGAACTATGAACAACACTGTGCTTGGGTTTTTATTTCTTTTTTTTTCTTTCTTCTTTTTTTTTTTAAATACATTTATCTGTACATTGTTGACAGTGAACTTCATTCGCACTGAGCCTTTGTTGAAGATGTAAGAAAAAAAAAAGTCTTGCACTTATTTTGAACCTTATAAGTCCTCGATGTAAATGATTCTGCTTTGCTAGTATTGTCTGTCTTTGTATCTTGCGTTAAAAAGGAATAAAACGAAATAAAATTTGTGAAACAGAAAAGTTTTAAAGAGAAAAGAGGAGAGAGAGAGAAGAAGGAGAGAGAGGGAGAGAGAGAGAGAGAGAAAGAAGAGAGAGAGAGAGAGAGAGAGAGAGAGAGAGAGGAGGAGAGAGAGAGAGAGAGAGAGAGAAGAAAAACAATCAAACAAACGGAGAGAGTACAAAATATAATCTGAACATTTTTTTTTTCTTTTTCTTTTTTTGTTTTGTTTTTTTGTTGTTTTTGTAGACAGCTTTTTGGAGGGAACATTAGATGTTCTTCTGAACCGAATGATCACGGATCAAAGCCTCATGGCAGCCAAACCCCCACCCCTACCCTTCTCCATGTAAAATAATAAAAAAAAAAAAATAAAAAAAAAACCCACAAAAACAACTTACGACACTGTTGAATTGTCTCACATTGTGAAGAGAACCATTCGGTTTTGTATGCGCCTGGCTTAGACACGTGTTTCAGTGCGTGTGCGTCTCATGTTTTCTTTTCCTTTCTTTAGGGGGTAGGGGGGTGGGCGGGGGACCCAACGGGGTGGGCGGGGGACCACGGGGTGGGGGACCCAACAGACCCAACAGATTTCTGCCATTGCCGTACCCCCTGATGAGACGCAAACGCACTGAAACACGTGTCTAAGCCAGGCGCCACCAAAAACCAAATGGTTCTCTTCACAATGTGACAATTGTCTAATTAATGTTCTCTGTTCTCTGGAACTGTCCACACAGAGAGAGTAGAAAATGAGGAAAGAATCAAATAATGAAGATACGGTTGTTGTATTTTCTTCTTCCAGACTGTTTTTAACGTTTATCTTAAAACAAGTAATACATGCAAATACATAACAAAACAAAACAAAACAAAACAAACAAACAAAAACAAAAACAAACAAACGCCAAATGGTAATTGCAATCACATCGTGAGAAAGAAAGTCTTGTTCGATCAGAATATCCATATGCTTAAATATTAAATACAAGTATAATACACATCTGCGTGAAGCATAATTAACGATAACAACAACAGCAACAACGACAAATATGTAACATGAAATACACACACACACACACACGCACACACACCACACACACACACATACACAACACACACATACACACACATATATATTACAACACACACACACAATACACATAAAACACACAACACACACACACAACACACATACATACACTACTACACACACACACACACACACACTACACAACAACACACACACACACACACACACACACACACACAACTACACACACACACACACACGCACAACACACACACACACACACACACACGCACCACACACACCACACAACACACACACACACACACACACACAACACACACACAACACACACACACACACACACACACATAATACACATACATACAAATTGTCAGTATACACAGCTAGACTCACTATCATATTTCATCAGTCCATCGACAATACGTGTATCATCAATCAAATCAACTGTATCGTGTTTCGGTTGGATTTATTTAACGATGAATATGGCAGCCATTCAGTGATAGAATAGTCAATAAAGGACAGGTAGCAAAACTCTGTGTCCCGCATATACATACATACAGTAAACGAAAGATAGAAAAACGTTGGGTCCCGTATACAACATACAGTAAATAAATAGAAACGTTGTGTCCCGTATATACATACATACAGTAAATGAAAGATAGAAAAACTTTGTGTCCCGCATATACATACATACAGTAAATGAAAGATAGAAAAACGTTGTGTCCGCATATACATACATACAGTAAATGAAAGATAGAAAAAACTTTGTGTCCCGCATATACATACATACAGTAATGAAAGAGAGAAAAACTTTGTGTCCGCATATAATACATACGTAAATGAAAGATAGAAAAACTTTTTGTCAGCATATACATACATACTACACGACACACAGGGAAGTTTTGTTGTTTTTCTACTAATTTTTGATTTGTTGTTTGATTTTTGTTGTTGTTTGTGTTGTCGTCTTAAGTTTACGCTTGACAAGGCCAGTTGCCCGAAAAATTGCGCCAGTCTTGTTTCGTAATCTTAACCTTGATCTCGCACCCGTACACAGGTCTGCATTGTCAATCATGCTAGCAAGCAAAACAGAAACTTGACCCTTTGACTCCCTCACCCTATCCACCAGCTTCCTGCCTGCAAGAAGCTGGTGGATAGGATGAGGGCAGTCAAAGGGTTAAGTTTTTGCAGTTGGTGGGTAGGGTGCAGTAGTCAAAGGGTTGAGTTTTTGCAGTTGGTGGGTAGGGTGCAGTAGTCAAAGGGTTAAGTTTTTGCAGTGGGTGGATTGGGTGCGGTAGTCAAAGGGTTAAGTTTTTGCAGTGGGTGGATAAGGTGCGGGAGTCAAAGGGTTAAGTTTTTGCAGTGGTGGTGGGTGCGAGTCAAAGTGAGTTTGCAGTTGTGTAGGGCAGTAGGCAAAGGGTTAAGTTTTTGCAGTGGGTGGACAGGAGGCGGGAGTCAAAGGGTTAAATTTTTGCAGTTGGTGGATAGGGTGCGGGAGTCAAAGGGTTAAGTTTTTGCAGTGGGTGGATAGGGTGCGGGAGTCAAAGGGTTAAGTTTTTTGCAGTGGGTGGACTAGGGTGCGGGAGTCAAAGGGTTAATTTTTGCAGTTGGGTGGATAGGGTGCGGGAGTCAGAGGGTTGTTAAATTACGGCATTCTGATTCAATTTTCATGTATTTTTTGTATGGAATCCGTTTGCTTGAACGAGGGCTGGTCACAACTGTTTTGGATGTCTTGAAGTTTGATGTGATGTTTTATAAATTAAGCTTGTTTCTTTATGGGGATGATAATACAGTACAGTGTCCTCATCGATGGTACAGCCTACAAATTCATCGTGTCACAGAAAACTAGTATTTCAATAACTGCAGCACCAACGAAGGTGGTTCAGAACAATGTGTTTTCTCTCTTCTCTCCGCGCGGCATGAGGTAGTGTGTTAAATGGCCCTGTAGCATCTTTCCATGCTTCCTGTCACTGGTTACTATCTTCGTTGATCCTGTCATTAATTATCATCTTTCCCTGTCTCTCCTGTCATTGGCTTCATCTTCCTGTCTCTTGTCACTGGGCTGTCATCTTTCTGTGTCTATGTCACTACTACCATCTCTTTGTCTCGTATCAAGTGTCTGCCATCTTCTGTCTACTCTCATTGTGCTTCATCTTCCTGTCTCTTCTGTCATTGACTGACATCTTCCTGTCTCTTCTGTCATTGGCTGACATCTTCCTGTCTCTTCTGTCATTGACTGACATCTTCCTGTCTCCTG
>JAPXFY010000024.1:18519819-18527319 GCA_030674185.1 Monoplex corrugatus
TTTCTTTTTTTTGTCATACTCTCTTTGTTTCTGCCTTGCTCCTTTGCTTTCTGTCATTTCTTCCTGTCATTTTCTGCCTTGCTGGTCTCATTCACCTGAATGAGTTCGATAAAGTCTTACGTACTTCTCTTAGGATTGATAACTGGGTACATGCATTAAGTGCATCTTTGGCTTAGGGAAGTGAGATAATCGGAAGCAATTTTAGGTAATTTAGGCTCTTTTATATATATATATACATATATATATGTTTTGGTATCTTTAGTTATGTTTAAATTTGTATTCAGGTCTGAAAAACACAAAGTGTCGTCTCCAGTAATTTTATTGAATTGGACTGAATTCAAAACCGATTTGAACTGAACATTTTTTTTTTTTTTTTTTTTTTTTTGTCTTTTCAAAACTATTGATTGGAGAGCACAGTACAGGCAAGGGACTGTCCATTTAAATAAACAAAGACAGTAACTGGGCTTACAAAACACAAAGTGTGTCGTCTCTTCGTGTATTTTTCTCTCTCCACAAGCAAGGAGGGGGTCGCGGGTGGGGTGGGGGGGAGTGGGGGGAGGGACTGGACCTCAGGGTTAAGAAGCAAGGAAGCGTGAAGCATGGTGAAGCCAAGCGTGAAGTATTGTTTTCAGCCAGGCGTGTGGCCTCTTTGCCCCCCCACATCCACAAAGCGTGCAATATGATGAGACTGTTTCTGTCAACCTTTTTTTCCCCCTCGCCTTTGGGCTGAAGGGGCAAAAGTTGCGTTGCTTTTGTGACTGAGTATACAAGTGTTTTTGGTCAGCTTTTCGTTGGGGGGGTCTGAGGAGAGAGAGAGAGAGTCAGTTTGGCGAAGGACTTCGAGTGTGGAGGTATGTTTTGGTGTGAGCTCTTGAGTCTTTAGGTTTTAAAAGGGACGAGGTTTTTAGGAATTTTTAGGCTGTGTATTTATAGTTATAAGCTTTCATTTCTGTGGGAGGGACATTTGTATGGAACTTTCTGTGGGTTCTCTATGGTATTCATTATAACCCAGGTCTTTGTACAGATTTTTTTGTTGAACTTGTGTATGTAGATTTTGTTGTACTTTTGAGCTGATAGTCTTTATTCTTTTTTTTTTTTCCCACTTTTTCATCTTCTTCTTTTCTTGTTTTTCGTCTCATATTTTTGTGGGACTTGAAGTGAGATATGTATATGTATTCTAAATTGTGTTCCGGCTTTGTACGTTTATGAAAATAGACTTGAT
Organism: Monoplex corrugatus; assembly: GCA_030674185.1. Taxonomy (NCBI): domain Eukaryota; kingdom Metazoa; phylum Mollusca; class Gastropoda; order Littorinimorpha; family Ranellidae; genus Monoplex; species Monoplex corrugatus. Next base: position 18,521,042 of record JAPXFY010000024.1, read on the forward strand.
GAACGTAGAAAGTGTCTGTACATTTGAAATGTTCTAATACCAGGTTATCATATATATATATTATAGATATATTATATATATATGTATATATATATATGTATATATATATATATATATATACATATATATATACACACATATATATATACATACATACAGAGATAGATACAGAGATACAGAGATAGACAGATACATAGATACAGAGATAGATAGATACATGCATAGATACATAGATACATACATAGATACATACATAGATACATAGATAGATATGGTGTGAGAGAGAAAGGTTTGAGGAACTTTCTTTTGGAGGGAGGGGAGTGTCTGTTTTGCTCTTTTAACTTTTTTCACTTTGTGTTTTATCATGTTTTAATATTGTTGGATTTATAGGAAATACTAGATATTTTCCCTTGCTTGGTTTAGATTTATTTTTTTGATTTATAGCAAAATGCTAAATACTTTTTTGATTAGATAAGATTGTGTAAATTCCATATTCTTATAACGATTTTTTTCCTATAAAAACATCTTTTTCTGGATTTGAGACATTGTGTGGAAAAGTGAAAAATCTGGACCTGCGATTTCTCATATGAGAAGGTTTTTTTTTTTCGTAATACTAGCAATGTATTATTATCATCTTCTGCCTCTCTGTTTATGGATCTTTGGCTGTATACAGGGGGGTGCAAAAGGAGGTATACAGTAAGTATCACATCATTATTATAATGCTTAATTCCGCTCTCGATTAGAGGAGTGTGTGAATACCGACAGCCAAGCAGTTTTAGTATCTGAGGGATTAAGGCTGTGCTTGTCGTTACATGTATATGCAATATTCATTTTTGTTTGTATAGTAAATGCAATGAGTATTGACATTTGTACATGTACGTGTTTTCTTTTTTCATAACTGTATACCTACTTTTGCACCCCCCTGTATATCTATTTCATTGTGTTTACACGTTTATGACGATGAGACGACTTTTTTCGAGAACTTAGATTATGTTTTAATCATTTCACCGTGTTCGGTGTCTTTATCTTTTATGGCGATAAGAAGACTTTTTTTTCTTTTTACAAAAATTGGACTGTGTATATTTATTTCACTGTGTTTGTGTCGTTTTCTTTTATGACAATAAGAAAGACTTTTTTTTTTTAAGAAACAGAAATTGGACTTTTGTATAATAATTTCATGGTGTTCTCTACCTTTTCGGTGTCTGACTTTTGGAAAATATTTTTTGTGGAACTTGGTATGCTTTTGTTCTGCACTTCAGTTGCGTATGAAAGAAAAAAATGGAAGAAACTTAGAACAGAAGGAGAAAAAAAAAGATGTATTTTTCTCTTGCGTGTTATTCTGAATGAAGCTTGCTGACCCAAGACAGCATGCTGAATAAAGCGACTGCAAACCGTAAAAAAAAATGAATAAATACATGAATAGATAAATAAATAAGTTAGATAAACTGACAAATAAACAAACACAAAAACAACAAAATCATCGGTTTTATAGAACATCGAGAAATCATTCGAATAAAGTAAAGGAAAACTTACCTGTTTTGAGGAATGTTCTGAGCTTACTGTTTTTGTGCTTTGTATCTGCTTCTATGCTAGCTGAATGGGTAGCGCAAACTGTGTTAGATTTGAGAAGTTTTACAACATCAGAGACAATTCCTACGTGACTCTCAAGAGTTATGTTCTTTGATTAATATTATAAAAATTCTCCCTGCTTCCCCCTCTTATTTCTTTGGTATTACCTGTTTCCTTAAAAACAGGAACAACAACAACAATAGCTTAAAATCTCTTGCTGCATACAATCCTACCTAAAACGACAACAACAACATTAACAGCTTCAGTTCCAGTGAATGAATAAAGAGTACATAAATCAACACGTATACATAAAATACACGTCACGGTAAAACATATGAGATAACCGGGACATGATATTTTAAATTCACAGGCGGCGAGAAATTATTAGCCAGGAACTTGTTTTAATTCAATTTGGTAATGTCGTATTTGTTGTTGTTGTGTGTGTGTGTGTGTGTGTGTGTGTGTGTGTGTGTGTGTTGTGTGTGTGTGTGTGTGTGTGTGTGTGTGTGTTTGTTTTGTTTTGTTTTGTTTTGTTTTGTTTTGTTTGTTTTCTCAAATAAACATAACAATATTAGCGTTTTTCCTTATGAACTGTTTTGGTCTTTTTGAGGCGTTCGTATACCTGTCTTTCTTTATATCTCTGAATAGAATCTATCAGCTATGTATCTATCGATACATCTATCCATCTATTCAGCCACCATTCTGTCTTGTCTATATATCGATCTGTCTGTCTCTCTGTCCGTCTGTTTGTCTATGTATGTGAATGCGTTAGTCGAACGAAAGTGAACTTTTGGTATAAGTGGTTGCGTCACATATTCTTTTCTTATTCAATCTGTCTCTGTCTGTGTGTCTGTCTGTCTGTCTGTCTGTCTCTCTCTCTCTCTCTTTCTGTATCTGTTTCTCTCTGTGTCTTTGGCTCTCTCTGTATCTCTGTCTCTGTCTGTCTGCCTGTCTCTCTCTCTCTCTCTTTCTTTCTTCTGTCTGTCTGTCTCTCTTCTCTCGTCTTCTCTGTCCCCACCATCTCTCTTCTCTCTCTCTGTCTCTCTGGCTATCTGTCTTCTCTCTCTTCTCTCTCTCTCTAGTCCCCTCTCTACCTCTCTGTGTATCTCTGTCTCTGTCTCTGTCTGTCTCCCTCTATCTTCCTGTCTGTCTCTCTCCTCTCTCCCCTCTCTCCCTCTCTCTCTCTCTCTCTTCTCTCTTCTCTCTAGTCACCTCCACAATCTCTGTATCTCTGTCTCTGATTGTTCTGTCTCGCCTGCTACTCTTCTTCTCTCTGTCTGTCTCTCTCCTCTCCCTCTCCTCTCTGTCTCTTCTTCTCCCTCTCTCCCTGTCTCTTCTTCTGTAGTCCCTCTCTCTCGTATCTCTTCTGTCTCCGTCTATCTCTGTTCTGTCTCTGGCCTGGCTATCTGTCTGTCTGTCTCTCTTCCTCTCTCTCCCTCTCTCCCTCTCTTGTGTCTCTCTCTTCTCTCTGTCTCTCTCTGTCTCCCTCTCTCTCTCTCTTCCTCTCTGTCTTCTGTCTTGTCTCCCTCTCTCCCTGTCTGTCTGTCTCTCTCCCTCTCTCTCTCTCTCTCTTCTCTCTCTCTGTCTCTCCTCTCTCTCCCTCTCTGTCTCTGTCTCCCTCTCTCCCTCTCTTCTCTCTGTCTCCCTCTCTCCCTGTCTCTCTCTCTCTCTCCTCCCTCTCTCCTCTTTTCTCTCTCCCTTTCTCCCTCTCTCTCTCTTGCTAACCATGACCCGGATCTTGGCAGTTGACACGACACAAAAGATCATAAAACAGTGACCTAGGCGAGGGATGATTATCGTCATGTCTCTATGATGGATGGAAAGACAGGAGGAGTGTGTGTCTGTGTGTGTGTGTGTGTGGAGGGGGGAGGGGTAGGAGGAATGTGGAGGGTGAGGTGAGAGAGGTTAAGGAGCACAGGGGGGCAAAAAGGTGGGATGGGGGGGGGTGGGGTGGTGGTGGTGGCGGGGAGGGGGAGAGAGGAGGAGGGTCTAGACTTGTCGTCGTTGTTGTCGTTGTCGTTGTCGTCAGTCGTTTATTGTTGTCGTCTCACAATAAAATTGTAATGACCCCCAGCGCCTCTCTGTCACTGTGGTGCCAAGGTGGGGGGGGGTGGGGGGGAAGGGCGGGGGGTGGGGGGGGGGGTTGCTGACATGGTGTCAAGGAGAAATAATTTAGTGCCGGCTGACGTCCGTCCTTGTGTGTTGTGTGTTGTGTGTGTGTGTGTGTGTGTGTGTGTGTGTGTGTGTGTGTGTGTGTGTGGTGTGTGTGTTGGTGTGTGTGTGTGTGTGTGTGTGTTGGTGTGTGTGTGTGTGTGTGTGTGTGTGTGTGTGGTGTGTGTGTGTGTGTGTGTGTGTGTGTGTGTGTGTGTGTGTGTGTGTGTGTGTGTGTGTGTGTGTGTGTGTGTGTGTGTGTGTGTGTGTTCTGGCAGTTCTCGCAAAGTGTCTTTAATGTATAAACTCTGCATAAAGAAATTATCTAAGATACACGCTTTCGGCAATTTTCTCAAACAGAGCAGAAAGCCACGAGAAAGATGGACGCCAGATGAATAGCTGATGAAACAGAACACGGTTCAATTATCGTAGTACTATCTACAGTATACGGGAAAGCTGGAGGGAAAGAGAGCTCCAGGTAGACCCAGGGAGAGAATGCTGGACGGACGTGCAGAGTGGCTGGGGATGAGGAGGGTGGGGGAGATGCTAGGGGCAACGAGAGATAGAGATGGTTGGAAGTCCATGGTCGCCAACGCCATACGGCAGGGCACCTGATGATGATATCTACAGTATATAAGCACCGGGGCCTCCAACAGGGAAATCTTTAAATTAAAGGCATGCTTTCCTCTTTTACATTTCTTGAATAAGATCGTCGATATCAAAAGACTGACTACTTGCGTGTTTGTTGGTTTTCTTTGGGTTTGGTGTGGTTGGTTGTTCTTTATTAAGACATGACAATATCAGAAAGTAGCTGAAAATAAAACAAAATAAGTGTGATATAAAGGGAGAAAAGAACATCAAATGCTCCATTTAAGTGTTCATAAAGGTGGTTGATTCTGTCTGAGAAAGTTTATACATTTGTTCATTAACTGTTCCTTAAAAGTTTTGATATTTTTAAACATCAGCGTGCTCTAAGGAGACGAAATATGCGGAAGCAGTTTTATTTAATCTAGTCTGTTTTTATATATGTTTTAGTGTCTTTAGAAATGTTTAAATTTGTATTCAGGTATGTTTTTTAAATCCCCTGTGTGATAAATTGGACGGAGTGGTCAACGCCAGGGGCATGTCCTTAGATTATGCTCGCGAATGCTCTACGCAGTCGGCTGGGCATTAAACAAAAATAACAGTGACAATAACAATCTGAAAATAGAAATGTGATATAAAAAAAAACAGAGAACATCAAATGCTCCATTTAATCTGCTCATAAAGGCGGTTGGTTCTGCCTCAGAGAGTTTATTCAGTTGTTTAGTGATTGTTCGTTTCAAGTTCTGATATTTTTAAACATCAGCGTGTGTTTATATATATATGTGTGTGTGTGTGTGTGTGTGTGTTTTATCATTAACGTGAGTGTGTTTGTGTGTGTGTACGCGCAGACGAGGAGGCGAGCCCGGCCGAACAGACGGCGACTGGCAGCGGAAGCCCTGACAATGGAAATATTGCCAAGAAACCGGCCCGTAAACGGGGTAAGGGACCCATTCATATTCATTCACATTCATTATCATTTCATTCATTTCATTTCATTCCGTTCGTTCGTTCGTTCGTTCTATTCTTTCATTCTTTCGTTCTTTCTTTCTTTCTTATATTAATTTGTTCATTCATTCATTCATTCATTCGTTCATTGGTTCGTTCGTTCACTCACTCACTCACTCACTCACTCATTCACTCACTCACTCACTCACTCACTCACTCAGAAATAGCCAACAGAATCGGCCAAGCCAAAACAGCGTTCAAGAAGATGAAAAGCATTCTTACCAACAAAAACCTATCAGTTAACATAAGGAAGAGAGTTCTTGAATGTTATATACGAATGTTATACAGTTGTGAGGCGTGGACAATCAACAAGTAAAGCCAGAACAAGATTGAGGCAGCCGAGATGTGGTTTCTAAGAAGAATGTTGAGAGTTCCAGGGACAGCAAAGAAAACAAACTAGACAATCTTGATGGAGGCAGACACAAGAAGATCATTCATAAGGAAGATTAGGAAAAGACAGGCAACATTTATGGGCATTTTATGAGGAAAGGGGAGTTAGAGCACCTGGTCACAACAGGAAAGCTGGAGGGAAAGAGAGCACCAGGTAGAACCAGGGGAAAAATATTGGACGGAACTTGCAGGGTGGCTGAGGAAAGAGAGGGTGGAAGATGTGCTTGCGGCGACGGGGGATAGAAACATATGGAGGGCCGTGATCCCCATGTGGCAAGGCACTTGATGATGATGATGTTTCTTGGTTTAAACCTTTGTCTTATTTCAAGACTATTAAAACATGTTTACGTAAATACCTACCTAGGTCAACATCATTTTGATTAATGAAAAGTCGCTCCTGTCCCTTTTGGATTCATGCTGTGAAATGTTAAAAATGTTGATCGAAGTCGACAAAGAGAGCATGCTTGCGGCAGAACAACGTTTGCATAGGAACTCTGTTGGTTTTGCCTCAGGTGTTTGAAGTTTTTTCTCGTGTCTTCTGAAACACACACACACACACACACACACCACACACACCA
>JAPXFY010000024.1:18529819-18539819 GCA_030674185.1 Monoplex corrugatus
CGGGAAGAGAGAGAGAGGGGGGAGAGAGAGAAAAAAAAAAAAAAAGAAATTCATATGCCGGTCGTCTTGACATCGCTTTTAACATCTTTCACGTGTCCACGAGCTTCGCTGAGCACCACAACCCCAGTCAGTGTATAACATTATATACATGCACACGCATCGCACGCGCACGCGCGCACTCGCGCTCGCACGCTCGCGCTCGTGCCGCGGCAAGATGGCAGGAGGCGAGTTGCTAGAGAAACCTGCCTTGTCCGAATGGGAAAAGTTGATGAAGCGTGAATCGGGTTCTGCCAGCATCAAAGTCTCCGGGCTCCCTTCGGATCGATAAAAGGCGGTGCCGGCATTGCCGAGATTCCGAGTTTATTTGGGGAGTGGGATTAAAAATAAATACTGTCATTTATTTCAGGTTGTTGTTTTATTTTTCGTTCTTTCTCCTTCCTCTTTTCCCTTTCTTTTCTTATATTTCTTTTCTTTTCTTTTTTTTTGCTTCTTTTTCTTCTCCTCCCCCCCCCCCCCCCCCCCCCCGTCCCATTCTTCAGTTTTCCTTGCGAGGTGAATGTATTACAAGAAAACCTGTTTTGATTAATTCTCTGGCGCATTTGGTCAGTGAGGGGGGTATGGTAGGTGAGGGGTTGTTGATGGGTGAGGGTGGTGGAATGTTATATGCATTTATTCGCGATTCTCCGCTCAAATGCGATTCTCTTGGAAAAGGGGGAAGGTATTGTCGAACTGTAATGGGATTTAGTCCTTTTTTTTTTTTACTTCCCTTTCCTCTTCTCCTTCTCTCTCCTCCCCCCCCCCCACCCCCTGGTCCGTCTATGCTGGAAATATGTTTAAGCTGATAAAGCTCGTGTGCAATAATAATAATAATTCTCCTCCATCTCTGGAAGGAAATGAACGTCGTAATGTAGCACGGGGGGGTACAAAATATTTTTTTAAAGCCGTCTTTCCTTTCATGTTTGGAAAGTCTTGCTCGCGATATGAAATTGACTTTTATTACGTATTACGAACACGGGATCGCACCTTCGCCCCCCCCCCCCCTACCCCCCCCCCCCACTCGCCCAAAACCCTCCCCCCATATCCCAATCCTACTGGCTCCACCCCTACCGTCCTGACGTGTGACTTCGATGCGTCCCCCTCTCTCTCTGCACTACACCTCTTCTCAACCCCCCTGTCATATAGATATGGATGATAGACCCTTGATGAAGAGGGGGGGGGGGTGATGAAAAGTAGAGTAGACCTTGACAGAGTTTATGGTTGAATGATAGACCCTTGATTAATGGGGGGGGGGGGGGTGTTGTAGGCAGTATGAAAAGTCGACCTTGACGGAGAGGAGAGAGAGAGAGACAGACAGAAGAGAAGAGAGAGAGAAGAGAGAAAAGAAGAGAGAGACAGACAGACAGACAGACAGGAGAGAGAGAGTTTTGTGGTTGAATGCCACACGTGTGGTTTTTTTTTCAAGGTCGTGACGTGATAACCTAATCGTCGATACTTTTCATGGCTATTTGCTTGGCTCTGTAACATCCCATACGCATGTGTACAGCTCTGTCTGTGACTGTGCTCTGTGTCTGTATGTCTCTGTCTGTCTGTCTCTCTCTCTCTCTCTCTCTCTCTATCTCCGTCTGCCTGTCTGTCTATCTCTCTATCTGTCTGCTGTCCTCCTCTTGTCTGTCTGTCTGTCTTTCTCTTTCTTTGACAAAGCCTCGCTCCGCTTTGTTCTTTTTTCTTAACAAAATAAAACGAATGAACAATATATATATATGGTTGAATGCCACACGTGTGTTTTCAAGGTCGTGATGCGATACACCTGATCGGCGATACTTTTCATGGCTATTTGCTTGTCTCTGATAGACATCACATATGCATGTGTGCAGTTCTGTCTATGACATACATACATGCATGCATAGGGGGGTGCAAAAGTAGGTATACAGTTATGAAAAAAGAAAACACGTACAATACTCACTGCATTTATTATACAAACAAATGAATATTGCATATATATGCAATAACAAGCACAGCCTTAATTAATCCCTCAGATACTCAAACTGCTTGCCGTCGGTATTCACACACTCCTCTAATCGAGAGCAGGAATTAAAAAGCATTAGAATAATGATGTGATACTTACTGTATACCTACTTTTGCACTCCCCTGTATATGTATGTATGTATGTATGTATGTATGTATGTATGTATGTATGTATGTATGTATGTATGTATGTATGTATGTATGTATGTGTTATGTATGTAGATCTGATTGAATAAACGAATGAATAAGATATTGTAAACAAAAGCAAACAAACATAAATAGATAAATATGTTTTGGTATTAGATTTTTATTCTTGCCCTTCTTCTTCTTTTTCATATTATTATTATTATTATCATCATCATTATTTCTTCTTCTTCTTCTTCTTCATTTTATTATTATTATTATGATCAGTCAGTATTATTATTGTGACGATGATCCTGATACTTATCTTCGGTACGTTTACGTTTATTTCGCATTTTTCATTGAGCTTATTTTTGTTGTGATGTTCTTCTGCTTTTCATTTTTCCATTTCAGTACTTTATGAAATTTCGTTTTATTAATGTTTTGTTTGTTTGTTTATTAAGTGTACTTTTCTGTTTATTTATCTAATTGTCAATTCATTTTACTTTTTCTAATTATTTTAATGTATTCATATATTTATTTGTTTAATTTATCTTTCGATACGGTTGTTTTGTGTTTCGTTTCATTAAGTTCTAATTCTTGTTGTTTTATGTTTTATTACCTTTCATTTTTGTAATATCGTAAATAATAATACCATGACTTTTTTTTTCCTAAATAATAAAGTCACTGCTTAGTTCACTGTTTGATAACAAATACAGTCACGTATTGAAACTGATACAGTCACAATTTTATAACTAATAGTCTCATTTTATATTGTAAAGTTAACGGTGAGCATGGTTTTTAACTGGTAACTGTTGCCTTTTGTCGTAGCCTGGTTGTCGTTTTTGACGTTGTGTTAGCCCTGATATGGCTCTAGTAGTCGGCTGGGCTCTAAACAATATGAACTGAACATCATTTTATGATATGACAAATACAGTCATTATTTTGAAACTAATACAGACACTTTATCACCGTTACAGTCATTACTTTATAACTAATACAGTCATTTTTTATTATAATACTTTTCTCACGCTTTGTGCTCGTGAATGGTACCATACCGTCACCACCAGCTGCTATTACTATTAGCAGAGACACATCCCCCACCCCACCCCGTGGGGGTGCCGGGGGCTCTTTCAGTATAAATAGTATCCCCCACCTTCTGGGAATTCTGTGCTAGAAATGTCCTCTTTTCTGTCACTGTCTTTGTTTCTGCTTTGTTCCTTTGCTTTCTGTCATTTCTTTCTATTATTTTCTGTCTTGTTGGTCCATTCACCTGTATGTCTTCGTAAAGTCTTACATACTTTCTTTTGGGATTGGTAATTGGTACATATATTAAGTGCATTTTTGGCTCTAGGGAGGTGAGATATGCGGAAGCAATTTTAGGTAACTTAGGCCCGTTTTTTCATGTATGTTTTGGTGTCCTAGTAGACTTAAATTTGTATTCAGGTGTGTTTTTTTTTTAAATCCCCTGCGCGATAAATTGAACATAGGGGCGTCTCCTTCAGGTGCGCGAATGCATTGACATCTATACTTAAGTTTCTTTTTTTTATTTTTTTTTTATTGTGTTGAAGTTTTATATGCGCATTGAAACGGTTATGGCCATGGTATGGCTCTACGCTGTCGGCTGGGCTTTAAACAACAAAAGCAATAAACAATAAAACGGCAGAGACACAATGAACCTGCCGCTCGCTACTGAATAAATGAACTGTTCCGCCTTCCATCCGCACCGACAGAATTCTACTACTACTGCTGCTACTACTACTACCACCACTACTACTACTACTGCTGCTGCTCCTGCTGCTGCTACTACTACTACTACCGCTTCTTCGCGTGGGAGACCGACCATGTGTCCTTGATGACTGGAGGGGAAGTGTGAAGTGTTATGAAAACAAATCACTACTTGTTGGCTCACCGACACCCCTGGTCCCATCCGTTTGATGAAGTCCCCCTGCTAACTATTTTGTTGTTGTTATTAGTACCACCGGCCCAGGCCCCCGCTCGCTTTCTCTTTATATGCATGTGCACTTTTGGGTACTTTGAATTAATTTTTGGTCGGAACTGAATGCCGGGCGAGTAGGAGAATTGCTGCGAATGCATGCTAAAGCGATTCAGTTGCGGGGGCAGTTGGTGGTGGTGAATTCATGCCAACGATTGGGTCATTTATCACCCCCCTTTTACAAGCACAGAGAAAGGGAGAGACAGAGACAGGGGGAGACAGGCGGAGACACAGAGTTAGAGAGACACAGAGGAACAGACACAGAGACAGAGAAACAGAGTGAGAGAGAGAGAGAGAGAGAGAGAGAGATGTCTTCATTACTAGCGGGCGTTTTCTCCTACTTTTTTTTTTTTTTTTTTTTCGCTTTCTCTGTGGTTGGGGGAAGACGGCATGATAATGGCCGCACTCCGCAATTTCAGTTTTTGCGGCGGGACGCTCGAATGAGCCATAAAGTGTGAATGTAGTGTTAATTTATCACAAATTTATCGCTCTTTCTCAGCGTTGGTCTTTCACTTTTCAGTATTTTCAGGGTTGACAAGGACCCTTTCATGAGTCTGTATTAGCTCGTTAAAAGTTCGTGATTGGAAACTGGAGAAGGTTCTCTTCTCCGCTGATAAATTGACAGGTCTTGCAGGGGGGAATAAATTGGCTAGGTCTTCTAGGAAATATTGACAGGTTTGTGGGATACATTGACAGGTCTTCTGGGGGATAAATTGGCAGGGTCTTTTGGGATAAATTGACGGGTCTTCTGGGATAAATTGACGGGTCTTCTGGGGGTAAATTGACAGGTTTTCTGTGTTAGTGGGACAAATTGGCAGGTCTTCTGGGATAAATTGACGGGTCTTCTGGGGTAAATTAACAGGTTTTCTGGAATACTGGGAGAAATTGACAAGGTCTTCTGGGATGAGCTGGCAGGTTTTCTAATAATAATAATAATTACAATATTTATATAGCGCAAAATCTTGATAAAATCAAATCTAAGCGCTGAAACACACACACACGCACGCACGCACACACACGCACGCACGCACGCACGCATACACACGCACACACACACACACACACACACACACACACACACAACGGCTATAAATGGGGAGAAAGAATAAAAACAATGGAAAATTATAGAGAGCATATTCTGGGATAAATTGACAGGTTTTATCGGATAAATTGATAGATTTGTTTTTGTTTTGGATACTGGGATAATTTGACGGGTCTTCTGAGATAAATTGACAGATCTTTTGAAAATAAAATGACAGGTTTTCTAGGATACTGGAATAAATGAGCAGTTGATTTACAGCTGTTTGCTTCGGTCGAATATTGGAAGCAGTATTATTTATTTATTTATTTATTTATTTATTTATTTATTTATTTATTTATTTATTTATTTATTTATCTCTTATTGTTGTTTTTGTTGCTATCGTAGCATGTTCAAATATTTGTTGACATGATTTCGTCCAAATTTCTGTAGGTAAACCGACGGGGGAGAACAACGCAAACAAAATACTCAAACCTGGCTGTTCCATTAGATGTTTTAAATCCTCCTAACGACATCGCATATTAATGTGAAACGGGAAGCGGGAAAGTAACGAGATAAAATATTAGTTAAAATAAAAGGAAAAAAAAAAACATGCAAAAGAAAAAGACAAGAGAGAGAGAGAGAGGGGAGGGGGTGGGGGTGGGAACAAAACAACACAAAAAACAAGAGAACAAAATACAAACAACAAACAGAACCCCCCCCCCCCCTTCTCCAAACACACTAACAAACGAAACACAGAGAGAGAGAGAGAGAGGGGGGGGGGGGTTACAAAACAACACAAGAAACAAGGGAACAAAAAACAAACAACAAACAGAACACCCCCCCCCCCCTCTCCAAACACACTAAGAAACGAAATACACACACACAGAGAGAGAGAGAGAGAGAGAGAGAGAGAGAGGTACACAAAGAACCCAAATAGACAGGAACCACAGCCATCCAGAGAGCCAACGAGTCCACAGCTCTGTGACAAGACCTAGTCAGCCCTCTTTTAAAGATAAAAGGAAAGAAAGAAGAAGAAAAAAAACACATAAAAAATGGAAGAGACGGAAGGAAGGAAGGAAGGATAAAAACAAAGACAGTAAAACAACAAACAGATTTAAAAACTCGGGAACGGAGGAGGAAGATACGGACAAAGGTAGTACGGAAGAAAACGAAGAAAAGAGAAAGAAAAATTTTTAAAAAAGGAAAAAAAAAATAAAACGAAAGTTGTTTTCCAATCAAGTTTGATCTAACAAAGTTAAGAATAAAGACAAACAGACAAACAAACGAGAGAATGGGAAAAATAAATAGAGAAGGGAAAAGTGATGGGAAAGCAAATACGGAAACAGAAAAGAGGGAGACATAAAGAGATGAAAAACAAATTTCTTTTTTTGGAAAGTTTGATTAATTGGGAACAAACATAGAGAAATAGAATAAAGTATATAAGATCAATGTTAGAAGAGGAGAAAGGACAGAAAAGTGAGTATGGAAACAGTCTTTGGAAAAGAGAAAGAAATGCAAAAAAAAAATGTCTTTAAGCAAGTATTAATCATACGAAGGTTGAGAAGAAGAAGAGAAGAGGATGGAAAAGAGAAAGAATGCAAAAATAAAAATGTCTTTAAGCAAGTATTAATCATACGAAGGTTGCGAGGAAGAAGAAGAAGAAGAAGAAGAAAAGAAAAGACGAAAAAAAGAAGAAGACGAAGAAGAACAGCAACGACAACAGCAATCTACAACAGCAACAAGAGCAAACAGAACATTTTTAACAAGTTCGGTCCTGGGAAAGTTAAGAACAATAACTCACACACCATACAAATATTTTCAAGCAAGTTTGATCGTAGAAAAATTTAGAAGAAGATTATGTATGTATTAAAAAAAAAAGAATGTTTTCAACAAGTTGGATCTTAGGAAGGTTAAGAGTAGCGCGCGTGCGCACGCACACACACACACACACACACACACACACACACACACACACACACACACACACACACACACACACACACACACTCTCTCTCTCTCTCTCTCTCTCTCTTTCTTTCTTTCTTTCTCTTTATCCTAAGAAGGTTAAGAATAACACGCGCGCGCGCGCGCGCCACACACACACACACACACACACACACACACACACACACACAACACACACACACACCACACACACACAACACACACACACACACACACCACACACACACACACACACACAAATGTTTTTAATTGAGTTTGATCTAAGGAAGGTTGAGAGCAGACACCAAAAAATTAAACCAAACCCCAAACATTCTGAAAGGAAAGGAGAGTAGGAAAATAGAGCAAAGAAGTACCGACGTGCGTGAAGGGGAAAGAGAGAGAGACAGAGAGAGACAAGAGAGAGAAGAGAGAGAGAAGAGAGAGAGAACAGAGACAGAGACAGACAGAGAGACAGACAGAGACAGAGACAAGAAACAGAGACAGACAGAGAGAGAACAGACAGAGAGAGACAGACAGAGAGACAGACAGACGACAGACAGAGACAGACAGAAGACAGACAGAGAAGACAGAAGAGAGCAGACAGAGAGAAGACAGAGACAGAAGAGACAGACAGAGAGAAGACAGAGAGAAGACAGAGAGAGACAGACAGAGAGAGACAGACAGACAGAGAGAGACAGACAGACAGAGACAGCGAAGACAGAAGACGACAGACAGAGAGAAGACAGACAGACAGAGAAAGAGACAGAGACATAGAGAGAGACAGAACAGATCGGAAGGGAAAAACAACAGAAAAAACAAAAAAGAAAAAAAGAAAAAAAAGGAAAAAAAAAAAAAAACAAAAAATCAAAAAAAAAAAAACAAACAAAACAGGAAAGTGGCGAGAGAGACAGACAAGAAAAAAGGTTGTGTTTTAGCCAACTGTAAGATGGATTCTGGCCTTTGCGGGGAGCCAGTGGGCTTGAGGAAGGGGGAGAACCCTGCAAGAAGCGGCGGTGCAATTAGTGCGATTGGCGGAGTGGATGGACAAGGTATTACAACAGTGATCAAAGCTGAAGCGAGTTCCCAGCCCTACCTCTCCTTCTCTCTCCCTTTCCCCTCTCCCTGCCCCTCTCTCTCTCTCACTCTCGTCCTCCCTGTCTGTCTGTCTGTCTGTCTCTGTTTCTGTCTCTCTCTCTCTCTGTCTATGCCTCTCTCGCTGTCAATCTCTGTCTCTCTCAGTCCCTCTCTGTCTATGCCTCTCTCTGTCTCTGTCCGTCTCTGTCTGTCTGTCTGTCTGTCTATCTGTCCTCTCTCTCGTCCTGTCTGTCTCTGTCTGTCTCTGTCTTTGTCTCTGTCTCTCGCTCGCTCTCGCTCTCTCTCTCTCTGTCGCTCGCTCGCTCTCGCTCACTCTCTCCCTCTCTGTGTGTCTCTCTCTCTTCCTTTCTCTCTCTCTCTTTCTGTCTCTCTCTCTCTCGTCCTCCCTGTCTCTCTGTTTTGTCTGTCTCTCTTTTTCTCCCTCCCCCTCTCTCTCTTCTCCCTTCCCCTCTCCCTCCCTCTCTGTCTCTCTCTGTCTCCATCTCTGTCTGTCTGTCTGTCTCTCCCTCCCTCCCTCTCTCTCCTCTCTCTCTCTCTCTCTCCCTCTCTCTTTTCTTTGCCTCTGTCTCTGTCTCTGTCTGTCTGTCTCTCCCTCCCCTCTCTCCCCCTCCCCTCCCTCTTCCTCTCTCTCTCTCTGATCAAAAGAAAAGACGGTGCCATCACTAATGAGGTGTTGAAGGACAAGAGCAAAATAGCGTAGTGGTCAGGACATCAGGGGTCAGACTGTCAGTTGGAAAAAAACCTGGGTTTGATTCTGTCTTGTATAAGTCTGGTTGGTCAAAGGGGAAGGAATTTTTTTGCCCATCTCCGAGGTCAAGGGGAAGGAGATTTTTTCCCCATCTCCGAGGTCAAGGGGAAGGAGATTTTTTCCCCATCTCCGAGGTCAAGGGGAAGGAGATTTTCCCCCATCTCCGAGGTCAAGGGGAAGGAGATTTTTTCCCCATCTCCGAGGTCAAGGTGCAAGGGGAGAAGGGAAGGAGATTTTCCCCATCTCCGAGGTCAAGGGAAGGAAATTTTTTCCCATCTCCGAGGTCAGGGGAAGGAAGAGATTTTCTCCCCATCTCCGAGGTCAAGGAAGGAAATTTTTTCCCCATCTCGAGGTCAAGGTGAAGGAGATTTTTCCCCATCTCCGAGGTCAAGGGGAAGGAGATTTTTCCCCATCTCCGAGGTCAAGGGAAGGAGATTTTTCCCCATCTCCGAGGTCAAGGTGAAGGAGATTTTCCCATCTCCGAGGTCAAGGTGAAGGAAATTTTCCCCATCTCCGAGGTCAAGGGGAAGGAGATTTTCCCCATTCTCCGAGGTCAAGGGGAAGGAGATTTTTCCCCCATCTCCGAGGTCAAAGGGAAGGAGATTTTTTCCCCCATCTCTCGAGGTCAAGGGAAAGGAGATTTTTCCTCATCTCCGAGGTCAAGGGAAGGAGATTTTTTCCCTATCTCCGAGGTCAAGGGAATGAAATTTTTCCCCATCTCCGAGGTCAATGGGAAGGAGATTTTTCCCCCATCTTCCCCATCTCGAGGTCAAAAAAGTACTTGTAGACCTGCTGGCAACCTGAGCGCCCTTCGTATGTACATCGTACGCAGAACATCAACTACGACACGTTAAAAGATCCCGGAAAATGGTTTCTAATGAAAACCGGAAAATATCCAGTATGTACACAGCCTTTGAAAAAACTTTCTGAAAAATATGTAATGAATAAAATTAACGTAGGTATCTTGAAATAGAAGAAAAAAAGAGAAAAGAAAAAGAAAGAAGAAAGAAAGAAAGAAAGAAGGGAAGAATGAAAGAAGGAAGAAGAAGAA
>JAPXFY010000024.1:18549819-18552319 GCA_030674185.1 Monoplex corrugatus
TAGCTGGCACTCTTGTCTGTGTGCTCTCCCCCTGAGCCCAGCGAGTCGGCACCAGCAGCTAAAGCAACAACCTCCTGCGCCATCATCACCATCAGAGTCCTCCCCCCTTGCAAAGATCCTTCGCCCACTTCAAAAAGATCCTGGTGTGGGGAAGTTTGCTTGTCTTGCTCGCTTGGGATAGTAGAGAGGGAAACTGGCTACATAACAACACTAGTCAGGCTTGTTGTGTGTGTAGTCAGGCTTGGTTTCTCTCTCTGTCTCTCTGTCTCTGTCTGTCTGTCTCTGTCTCTCTCTCTCTCTCGTCTGTCTGTCCTCTCTCTCTCTCTCTCTGTCTGTCTCTCTCTCTCTCTGTCTCTCTCTGTCTCTGTCTCTCTGTCTCTCTCGCTGTCTGTCTGTCTGTCTGTCTCTCTCTCTCTCGCTCTGTGTGTGTGTGTGTGTGTGTGTGTGTGTGTGTGTGTGTGTGTGTATGTGTGTGTGTGAATGTGTGTGTATGTATGTATGTATGTATGTGTGTGTGTGTGTCCATGTGTGTGTGTGTGTGTGTGTGTGTGTCCAGTGTGTGTGTGTGTGTGTGTGTGTGTGTGTGTGTGTGTGTGTGTGTGTGTGTGTGTGTGTGTGTGTGCGCGCGCAAGCGCGCGCGCGAAGCTCCCGATACCCCCTCGTTTCGTCCTCCGTGGTCTGACGAGGTACATTTCAGATAGACAGGTCTTGCTTTTCTTAAAAGTTCCATCGACGTCAGGTACGAGAGTTCAATTCAGTTCAAATCCATGAGGATAATAATTGTTATCATTATTGTTACCTACAATAATAATGATAGTGATAATAATAGTAATGATAATAACAATGATGATGATGATAATGATACAAGATACAAGATACAAGATAGTTTATTTGTCCCGAAGGAAATTACGTTGCCAAACACATTACAAATTAGACATAAAATTATACATTATAAATTATAAAGGCATTAAAAACAAACAATTAATATTATCACATACATTATAATATCACATACTCTCGCATATCACAGCGCGCTGCTCTCACATAGACCAATGCCAATTATCACAATAAACATTAAAATAGTAAAAATAGAGTGCAGGTTAAGCATAAAGATTTCAAATAAAATTACGAGTATAAGCGTTGTTAAAAGATAATATGGCTTTGGGTATGAAACTATCTTTGTATCTCGTTGTCCGTGTCGTCGGTTGTCGTAGCCTACCACTCCTATCAATAATGTCAGTAATAACAAAACAACAACAACAACAATGATAATAATAATAAACAGTGATAATAATAATAATAATAATAATAATAATAATAGTAATAATGATGGTAATAATAATGATAAATAATAATAATAATAATAATAATAATAATAATAATAATGACATAGCATGCACGTTGCACTTTACATCGTGGGAAAAAAAACAGAAACAAGGAGACGGGGGTTTCCATGTCCATGCATCAAAGCAGCAGTAGTCTATAAGCCTAGACTCTAGGTAATCCACATTTTTTGGAAATGAAAAATATGCATACATTGGATTCTCACATCACGTGCATCACTCTCACATCTTTCTATTCATCACACAACCACAGAACCTATCATTAACCCTCTGACTTCCGCACCCTATATACCAACTCCAAAAACTTAAACCTTTTGACTCCCTCACCCTATCCTCCAGCTTCCTTGCATGCCATACTTTTTCTGTTCATAACGCGTTCTGCGTTAAATCTATTCCGATAAAGAAAACAATACGCTCATAAAAATTTTGGGGGGAAAAAATTTATAAAGAACTGTTTTTTTTTAACGTGATTTCAATTAATCTATATGACATGACACAACTTCGGGAAATTGAAGATTTAATGTTAAAGACTCGCAGTATGGAAAAGATCTCAGATGACCCAATTCTGACCCATTCCATCTGTTTTGGGCCCCAGGTGTGAGTGACTGGCTGGCTGCGTCTGTAGCGTCCTCTTCCTATACTGGGTCACGTTCTATGCAGCAGAAATGTGGCTCTATAGACGACTTCTCAGAGTCAAATGGACAGACAGAGAAGAACAAACGATAGCGTGTTTAAAAGGTAGTGAATTGAGTCAGGCGTCAGCTGCTGACAGAGATCAACAACAAAAGAAAGCTGAAATACGTAGGCCATGCAATCAGAAACACCAAAACAGATCTGATGTCAACGGTCCTGCAGCAGGAGAAAGTTGAGACGAGGAGAAGAAAGGGACACCGCACACCTCCTATTTCAACAACATCGCAGAAGTCTGTGGTCGGGGATCCAGGAGGTCGCCCACAGAAGTCTCAGTCGTGTAGACCTGGAGAAAACCTGCGACGTCGAGCGTGGCTCCTACCGCCGATCCTGGTGAGGGAGAGAGGTGAGAGGGGAAAAGGGAGAGGTGAGGGTCACGTTCGACGCACTCTTGAATACCCAAACAGGGTCTGTGTTAATATCAAACAAACAGTCAACTACAAGAACGTAAGAGAAGGATATGCAGC
>JAPXFY010000024.1:18557319-18559819 GCA_030674185.1 Monoplex corrugatus
TTGCCATAAAGAAGTTCGAACTTGTCTTCTCGGAAAGTGCGTGTCACCATAGTTTAGCACCACCTTTTGTTTTGTTTGGTTTTGTTTGAAAGAAAAGAGTGAGCGAGATGGTTGATGGATGGAGTCAGCAGAATGCCGGGAGAGAGGCGACATATGGAAGGGACAGCATCTTGTGTCTGTCCGTTGGCTGATGAAGTGGATCGACTATGTGCATTATGTCCCTTTTCTTTTTTTTTTGTTTTGTTTTGTTTTGTTTCCCGCCGCCCTGATTTGAATATTGTAAATAGGATCGGTCGCCGCTCGCTTCATCTCTCCTCTGAAAACAGACAACCACCATCACTGTTATTAATTGAGCAGTAGCCTAACGGGGGGTAATTATGGGGAAAAACAGCATTGTTGTCGATGTTTTGTTCGAACACCCCCCTCCCTCCCCTTGTACCTCTCAACCCCCTTCACCCCTAACCCCACCCATCTGTGTCTATGGGCTTACAAGCCTAACATCCCACGTCACCCTCAACCCCCTAAAAACGAAGTATGAGCAAAGCATGAAAATGAAGTATGACCCTATGGCAGAGACAGAAGAAGTGAAAAAAAACTTTCTTTTTTTTTGGGGGGTGGGGGGGGGGCAATAGCAGCATACAGCAAAGTAATGCTTTCTTTGTTTTGCGTCCAGTTTTGCCTGTAGAAGGTCTACACTTGATACAAGCACATGATACCCATAAAGATGTACACTTTAAATGCAAATGAATTTTTAAGACAAATAATGCAAAACTGGGGTATTTAAAAGTCGACATGAAAAAGAGAATGAGACAGAGGAAGAGAGAAGAGACAAATAAATCAAAAATCGGGCAACATTTGAAGGTGGACATTAAACATATACAAGCAAGAATATATAAGTGTTGGATAATGCATACTTCAAATAGTTTGAAATGATACAATATAGGACTCACAATCAAACTTCAATAAATACAACATGGACATATAGATTTAATAGGTTTAGACATACATCACAAAAAATTAACTTTATGGTAAAGCAAACTCTCTTCTCATAAATGCTTTATAGATGTATGTTGCCAAATTTCTAATTGTGCGCTCATTTTGAGGAGAGAGAGAGAGAGAGAGAGAGAGGAGAGAGAGAGAGAGAGCGAGAGAGAGAAGAGAGAGAGAGAGAGAAGAGAGATTTAACTGCATACTTTTTAATTGCTGACGTTTTAAGAGGGCCGTTAATTTGAATAATTCTCCCCCTTGTGTGTGGGGTGGCTACAGTACAGCTGTTAAGGTTGACGTGTCTAATGCCTATGGGCTGTGATGTATTGTTGTTATCACTTTGTGTGTGTGTGTGTTTTGTGTGTGTGTGTGTGTGTGTGTGTGTGTGTGTGTGTGTGTGTGTGTTGTGTGTGTGTTTGTGTTGTGTGTGTGTGTTGTGTGTGTGTGTGTGTGTGTGTGTGTGTGTGTGTGTGTGGTGTGTGTGTGTGTGTGTGTGTGTGTGTGTGTGTTGT
The DNA here is from genome assembly GCA_030674185.1 of Monoplex corrugatus. Classification (NCBI taxonomy): domain Eukaryota; kingdom Metazoa; phylum Mollusca; class Gastropoda; order Littorinimorpha; family Ranellidae; genus Monoplex; species Monoplex corrugatus. The sequence goes on from JAPXFY010000024.1 coordinate 18,558,819, forward strand.
GTGTGTGTGTGTGTGATGTGTTGTTTACTTGGATGTTGTGCTGTGTGTTGTGCTATGTGGTTGTGTGAAGTGCTGTGTTGTGTGTGTGTGTGTGTGTGTGTGTGTTTGTGTGGCGTGTATGTATGTATGCTGTGTGTGTGTGTGTGGTTGTGTGAATGTCTTTGTGTATCTGTGCCTCAGTGTGTTTGTGCTTATGTGTGTGGATAAGTGTGTGTTTGTGTGTGTGTGTGTGTGTGTGTGTGTGGTGTGTGTGTTGTGTGTGTGTGTGGTTGCTGAATGTCTCTCGTATCTCTCCCCTCCGTTGTTGTGTGCTTATGTGTGAGTAAGTGTCGGTGTGTGTGTGTGTGTGTGGTCTCCCCTACTCTCTCCCGCACGATCCCCACCCTAACACTCTTAGGGAGGCCAGAGACATACAGAGTCTGGCTACTCGTTCTGCAATATCTCTTGTCTAAACGACTGCCCGCGACCCGGCGAACAAAGCGCTGCAGAGGTCACAGGACACACACACATACATCTCTTATTGCACATGCATAAAACTGCTTTTGACATCGATCAAACGAGACAGGAAGATAGTGAGAACACCGGCCTGGAATTTGGAGTTTGTTCAAGGGGGGTGGGGGTAGGGTGGGGGGAGGGCTCATCATACTCGAACAATTCCGTATGCGCGCCACCCAAATCTGCCAGCAGACTCAAAAACTCTGTACGCTGGCAAGGTCATGAAACACAGAGAGATGGAAGAAAGGTGAAAAGGTGCCTATAAAGCACTTAACTGATAATACCAGAATGATCGTAGCATTAACCCTTTGACTCCCGCACCCTGTTTACCAAATGCTTAAACTTAACCCTTTGACCTCCTCACCCTAATCACCACCTTCCTGCAGGAAGTTGGTGCATAAGATGAGGGAGGCAAAGGGTTAAATTTTGCTTTGCTAGTGTGGTTGACAATGGAGGATGCTGATGGCCAGGGTGTGACCAAAGGGTTAAGATGAAGAAGCCTTTTT
>JAPXFY010000024.1:18564819-18572319 GCA_030674185.1 Monoplex corrugatus
TCATTCATTCATTCGTTCGTTCGTTCGTTCGTTCGTTCGATTCATTCATTCATTCATTCATTCGTTCGTTCGTTCGTTTATTTATTGATTCATATATTAGTCCATTTACTAATTTATTTAACTTTCTTTGTTTATTTGTTTGTCTGTTTATTTGTTGGTTTATTTGTTCATTTATTTATTTATGTTTGTTTGCCCGTTGAATGGCTTTGTCGTTTTGTCGTGTCCAATGTGGTTTTTTCTTCTTCTCCATGGTGCTCTCTCTCCCTCTGTCCCTCTGTCAGTCTGTATGTCTGTCAGTCTGTCTGTCAATCAGTATGTCTGTCTGTCTCTGTTGTCTGTCTGTCTGTCTGTCTCTCTCACTCTCTCTCTCTCTCTCTCTCTCTCTCTCTCTCTCTCTCTCTCCTCTCTTCTCTTCTCTTCTCTCGTTCTCAAACCGATGAGGTTTGATGTTTGACAATCTTGTATACTATCAGTGTTACCACCTATCTCCCCCCCCCCCACCACCACCAATCCCTGCTTTGTGTATGGGTTTGTAGCCTTCACAATAAACAACGTGTCAGTGTGCGATTATCTTTCTCTTTGTCTCTCAAAGATTGAATTCAAGAGGAAACAAGATGCATATAGGATTTGAACGTTGTCGTGGTTATCAAACGGTGACAATAACCAGTTAGAATCGCTTGGGTTTTTAGTCATTCGTGTAGCCACCTCGAATGTCTGTTTCTGGATACTTTAAACGCCAGAACAGAATATACAGTTTCGGACAGCAAACGCTGCGAAAGTGACAGAGAACGTCACTCATCATCATCATCAAGTGTCCTGCCGCATGGCGTTGGCGATAGTGGCCCTCCATATGTATCTATCCCTTGTTGCCGCAAGCACATCTTCCACCCTCTCTGTCCTCAGCCACCCTGCAAGTCCGTCCAATATTTTCTTTAAAAAACAAAACAAAACAAACGTACATACAAACAAATAAACAAAACAAACAACTACAACAAGAACAACAAGAAACCCGCGCTGTTTCTTACTGATAGTCACTCATGTTCTACGATAAAAAAGATGACAGATTTGTGTTTCTATCCTGGCGAGGCTGCCAGCTCCCCCCTCCCCCCCCTCCCCCCCCCCCAAAAAAAAAAGTATGATGAAAATGGAGTCGGCTGTCAGGCAGAAGGACCTTTCTATTTGTCGTCTGTCCGTCACAGTTGTCGGACTTGGCACGTGGGGGCCGTCTGCCATGAATATAAATCTGGACAGTCAGCAACAGGAAAGACGTCAGAGACTGGTTCGTCGTGTGATTTGTGAGAGATTGAGGGAGTCATAGTATCGTTGTTACAACTGAACTGGATGATCGCAGTTGGGCCCTGTGACTCTTTTCAGCCTTTCGACTCCCGCGCACCCTGTCCACCAGCATAATGCATTGTCAGCCAACGCTAGCGAAACAAAAACTTAACCCTTTGATTCCCTCACCCTATCCACCAGCTTCCTGGGGTGGGGATGGAAATAGGGCTTTTGTGATTTGTACAAATTTTGCAAGGCATATAATTACATCGTCGAAAAATTTCACTTTCTAACCGTTGAAGACACACACAAGGACAGACAGAGAGAGAAAGAGACAGAGAGAGAAAGAGAAAGAGACAGAGCTAGAGAGAGACAGAAAGAGCGAGAGAGACAGAGAGACAGAGGCAGAGGCAAAGAGACAGACAGAGACAGACAATCAGACAGAGAGACAGAGAGACAGAGAACGCCAGGTTGCTGGCAGCGAGTCAGGGAGTCCCTGATGGAAAGCAAATAATCCAGATCGGATTTCGCCAAAGGACTTTTTACAATGCTCAACAAGCTTGTAGCAGACAGTGACACGGTGTGCACCCTGTGGCAGAGAGAGCATGGCCGCCATTGTCAATGAATGATCATAGTTGGGAGACACACGGCGGAACTGCTAGGAATGAATTGATGTAATTAACGGAGGCTACAAAAAAATGGCTACTACATCTGTAGAGCAGCGCGAAATTTTTTAACACCGTAAATCCGGTGTGACATCAACAACGGCTGAAAACAAAACAAAAATGTAATAGAATACAAAATAAACTAAACAATAAGATACAAAACTATGAAGAAATTGAAAGTTTGCTGTACTCTGAAAACTAGGTGATTTTCCTCTATTCTATTTTCTGCAAGATAAATCGTCAACAGTGAGATGGGGGGAAAAAAATTCTTGTTTATTGTTGGGCCGAGTTTTGCATATGGGGAAAAAGGCCGTGTTCATATTGGGCCGCGTTCTGTATAAAGGGATTAGTCTCCTTCCGTATTTTGTTGTTTTCAAAGTCCACTGTATAGTAGAAAAAGTACATGTCCATCCACATGCTACATTGACCAACTACGTGCTTAAAGACAAGAGAATAATTCGTTGTCCATACATTGCGTGTTTCGACAGATGCTTGAAAATGATGGGAGGAAAAGCCAGTGGCCACACCGAGCTGTGTTTTAACAATCGACTGCATGGTGAGGAAAAGTCCCTCTACATGCACTGTACGTTTTAATAATAATAATAATAATAATTACAATATTTATATAGCGCAAAATCTTGATAAAATCAAATCTAAGCGCTGAAACACACACACACGCACGCACGCACACACACGCACGCACGCCCGCACACACACACGCACCCACGCACACACACACACACACACACACACACACACACACACACACACACACACACACACACACGGCTATAAATGGGGAGAAAGAATAAAAACAATGGAAAATTATAGAGAGCATATTATATACAATTATATATTGCAATGTGATTCCCCTCCGAGTGGAGACAGGCTGCAGAGGGGATTGAGTGAGGTCAGGATTTTATGCAGAGGAGAAAAGGTGAGTTTTGAGAGCGGACTTGAAGGAGACAAAAGTAGGTTGCTGACGGACTGAGAGAGGAATTTTGTTCCAGGAGAGCGGACCAGAAATAGAGAAGGCTCGTGGACCATAGGTATTGAGCTTAGTGCGTGGAAAGCGAAAAGTCAGAGGATCGGAGGCAGAGCGGAGGGTACGTGAGGGAACATAGATCTCAAGTAGGCTTGACAGGTAATCGGGGGCTGCGTTATTGAGGCTTTTGTAGCACATGGTGTCTAGATCTAGTTTGTACTGTATGCGCTTTGATACAGGGAGCCAGTGAAGTTGTGCCAGGAGAGGAGATATGTGGTCAGCTTTTTTCTTTTTGAGTACAAGGCGTGCAGCATTGTTTTCTACCCTTTTACCTGCATAGTGGGGACAAAATCCCTGCTCGTTCAGGACTGTCTTCTAGCAGTCAGCTGGGCTGCATATTGGGCGGAAAAGTCCCTGCCCATTCTTCCTGTTGTGTTTTTAACAGCCCGTTAAACAGCGAGGAAAAGTCCTTGTCCCTATTCTTATATTCTTGCCTTCATCTACATATGTCAGAAAAGTCCCTGTCCAGCCCATTGCTGTGTTTTGGCAGTCCATTAAACATTGAGGAAAAGTCCTTGTCCATATTCTTATATTCTAACCTTCATCTGCATATTGTGGAAAAGTCCCTGTCCCTCCCACTGCTGCGTTTTGACAGTCCATTAAAACTAGCGAGGAAAAGTCCTTGTCCCTATTCTTTTATGAAGTCTTAGCCACCAACTTGCATATTGTGGAAAAGTCCCAGTCCATCCCGCTGGCTGCGTTTTGGCAGTCCATCAAACTTGTGAGGAAAAGTCCTTCATATTCTTAAAGACTTAGCCACCATCTTGCATATGTGGAAAAGTCCCAGTCCATCCCTCTGGCTGTGTTTTGGCAGTCCATTAAACTAGCGAGGAAAAGCCCTTCTCCGTACTCTTATAGACTTAGCCACCAACTTGCATATTGTGGGAAAGTCCCAGTCCTTCCCACTGCCTCGTTTTGGCAGTCCATTAAAACTAGTGAGGAAAAGTCCTTCTCCGTATTCTCATAGACTTAGCCACCAACTTGCATATTGTGGAAAAGTCCTTGTCCATCCCACTGCTGTCAAGCGATCTGACAGAAGAAAGCTGCATGGCTGAGAGAGCTGGGCGAAGGCTACTACTACTGCTACTGCTACTACTGGCCAGGATGTCATGTCATTAAGGGGAGTGGAGCCTCAAGCAAGGGTGGGTGGGGGAGCTGTCAGCGATAGGAAATGATCTTCCCCCGTCACACCAAGTCTGTCTGCCAGAAAAGGGTGGTGGGTGGTGTGGGTGGTGGAGAGTATGGGGGATATGGGGGGTATGTCTTGGATCCGGGCAACCAGCTCCCCAAGACGCACAGACCCAAGAACAGAACGAAGCGCCACGCTTTGTCTCTTACTTCTACTACACCAGCCATCTTTCCTCTCTCTCTCTCTCTCTCTCTCTCTCTCTCTCTCTCTCTCTCTCTCTCTCTCTCTTCTCTCCTCTCTCTCTCTCTCTCTCTTCTCTCTCTCTCTTCTCTCCTCTCCTCTCTCTCCTCAGCTTCCTGCTGATTGGGGAGTTGCCGTTCCTGGACCACGCTCGCCCGTACCCAGGGCGCGCTGACAAGCACCGGAAGTCTTCAGCTCTGGCGACAAGACAGGCCGGATGTGGCCTGTTTCTCTTATCTCCCCTTGCCTTGTGGAAGCTCCGTGCAGGGGGGGAGGGGGAAGCGGGCCAGGGACTGACGGGGGCTGAGGCCGTTCTTCCGAGACTGCAGGCTGGAAGAGAGGAGTCGGCGGATGCGCTTAATTCATCTTCTTTGATTAAGGAGAATTCCAAAGTCTCCCTTTGGAACAAAAGAAAAAAAAAAAAAAAAAAAATGACGACGATGAGGGCGTGTGTGGCTTGTCAAGATGTCAAGGAACAAGCCAGGGTAGTTCCAGTGTCTTGTTATTTTCTCTGGCGGAGGACTGACGATGACGATAACGACGACGACGACGACGATGACGACGAGGAGGAGGATGTCAACTCGCGTGCGATGGTGTCCTGCTAGTCACAGAACTCGTGGTCACTAATTAGCGCTTGGCACGCACCTTTCGCTGCGCTTGTTAACCCTTCGCACTTCGCTCACCCTTTTCTTCAAGAAACAACGGAATGGTGTAAGAGAGTCAAAGAGTCAAATTGGCCCCTTTTCTTTTTAAGTCCAGTAGTTTGATCTGCAAAGAAAACAATAGGCGTGGTAACGCGAGCCTTTATTTTTTTTTATTTATTTATTCTTTTTTCTTCACTTGACCCCTGTTCCCAGTCTTGGTCGTAGTTTTCCTAACCCTGTTTGTCGACTTGGGTCACGAGAGGCGGTTGTTTCTCCATGTTCTTGGTTTACAGTTTTCTCCGCTCCCACAAACCCTTCCACTCCTCGTGGTTATTTTTAATCTCTCATTTGCGGATTAGTTAACAGCACTTTAATTATATTTCTGAAGCCTACCGATCGCGTTACATTACTGAAAAACGGACAGACTCATGTGCTCCCTTGGACAGAGGCTGCATGTCAAGAGTGCACGAGAAGAAAAGAAAAAGAAAAAGAAAAAACGAAGAAAACAAAACGAAAGAAAAAGAATCGTCAAGCCATTCTGACAATCTCTCTTTTTATATAAAAGACATCACAGAAAATCCAGATTTTGTACTTCTCAAGGTACAGTGCGTTGAGGACAATGGTAAACCTATCACAACAGGGAAAATAGATGTTTAACCCTTTGACTCCTGCACCCTATCCACAACTGCAAAAACTTATCCCTTTGACTCCCTTTCACTCCCTCGCCGTATGCACGAGCTTCCTGCAAGAAGCTGGTGGATAGGGTGAGGGAGTCATAGGGTAAGTTTTTGTTTTGCTAGCATGGTTGACAATCCAGGATGCTTGTGGACATGGTGCGGGAGTCAAAGGGTTAAATAGCGTGAAACGTTCCTTAGGAAGTACTGAATTTTGACTTTTCGTTTGTTTTTGTTTTTTTGTGTTTTTTTTTTTTTTTTTTTTTTTTTTTAGAGATGGTGGTGTCTTCACATTGACTTTGAAACGTACGCTTTCGTGATTCTTTAATGGTCAGCACCACGCAGATTTGGTAGTCATCCATTCAGAAACAGCCGAGAAATGTTTTCATCTTGCGTACACATTTTGGTAACAGACATACAAACACAAGCACAAACAAAAATGCACACACACACACTCAAACATATATAACACATCACACACACACACACATACAAGCACATCACACACATATACGTAGATATCACTACGAATCACACACACACACACACACACAGACACACAAACACACACACGCACACACACACAAGAGAACACGAACACAGCAGAGAGAGAGAGAGGAGAGAGAGATTTCCATTTAAACAAAAAGGCAAGATTGACAAAAAAGTGAGAAAAAAAACCGATATATTTAGATGCCTCATGAAACATCCAGCGCCAGAGCGCTCGCGCGCGCGCGTGCGTTTTATGTGTGTGTGCGTGTGTGTGTGTGTGTGTGTGGCGCGCGCGTGACGTGGTATGTGCGCGCGTGCGCGTTCAAGACACTTTCTGACCCGTTTTGCCCCTTTTTTTTGAGGGCACTTGGTTCTGTCTGGTTCACCACCACGAGAGTATTTCTATCCACATTGGGCCATATGTTAAATTAACCCGCTGCAAGAAAATGCCGGGCATGAAAGTTGTCTGTTAGTTCACGCCTGCGTCAATAACGTATTGGAAAGACAAGAATTACAGGCCGTTTCTCCTTGCTTTGATTTTTTTTTTTTTTTTTTTTTTTTTTTTTTTTGCCCGTCGAGACGAATCAAGAGAAGAAGAACAGAACGAGGAAGAGAAAAGAAGAAGAAGAAAAGAAAAGAAGAAGAGAAGAAGAAGAAGAAGAAGAAGAAGATGATGATGATGATGATGATGATGATGATGATGATGATGATGATGATGATGATGAAGGAGACGTAGAAGAAGGAGACGAAAAAGAAAAAGGAGGAGGAGGAAGAAGAGAGAAGAAGAAAAAGCAGAGAAGAAGAAAAAAGTTCAGAACAGAAAAAAATCACGAGAAAGCCTGGTTGGCGCAGATATGGAGCTCTCTGCCTTCTAGTCTGAGTACACTGGTTTGAATCTGGCTAAGGAGGGAGGGAGAGAGAGAGAGAGAGAGAGAGAGAGAGAACAAACAGACAGACAGACAGACAGAGAGACAGAGACAGAAAGACAGTCAAACAGACACACAGAGAGAGCGAGAGACAGGCAGATAGAGACAGAGGCAGAGAAAGAGATAGTGTGTGTGTGTATGTGTAAGCGTTGTGTGTGTGTGTGTGTGTGTGTGTGTGTGTGTGTGTGTGTGTGTGTGTGTGTGTGTTTAAGTGTGTATTTATTTCTTTTTCATCAAAATGGATGTACCATGCACATTTTTTTCTCAGGGAACAGCACATCGCCACAATGCAGTGCCACTCGTTATTAGTTCATACCTGTACCAATGATTATGTATTTTATTTTGTATTATTCTTTTTTTTTTCTTTTCTTCTTTTTTTTATTATTATTATTGTTATTCTTGGAAAGACAAAA
>JAPXFY010000024.1:18579819-18587319 GCA_030674185.1 Monoplex corrugatus
ATCTTTGAGGGTGACGACTTAGAAGAAATCCGCTCTAGTATACTGATCAACAGCTCCACAGGAACTATATAGTTAACGTGACTAAATTTCACCTGTCGCTACCTTCAGGATGTGAGAAAACAGTATTGAAAATGTTGTAACTTGATATATTAAAGCGTCCATATCTGGAAGAGTTAAGGCATAACGATTACACATGTATATAAATTTCATGTATATATGTAAAGTCATAGAATTTTTTTTGGTGTCAGTCATTATGTTTATTGACAGTTATATGTCTGTTTATTTATTCCTCGCCGCTTATGAAAGGGACTGCAGTCGTTAAAATACCTTGTCCCGATTTTTTGAGTACCTCTCAAATTAATACATTAACGTTTGTTGTCCACTTTACGAAACGAGAAAGCAGTGAAGTCAATTCAAAAATCTAACCAAAGTACAGTGGCACAAAATTTAATGAACAGTAAAAAAAGCATTGAACAACCAAACAAAGTAGTCAACAAAATGAAAGAAAGAAGAAATAGAAAGATAGAAAGAAAGAAAGATAGAAAGAAAGATAGAAAGAAAGATAGAAAGATAGAAGATAGAAAGAAAGAAAGAAAGAAGAAAGATAGAAAGAAAGAGATAGAAGAAGATAGAAAGATAGAAAGAAAGAAAGAAAGAAAGAAAGATAGAAAGAAAGAAAGATAGAAAGATAGAAAGATAGAAAGATAGAAAGAAAGAAAGATAGAAAGAAGAAAGAAGAAAGATAGAAAGAAAGATAGAAAGATAGAAAGAAAGAAAGATAGAAAGAAAGAAAGATAGAAAGAAAGAAAGATAGAAAGAAGAAAGAAAGAGAAAGAAAGAAAGATAGAAAGAAAGAAGAAAGAAGAAAGAAAGATAGAAAGAAAGAAAGAAAGAAAGATAGAAAGAAGAAGAAGATAGAAAGATAGAAAGAAAGAAAGAGAAGATAGAAAGAAAGAAAGAAAGATAGAAAAAGAAAGAAAGAAAGATAGAAAGAAAGAATAGAAAGATAGAAAGAAAGAAAGATAGAAAGAAAGAAAGAAGATAGAAAGAAAGAAAGATAGAAAGATAGAAAGATAGAAAGAAATAGAAAGAAAGAAAGATAGAAAGAAAAGATAAAGAAAGAAAGAAGATAGAAAGAAAAGAAAGAAAGATAGAAAGAAAGAAGAGATAGAAAGAAGAAAGAAAGATAGAAAGAAAGAAAGATAGAAAGAAAGAAAGAAGAAGAAAGATAGAAAGATAGAAAGAAAGAAAGAAAGAAAGATAGAAAGAAAGAAAGAAAGAAAGAAGAAGAAGAAAGAAAGAAAAAGATAGAAAGAAAGATAGAAAGAAAGAAAGAAAGAAAGATAGAAAGATAGAAAGAAAGAAAGATAGAAATAAAGAAAGATAGAAATAAAGAAAGAAAGATAGAAATAAAGAAAGAAAGATAGAAATAAAGAAAGAAAGATAGAAAGAAAGAAAGAAAGATAGAAAGATAGAAAGATAGAAAGAAAGAAAGATAGAAAGATAGAAAGAAAGAAAGAAAGATAGAAAGAAAGAAAGAAAAGAAAGATAGAAAGATAGAAAGATAGAAAGATAGAAAGATAGAAAGAAAGATAGAAAGAAAGAAAGAAAGATAGAAAGAAAGAAAGAAAGATAGAAAGATAGAAAGATAGAAAGATAGAAAGAAAGAAAGAAAGATAGAAAGAAAGAAAGAAAGAAAGATAGAAAGATAGAAAGATAGAAAGAAAGATAGAAAGATAGAAAGATAGAAAGAAAAAAAGATAGAAAGATAGAAAGAAAGAAAGAAAGAAAGATAGAAAGATAGAAAGATAGAAAGAAAGAGAAAAGATGGTGACATCGAAGAAAGAAAGCACGGAAAAAAGAAAAAGAAAGAAAAAGACCCAGGAAAGAAATCGTTTCTCTTCCTCTCGCGAGGTTTTCTGTCTTTTGATATCCGAGACTACATTTTTGGGCGCATTAATCTCGGCAGCGGAAATGACGCATATGCTTCATTAGAGCGTCGTGTATTCCTCCGCCTGCGGCGGGCGGGCGGCCAGCAACCGGCATTATCTTCCCCTTGTCTCTGGCAGCAGCTCCCACCCCCACCCCCACCCCCTACGCTCCCACCCCCTCCCCTACCCCCCTACCTCCTACAACGTAGATACTGAGAGCTATTGATTTCTTATTCGTTTCGATCGTTTAAACATTTCTTTCGATTCATTACTCCGTCCGTTTTCGGAGTGAATTTCTTCCCTTGTTCCCTGTGCTAGAGTTCGATCTGTTTTCGTGGCCAGTAAGGTTGCTGAGGATTTTTTTTTGTTTGTTTTTTTATCTTTTTTTTTCTTTTCTTTCTTTTTAAGGTAAAAGCTTGCGGGGTCTTTGTGGGGGAATTTGTCGACGTATGTTTGGACTGCGTGTAAAAGTTAAAGAAGGAGACAATAGCATTGGGGGACTTAGTGTTCGCTCCACTGGCGCTTACTATTGTTCTCGGCTTCTTTGATGTCTCCGTTGCCTGTGTTGGCTTGTATTGTTGTCTGTCTGTCTGTCTGTCTGTCTGTCTTGTCTCTGTGTTTTTGGTGTGTGTGTGTGTGTGTGTGTGTGTGTGTGTGTGTGGTGTGTGTGTGTGTGTGTGTGTGTGTCTGTGTGTTTCTGTTTTTTGGTGTTTGTGTGTGTGTGTGTCTGTTTGTCTTTGTGTCTGTCTGTCTGTCTCTGTCTTCCTCTCTCACACACATACACAAACTCTCTCTCTCTCTCTGTCTGTCTCTGTCTGTCTGTCTGTCTGTCTGTCTGTCTGTCTGTATCTCTCTGTCTCTCTCTCTGTTTCTGTCGTTCTTTCTCTCTCTGTGTCTCTATCCCTGTCTCTCTTCCTCTCTGTCTCTCTGTCTCGCTCGCTCGCTCGCTCTCTCTATCTGTTTCTTTCTCTCTTCTGCTCGCTCGCTTGTCACTCTGTCTCCTTTTAACTCTCTGGTTCTGTCTCTCGCTTTCTTAGATTTGGCTGTCTTTGGTGTTTGCGGGTGTTCTCTCTCTCTCTCTCTTTCTTTCTCTCTCTCTCCCTCCCTTCCCCCCCCCCCCCCCTCTCTGCCTGTCTGTCTGTCTGTCTGTCTCTCTCTCGCTCTGTCTCTCTCTCTTGCTCTGTCTGTCTATATATCTCTCTCTCTCTCTGTCAGTCTGTCTACCTCTCTCTCTCTCTCTCTCTACCCCCGTCTCTCTCTCTTCTCCGATCTCTCTCTGTCTCTGTCTCTTTCCTTCTCTCTCTGTCTTTCTCTCTCTGTCTTTCTCTCGATCTCTCTCTCCCCCTCTCTCCTTCCCCCCCTCTCTCTCTCTCTCTCTCCCTCTCTTCTCTTTCTCTCTCTCTTCCTCTCTTCTCTCTCTCTCTCTTTTCTCCGATCTTTCTCTGTCTCTGTCTCTCTCCTTCTCTCTCCGTCTTTCTCTCTTTCTCTCTCTCTGTCTTTCTCTCTCTCTGTGTCTTTCTCTCTCTCTCTCTCTCTCTGTCTTTCTCTCTATCTCTCTCTCTTTCTCTCTCTCCATCCCTCCCTTCCCCCCTCTCTCTCTCTCTCTGTCTGTCTCTCTCCCTCTCTCTCTCTCTGCGCGCCCACTTGGTATCTTTAGCTGCGTACAGCCTGTCCTCTGGTTTGTTCGGGCTGTCTCTCCAATGCTCCTTTCTACTACCTCCAAGCGAACGGAACGGAACGGACGGAGGCTGGAATCTTAATCGTGTCTTTGCTCATCAAGTAGCAGAGGCTGGGACTAGGGGATCGCCCATGAAACGGGGTTTTTAAAACCCCGAGCATGAATACCAATGGCTTCAATTAATGCGACAGCAAGCAGCGAGCCATCCAGGGCAAGGCAAAGGGGGAGGGGGTGGGTGGGGGGACAAGAGAGAGAGAGAGAGACAGACAGACAGACAGAGAGGAAAGAGAGAGAGACAGAAACAGACAGAGATTCTGAGACAGACAGAGAGACAGACCAAGAGAGAGTGAGAAGAGACAGACAGGCAGAATGAGAGAGACAGAGACAACCAGAGACAGAGACAGACAGTCAGAGACAGAGAGACAGACCAAGAGAGAGTGAGAAAGAGACAGACAGGCAGAATGAGAGAGACAGAGACAAACAGAGACAGAGACAGACAGTCAGAGACAAGAGAGAGAGAGACAGAGATAGACAGGCAGCTCTAAGAGAGAGAGAGAGAGAGAAAGAGAGAGAGAGAGAGACAGAGACAGATACAGGGATAGACAGACAGACAGAGAGACAAAGAGATAGAGAGACAGAGACATAGAGAGACAGAGACAAAGAGACAGACAGACAGACAGACAGACAGACAGACAGAGACAGAGACTGTCCTTCAAATCAAACGGTTCAAGGCTAGGAGTTTTGGCGGACTGAGAGAGAGAGAGCTGGGAATGGACATGGTGATAATTTGGAGGATGAGTTGATGGGGAGAAAGATGACAAAAGATAGGGGGGGGGGGGGGGGCGCTGCATCGTCCTGAGCGTCCCAGAGCGGCACAAAACGTCCCGGAGGTAGGAGGTTGATTTTGACGATGAAGGGAAAAGAAGAGAAACGGTCAGCTAACGAAACTAATTTGTCCCATCCCCAAACCCTACCCTACCCGACGACTGTCCCATGTTTTTATCGGAAAGCTCTGTTGTGTGAGGATTATTAACAAATGAAAATGAATGAATAAGTAAATAAATGAAATAAATAAATGGACCAAATAAACAAACAAACAAATAAATAAGGAAATAAGGAAATAAATAAATGCATGAATAAATGAATGAATGAATGAATGAATGAATAATAAATGAACGAAATTAATAAATAAATAAACAAATAAATAAACAAACAAATAAACGAATAAATAGATAAATAAATAAATAAATAAATAAATAAATAAATATGGAAAAATTCAGTTTTTTTGTTCTAGGTAATGGAACCATATGACGCGTGGGTTGTCTGCTTTACCACCACCGGCTGCGAGTTTGTAGTTTCTTTCTTTCTTTCTTTCTTTCTTCTTCTTCTTTTTCTTTTTCTTCTTCTTCTTTACAATCAGATGTTTTATCGTGTCTCTGAATTTGTTGGCGACAAATGGCGACAGCTCACTTTGGGATTAACCTTGTCTTTGTTAGTCGGTCGACGGACGGCTCCAGTTTTTAGCTTGACGGATGATACTTTATGTTTAAAGCAGTCTTTGATAGTGCACTGCCGTGCATAGGTATTGATTCATTGACTGATTGATAGAGAGAAGGGGAGAGAGAAGGGGTGGAGGGAGGGAGAGAGAGAGAGAGAGAGTGTGTGTGTGTGTGTGTGTGTGTGTGTGTGTGTGTGTGTGTGTGTGGTGTGTGTGTGTGTGTGTGTGTGTGTGTGTGTGTTGCACAAATTTTGCCTTCTTTTTCGTGTTTAGTCTTTTTACTGTACGTTCACTGCCCACAGCGCTAGTCACAATTATTAAAACCACTTCCTGCAGGAAGCTGATGGATAGGGCAAGGGAGTCAAAGGGTTAAGTTTTTGCAGTTGGTGGATAGGGTGCGGGAGTCAAAAGGGTTAATAAGATGTGCAGCGAACAGGCCAGTTTTTTTAGGATGTGGGATGGGATTGAACACAAGACGTCAGATATCGATTCCACAGCTCCCTGTTCAGTGAAACCACCCAGCCTGTGTAAAAGGATCAAGGCAAAAGGAAAAAAAAAAGGAAAAGAAAAGAAAAAAAAAAAGAAAAAAGAAAAAAAAGAGAAAAAAAAAACAAAAAACAAAACCAGCATTTATTGGGATCACAAAAAGGCCTTATGTTATTAATGTTATGGCCGAGTGTCATGTTTTCATTTTTTTCTCCCCTGCGTTTGATGTGGTCGACCTTCGTCGGTTTTACGAGAGGAGATGATGGCGTTCAACAGGGTGGTGACACAGCGGTAGTAGGTGTGTGTTACGAGCGTCCTTACATCTTCTTTTTTGTGAAGTTTAACAGCGGCTTGAGCCCCGTTGATGGCAGTTGGAAGGACGCTTTCGAGGTGAACGTGAAGCCGCCGTTCTTCCCCTGCATCAAAGCGCCAGGTATCCATCCTATGAAATGAAAAGTCGCGGCCCTGGGATAAGCCCATGAAGAGACGAGGTATAGGATTAGCTATGAAACGTCTCCCTGTGTGGAGCAGGGCATGAAAAGGCCTGATACGGGATCAACCCCGAAACGCTGTATTGGGCTGAAGCCTGAGACATAAACACAGAGACCGGCAACTTCTTCACGGTTTCGTTGGCCATCAGACTCCTGCTCGAACGACGTCTAACGATCGGTTTCATTGAGCGCCGTAAAATAAAATGTTTGAACCAGTATTTTTCATTTGGTCCCTTTTTATCCACTGGACGAGGCGGGAGGGAAGTTTTTAGTCCTCTTCTTATTATCCGTTGTTTGGTGTTGTTTGTGGTCTGTTTGTGACCGTGCATTCGCGCTTGACAAAGGCCAGTTGGCCGAAAATTTGCGCTTGTCTTGTCTTGTTGCGTTGAATACGCGTTCACTTTGGTTTGCTTGTTCTTCTGGTTCCTGCATCCTAAGCCTTCTGTAGTCTTGTGTGAGACGTAGCTCAGACCGTTACGACAATACGGATAAAGTGACCCGTTAGATGATTCGAACCCAACAGGACCAGGCCGGCTCGTGGGTTTTATGTGCAGGCTTAAGGCTTGTGCCGTGATCATTCTGGATCTTCTCCATCGCATGGCACCCGTGACAATAGTGCATATGGAATTCATTCTGAGTGCGGAGACGTCATCTTGAGAAACTGAAATTGAAATTGAAATTGAATCCAACAGGTACAACTGATTTGCTCATCTCTCCGTCAGTGTCTTTGGTTGAATGAAACAACACCTATCCAGACCCCAAGACAGTGGTGGTGGGTATGGTATGGTCTGGGCGGAATAAAGTCATGAAAAACTCATGCTGCGAGCCCAGTTTCAGTGGCTGTTGGCTCAGTTCACACGATCAGAGAGAAGCAAGTGTCCCTTTAGCAAAGGCCATCGCGGCAGGGGAGCGCCCATCAAACGTGGATCAAGCTCAGCAATAGGCAGTGAACACTGTCCTCCCCCCACCCCCACCCTGCTCCTCCTGTGCTTGTAGGGAGGGGGAGTTTAAAACCCGGAATAATGGCCCCGGCTTCAAAGACAGTCCTAGGTCCTGTTGAAAAGAGGGAGGGAAGAGTGTTGTAACCTTTGACAGGAGGAAGGTACTCAGGAGCCTGTTTCTCGGTCACGAGTGAGTTGCGTCCCTTAGAGGAGTGACAGTTTTATAAACGCGTTTTTTTTTTTTTTTTAAAGAAGAAGAAGAGGCATGATTCGAAAATCATTATCACAAGGGGAAAATGTGCTTGTGCTGTAAAATGTCCATTGCATTTTTCCAGCAGATATCGACGTAAAGTTTGTATGCATACAAGTCTTGATATCATTTCCATCGACCGTTGTGATTGTGGTAGTGATCGTAACTCTCTCTCTCTCTCTCTTCTCTCTCTCTCTCTCTCTCTCTCTCTCTCTCTCTCTCTGA
>JAPXFY010000024.1:18594819-18604819 GCA_030674185.1 Monoplex corrugatus
AAGAGAGAGAGAGAGAGAGAGGGGGGGGCAGGGGGGCAGAAAGAGACAGAGAGGGGGGGGGGAGTGCAGGAGGAGACAGAGAGAAAGAGAGAGACAGAGAGAGAGACAGACAGACAGAGACAGAGAAAGACAGAAAGAGAAAGAAAGAGAGAGAGAGAGAGACAGAAAGTATGTGTGTGAGAGAGAGAGGGGGGAGACAAAGACAGAGAGACAGAGAGAGACAGAGACAGAGAGCGAGACAGAGAGCGAGAGCGAGAGAAAAAGGGAAGGGGAGAAAGAGAGAGAGAGAGAGACGTAGAGAGAGAGAGAGACAGAGACAGACAGACAGACAGTCAGATAGACAGACTGACACATACACAGACAGAGAAAGGGGAGAGAGAGGGAGGGAGAGAGGGAGACAGACAGACAGACATAGATACACAGAGGGAGAGAGACAGACAGACAGACAGAAAGAAAGACAGACAGACAGACAGAAAGACAGATAGACAAACAGATAGACAGACAGATAGACGATAGTATGAAACTGCACTTTGCGTTTGCATCAAGCGGATACTGTGAGGGTTTAGAATGGGAAGATGAAATAACACTTCAACACGATCGATGTCCCCCGTACCCTTACGAACCTGTCATAAAAAGGAAATCCCTTCCGTCTCTTCTTTATTCCATCAATCAGCTGGGGGAGAGTAAATCTGACAAAGAGAATTATGCGAATTAAAGGAATGACAGCCAGCTCAGGTGTTCAAGAATGCTTATTAAAAGTTCTTGAAAAGGAGTGCAGTGTACCGCTGGCTCTCTCTGTCTGTCTGTCTGTCTGTCTGTCTGTCTATGTCTCTCTCTCTCTCTCTTTTCTCTCTCTCTCTCGGTTTCTTTTTCTCTCTGTGCTCTCTCTGTCTCTGTCTCTCTTTTCTCTGTCTGTCTGTCTGTCTCTGTCTCTGTTTCTGTCTCTACCTCTCTCTGTCTCTGCCTCTCTCTCTCTGTCTCTCTGTCTCTGTCTCTGTGTTTCTGTCTCTGTCTCTGTCTCTCTCTCTCGCTCTTTATGTGTCTCTTCCTCTTCTCTCTCTCATTGTGTCTCTCTCTCTCTTCTATCTATCTGTCTGTCTGTCTGTCTGACTGTCTCTCTCTCTCTCTCTCCCTCCTTTCCCTCTCTTTTTCTCTCTCTAGTTCTGTCTCTGTCTCTCTCTCTCTCTCTTATGTTTCTCTTTCTCTTCTCTCTCTCATTGTCTCTCTCTCTGTCTTCTCTCTGTGTGTCTGTCTGTCTGTCTGTCTCTCTCTCTCTGTCTCTCTCTCTCTCTGTCCGTCCGTCCTTCTTTCCCTCCCTTTTTCTCTCTCTAGTTCTATCTCCACTCTACATACACGCGTTTTTCATTACAGAAGGTGAAGATAAAGAGTACAAATAGAAGAATGTGCAAAAGATGAAGGAAGCAAGCGAACAACAACACATTTGCAATACAAATCTCCCTTCGCTACGAAGCCTGAACTGATTTTAAATGCTGTCTGCATGCATGAATCTGGTACCAGAGAAAGCTAACTGTGTTTATGTATAAGGCACTACATTGGAGACGATCGTGTATCGATAGTTTAAACTGATTCTTTGTTGTCTGATTTTTTGTTTGTTTGTTTGTTGCGTTTTATTTTGCTTCACCCCTGAAGAAAGCAACTCCCCCCCCCCCCCCCCCAATCATGCGGGACAAAAAATATCTTGTGAAATAAATAAATAAATAAATAAATAAATAAATAAACACAGCAACCCCCCAACCTTGCGGAACAAAACTCTCTTGTGAAATGAAGAAATGAATGAATGAATGAATGAATGAATGAATATTAAACAGATAAATGAATAAATAAATACATGAATAAATAAAGTCATGTGGGACAAAAATCTCACGTAAAAATGAATAAATAAATGAATAAACAAATAAATGAAAATCTAAATCCACCCCGATCTAATGCAGGCTGGTAAGTTCTGTTGATAGAGAGTCGTGTCTTCAAAATCTGAGGTCTTGAGTTCAGAATACACACAGACACACACACACACACACACACACACACACACACACACACACACACGCACGCACGCACGCACGCACGCACGCACGCACACACACACACACACACACACACACAAAAGAAACAACATGGCCTGATCGCTATCCATCCTAAATGCTCCATGACATTCTGGTGGTACCAGCTTACTGTTTCATCCACCTCCGTCCTACCACACCTATATAATTTCAAGACATTACCAGCGCATAGCGTTTTTAAGCAGACAAAAAAATAATTATATCTTGCCAGATACATACTGGCAGCGATCATAAAGATAAACCCCGAATCTATCAAATACTTACTGACGGATTTGGGTAGAGCGTGCACGGAATGGTCCGAGTGTTATGAATCGCCTTTGAACCAAAACTCAAGCCTCTAAACTTTCAGTCTGATCCAACGCAAGTCGGGTTCATCTGATATTGTCAGATAGTTAAGCCGCGCGCGTGTGTGTATGTGTCTGATCTGCCGCCCGTTGCATGAGGGCGTCAGGTTCTGGTGCAACCTTGATGGGAGAAGAGTAATGCACAAGGTACGACCCGACACTCGGCCCAAGTGATCCCATTTCTCCTGCGATTCAGCCGCTAATCCTCCCCGGGCCTTGCCCTAATGCAAAAGGGGGGATAGTCTTGTAGTGTTCTTTTCTCTTGTGGAGCAAAGGGGGTGGGGTGGGGTGGGGGTGGGGTGAGGGGCGAGAGAACAGTCCCCCCCTTACCGCTTGCTTTTGGCTCCGGGGAGAGCCAGTTGTCGTTCGTTCATGCAGGCGAGATTTTGCGTGAAGTCGTTCTTTCTCCGTCACGTGCGCCGCACGCTCCGGTGCGCACGCGCGAAGGCGACGTGTCAGGTGACGCGGGAGACCTGACAACGCGACACCCCTAAGGAGTGAGACGGCGCGGTTTTTTTTTGTTTTTGTTTTTTTTGGTATCCTTACACCCTGTTATCCATCCGCCGGACTGACGCAATGAGGTCTCTAGTAAGGTCAAGCAGATGGGACCGTCCCTCATCGGTACCAGAGAGAATGCGACGCTACTAAGCTGTTTGCTGGTACCAGATTTCTTTTTTGTCCCTGAACCTATGCCCAAGACATCGTGATGGATAGCCAGTGTCCTTTTGCGTCTCCCTTCCTCTGGGTGAAAAAGAAAAAGTTTCATAGGCGTTTATTGTTTCCTTAACGACGTTCGTTTCTTCTGTCTCATCTGCTGAATAAAAAATGAGTAAAGGCAGTGGATGCGAGAGGAGCATGATTCTGGAGCTCTGTTGTCATTGTTTAAAGCTTGTCTTATTAATGCCATCAGCGAGCGAACGAAATGTCATTTATTTTTACAGTGCATTTAAAATCAGAAGTGCTGTTACTATGTATTAGCCTAATTAACCCTTTGACTCCTGCACCCTATCCACCAACTGCAAAAATTCAAGTCTTTGACTTTCTCACACTGTCCATCAGTTTCCTGCAGGAAGCTGGTGGATAGGGTGAGGAAATCAAAGGGTTAATTTGTTGCTTTGCTGGCATGGTTGAGAATGCAGGATGCTGGTGGACAGGGCGCGGGAGTCAAAGGGTTAAATTAATGTATTTATGACTGATTTTGCCGTTACGTGCATCGCCCTTCTAAAGTGCTGTTGCCTCTATGCATAGACCACCTGAAGTCTTGTTTCTCAGGTAGGTGCGTTTTATCCACTTGGTCATCTCTCCATTAGGCGACCTATTTCATCCTCGATCTCCGTGGAATGCTGTCTCCGTATCAATATTACCCACACCTTCTGGAAATTCTGTGCTACCAATTTCTTCTTTTCCTGTCACTGTCGTTGTTTGTGCCACCTTTCTTTGCTTTCTTTCGACTCTTTCTATCATTCTCTGCCTTGCCCGTTCATCTGTATGCGTTCTATAAAGTCTTACATAGTTTCTATTAGGATTGGTGTTTGGGTACTTACATTGATTGCATTTTTGGCCCAAAGGAAATGTAATAGGCAGATGCAATTTTAGGTAATTCAGGCCAGTTTTTATGTATGTTTTAATGTCCTCGGCTATATTTACATATTGCTTTTGAGGGGTCCTTAGCTATATTTACATTGCTATTGAGGTGTCCTTAGCTATATTCACATTTCTAGTGAGGTGTACTTAGCTATATTCACATTTCTATTGAGGTGTCCTTAGCTATATTTACATTTCTATTGAGGTGTCCTTAGCTATATTCACATTTCTATTGAGGTGTCCTTAGCTATATTCACATTTCTATTGAGGTGTCCTTAGTTATATTCACATTTCTATTGAGGTGTCCTTAGCTATATTCACATTTCTATTGAGTTGTCCTTAGCTATATTCACATTTCTATTGAGATGTCCTTAGCTATATTCACATTTCTATTGAGGTGTCCTTAGTTATATTTCTATTTCTAGTGAGGTGTCCTTAGCTATATTCACATTTCTATTGAGGTGTCCTTAGCTATATTCACATTTCTGTTGAGGTGTCCTTAGCTATATTCACATTTCTGTTGAGGTGTACTTAGCTATATTCACATTTCTATTGAGGTGTCCTTAGCTATATTCACATTTCTATTGAGGTGTCCTTAGCTATATTCACATTTCTATTGAGGTGTCCTTAGTTATATTTACATTTCTAGTGAGGTGTCCTTAGCTATATTCACATTTCTATTGAGGTGTCCTTAGCTATATTCACATTTCTATTGAGGTTCCTTAGCTATATTCACATTTCTAGTGAGGTGTCCCTAGCTATATTCACATTTCTAGTGAGGTGTCCTTAGCTATATTCACATTTCTATTGAGGTGTCCTTAGCTATATTCACATTTCTATTGAGGTGTCCTTAGCTATATTCACATTTCTATTGGGGCGTCCTTAGCTATATTCACATTTCTAGTGAGGTGTCCTTAGCTATATTCACATGTCTAGTGAGGTGTCCTTGGCTATATTCACATTTCTGTTGAGGTGTCCTTAGCTATATTCACATTTCTATTGAGGTGTCCTTAGCTATATTCACATTTCTATTGAGATGTCCTTAGCTGTATTTACATTTCTATTGAGGTGTCCTTAGCTATATTCACATTTCTAGTGAGGTGTCCTCAGCTATATTCACATTTCTATTGAGGTGTCCTTAGCTATATTTACATTTCTATTGAGGTGTCCTTAGCTATATTCACATTTCTATTGAGGTTTACTTTTTTAAATTAACCTCCACGGTGATAAATTGAACGGAATGGTCAAGTCCTGGGTATTATCCTTAGACCATGGGCGAAAATGCATTGTTGTGTGTATTTGATTATTTTCCTTTTTTTTTTTTTCGGGTCATCAAGGTGTTGTGTTCATTTTGCAATGGTCATAGCCCTGACATGGCTCTGCGCAGTCGGCTGGGCTTTAAACAAAGACAATAACACTACTACTACTACTAATGGTAATAATGATATTGATTATGATAATAGTAATAACAATACTTTTAATAACAACAACGCCAATAATGATAATAACAACACCAATAATAATAATAATAATAACAGTAATAATAATAATAACAATAATAATGATAATAATAATAATTTCGTCCTTGAGATTACTCAACTCCGAATATGATGACGAACGAGAAGAAGAACTTCTCCACCGATAAAAGTTGGACTGAATTGCGTGAAAAGAGGGAGAGGGATTTTGTGCGTCGACCAGAGAGCTTTGGGCATGTCAGGCTTTCCGACGTGACGTGTACAAGAGTTATCTGTCGTACACCACCACCACAGTTGTCGAACCTGTTTGTCCTTCCGCTTTACCTCTGACAGCGGCTGTGTGAGCACCCGCCATGTTTTGCGATAAGTCTTGTGACAGGATCGCTCGATTCTGATTGGGTTGCTTTTGTGTAATGTGGTTATCTTCATGATCTGTGGCAGATCCGGAGTCGCCAAATCTGATTGGTGTTCTCTACGATCATTCCAAGGTTTGATTGATCCGCGCTTTTTGTGTGTGTGTGTGTAATTTGGTTATCTCTGTGTGTGATCTCTGACGAGTTCTGTGTCTCCTTATCTGATTGGTTTTGGTACGAGATCGCCCGGTGTTTGATTGGTCGCTTTCGTATAATTTGGTTTATCTTTTTCGATCAATGACAACCGCGATAAGTCTTGTGTCTGGCCCCGTCTCATTGGTTCATGCGTTTCCATATCTGAGTGGTTCTTTTGTGGCCCATTAGCATCAGATCCTGGCATTCCTCCTTAGAGAATCCGACATCGGTATCTCACAATGCAACTAAAATTTTTTAAGGCTTCTTTGAGGAACATTCTTATAGCTAGTCCTCGTTATACCCTGAGAGTGGTAGGACTTTCAGTACAGAACAGTACAGAACAACAGAACAAAACAGAACAGAACAGGCCCATTAGCTCATTTGTTAGAGCGCAGTGCCCATGACAAGGGTTTGTGGAGTCGACCCTCGGTCGGGTCATTTTTACGCAGGCTGGTTGGTCCTTTTGACAGGGGCTGTAGACTCAAGATCTGCTATCTCGAGTTCAAATCCCAGCCCACAATATGAATGACTGGCCTTCTTCTTCTTTTTTTTTTGTTGAGTTTAAAGTCCTACCACTCTACACCACTAGTTATAAGAATGTTGCTCAAAGAAGCCTTAAAAATTTTTTTAGTTGCATTGTGAAATACCGATGCTATGGTCGGATTCTCTGATCATGGATATAACTGGCCTAATCGTTGACCCTCTTAGTATTTTTGTATCGTTCTGGTGGTGTCAGCTTAGTGTTTCAAAGATCCCTTTTTCTCTTCCCTTTACCCTCTACATTTTAAGACTTTGCCATTGCATATATATATATATATATATAATTTTGTTTTGTTTTGTTTTTTTTGCGCAGGCTCGGGAAGTCTATCAGATAACTGTTGGAAGACTTGAGTGGAACGCGTATGGAATTCTCCTAGTGCGATAAATCCTTCTTGAACAAACTTCAGAATCATTCAATATTTGACTGGTTGCTTTGTGCAATGTCTGTTTCTTTTTCTTTTTTTTATATATATTATTTTTATGATCGTTTTCAAATGTGATCAGTAATGAGACAAATATGACTGGTCTTTATGCTATCGCTGAATGTTAGATAGTTTGTTTTACGGTATATTGACATCTTTATAGTTTGTTTTATGGTATGTTGACATCTTTATAGT
The DNA here is from genome assembly GCA_030674185.1 of Monoplex corrugatus. NCBI lineage: Eukaryota > Metazoa > Mollusca > Gastropoda > Littorinimorpha > Ranellidae > Monoplex > Monoplex corrugatus. The sequence continues at coordinate 18,602,009 of JAPXFY010000024.1, forward strand.
TTGTTTTATGGTATGTTTACATCTTTATAGTTTGTTTTATGATATTTTGACATCTTTATAGTTTGTTTTACGGTATTTGATGTCTTTATAGTTTTTTTTACGGTATTTACGATCAATACAAAAAGTTTAGTTTCTAATGCTCTTTTAGTTCGTATCAGGTACATGTCATCAGATCGTTGTGTTGTTTTTGTTTTTGAGGTTTTACTGTATCTTGATTGTCTATATTGTTTTCTTTTTTACTCTTTATTCTCTCTTTTTCATTTGTCTCTCTCTCAGTCTCGTTTCTCGGTCATTTGTCTCTCTTCTTTTTTGTTTCTTGTCTTTTCTCTTTCATCTGTCTTCTGTCTCTCTCTCTCTCTTCTCTCTGTCTCTCTTCTCTGTCTCTCTCTGCTTCATTCTCTCGTCTCTCTCTCTTGCTCTCTACTCTCTCTGCTCTGTCTCTGTCTCTCATCTCTTTTCTGTCTCTCGTCTCTTCTCTCTTCTCTCTCTTCTCTGTCTCTGTCTCTCTTCTCTGTCCTCTCTATCTCTCCTCTCTGTCTCTGTCTCTGTCTCTCTTCTCTCTCGTCTCTGTCTCTCTCTTCTCTGTCTCTGTCTCTCGTCTCTCCTCTGTCTCTCTATCTCTCTGTCTCTCTTCTCTCTGTCTCTGTCTCTGTCTCTCTGTCTCTCTGTCTCTGTCTCTCTATCTCTCTCTGTCTCTGTCTCTCTGTCTCTCTTCTCTCTCTGTCTCTCTCTCTCGTCTCTGTCTCTCTGTCTCTGTCTCTCTATCTCTCTCTGTCTCTGTCTCTCTGTCTCTCTATCTCCTCTCTGTCTCTGTCTCTGTCTCTTCCTCTGTCCTCTCTATCTCTCTCTGTTTCTCCTGTCCTCTCTGTTCTCTTGTCTCTCTTCTCGTCTCTTCTCTGTCCTTCTCTCTCTCTCGTCTCTGTCTCTCTGTCTCTCTATCTCTCCTGTCTCTGTCTCGCTCTCTGTCTTCTTCTCTCTCTGTCTCTGTCTCTGTCTCTCTATCTCTCTCTGTCTCTGTCTTGTCTCTGTATCTCTCTCTGTCTCTGTCTCTGTCTCTCTGTCTCTGCTCTTCTCTGTCTCTGTCTCTGTATCTCTCTCTGTCTCTCTATCTCTTCGTCTCTGTCTCTGTCTCTCATCTCTCTTGTCTCTTTCTCTGTCTCTCTGTCTCTGTCTCTCTGTCTCTCTATCTCTCTCTGTCTCTGTCTCTCTGTCTCTCTATCTCTGTCTCTGTCTCTGTCTCTCTGTCTCTGTCTCTCTATCTCTCTCTGTCTCTGTCTCTCTGTCTCTTATCTCTCTCTGTCTCTGTCTCTGTCTCTGTCTCTCTCTTTTTTTCTTTCTCATTCCTTCTTTTCACTAGTCTTTTAATGTCACGTGTCTGTTATTTCTAGTGTCGTTATTGTTAATGCTGTTTTTTGTCCGTTTTCAAATCAGCCCACTGTCTTGATTGAGCTCAATGCTGTAAAAGACATTAAATCGTCGAATTAACAAATTGTCAGATCTCTATTTAACTAATGCTTCTGGGTCTGTAGAGGCAGAGAGACTAGCAAGAGTGTGGCAGCAGGGCCTATCCCAACCCGCCACTCCAGAATCCTCCTTAACTCTGGCATCAATGAGGAGCGTAACATCCCCCCTGTGGCCACACAATAGTATTATCGCCTCCGGCTACCGCGCTATAATTAGCACTGTGAGCGTGGCCCGAGCTCGTCAAGGGAGTTAAGTCGTGGACATGTTGAGAGCCGGGCATGTCCGATAACTGAGGGCTGGCTGGTGGGGACTCGCTGTGTCTTCTTTTTGCAGCGATTTCTCTCTATTCGGCCGCGTGAGTTCTGCCGTTTCAATTTTAACCCTTTGACTCCCGCGCCCTTATCCACCAACAGCAAAAAAAAAATAAAAAAAAAAAGACAACCCTTTGACTCCCTCACCCTGCATGAAGCTGGTGGATAGGGTGAGGGAGTCAAAGGGTTAAGTTTTTTCTTTGCTAGCATGGTTGATGATGCAGGATGCTGATGGACAGGGTGCGGGAGTCAAAGGGTTAAATGGAACATACCGTTTTCTAGTCAAAGGGTTAAGTTTTTGCTTTGCTAGCATGGATGACGATGTAGTATGCTGATGGACAGGGTGTGGGAGTCAAATGGTTAATTGGAACTTTTCGTTTTCTGTCTAATGGCGTGAGCTTTAATTTCAGTTTCAGTTTCAGTTTCTGTTACAGTTTCATATTTTCTTAACAAGACAGCGTGTTTGCGCACGGAATAATTCAGTATGCATCAGATGCCATGTGATACAAAAAGGACTCAAAATGATCACGGCCTAAACCGTACATCTGCCCACACAAACCCAAGGCGCGTTACAATAAGATTTTCAGGTCCTGCCTGATTTACAGGTTCTATAAAAGACCCGGCCGGGGAGAAAATATCGGACAGACTTGCAGAGTTGCTGAGGAAAGAGAGGGTGGGAGATGTACTTGGCAGCGATAAGGAATAGATTCATATGGAGGGGCCATGATCGCTAACGCCATGCAGCAGGGCACATGATGATGATAGACCGTCTTCTGCATCATTCCTGTTTTGCACCATTCCTGTTTTGCACCATTCCTGTTTTGTATCATTCCTGTTTTGCACTATTCCTGTTTAGCACCATTCCTGCTTTGCACCATTCCCGTTTTGCACCTTTCCTATTTTGCACCATTCCTGTTTTGCACCGTTCCTGTTTTGTACCATTCCTGTTTTGCACCACTCCTGTGTCACCTCCAACTCTCCTCCAAAACTGAGGTCAGCACGAAAGCAGGGCATGAATGGCCACAGAAACATGAAC
>JAPXFY010000024.1:18609819-18614819 GCA_030674185.1 Monoplex corrugatus
TTTAGACAGGATACATTGAAAGATGGTTTTAGACAGGATACATTGAAAGATAGTTTTAGACAGGATACATTGAAAGATGGTTTTAGACAGGATACATTGAAAGATAGTTTTAGACAGGATACATTGAAAGATGGTTTTAGACAGGATACATTGAAAGACAGTTTTAGACAAGATACATTGAAAGATGGTTTTAGACAGGATACATTGAAAGATAGTTTTAGACAGGATACATTGAAAGATAGTTTTAGACAGGATACATTGAAAGATAATTTTAGACAGGATACATTGAAAGATAGTTTTAGACAAGATACATTGAAAGACAGTTTTAGACAAGATACATTGAAAGATGGTTTTAGACAGGATACATTGAAAGCTAGTTTTAGACAGGAAACATTGAAAGATAGTTTTAGACAGGAAACATTGAAAGATAGTTTTAGACAGGAAACATTGAAAGATAGTTTTAGACAGGAAACATTGAAAGATAGTCTTTAGACAGAATACATTGAAAGATAGTTTTAGACAGGAAACATTGAAAGATAGTTTTAGACAGGAAACATTGAAAGATAGTTTTAGACAGGAAACATTGAAAGATAGTTTTAGACAGGAAACATTGAAAGATAGTTTTAGACAGGATACATTGAAAGATAGTTTTAGACAGGATACATTGAATAATAGTTTTAGACAGAATACACTGAAAGATAGTTTTAGACAGGATACACTGAAAGATAGTTTTAGACAGGATACATGAAAGATAGTTTTAGACAGGATACATTGAATAATAGTTTTAGACACAGTGTAGTTTTAGACAGGATACACTGAAAACTAATTTTAGACAAGATACATTGATGGATAGTTTTTAACAGGATACACTGAAGATAGTTTAAGACAGGATACACTGAAAGATAGTTTAAGACAGGAATGCACTGAAAGATAGTTTTAGACAGGATACACTGAAAGATAGTTTAAGACAGGATGCATTGAAAGATAGTTTTAGACAAGATACATTGAAAGATAGTTTTAGACCGGATACCTGAAAGATAGTTTTAGACAGGATACACTGAAACATAGTTTTAGACACAGTGTATTTTTAGACAGGATACATTGGAAGATAGTTTTAGACACAGTGTCACATCGGACGATGTGACCAACATATGCAAGTTTTTAAGACGTCTTTAATTATCTGAAACAAATTGTCTTGTCAAGCAACTAGCGAATATTAATTGTTTATGTTCATGATTTGCATGAAGTATAAATTCAAAACAATTTATCATTCCCTGGATCTGTCTTACAACTAGTCCTCGCTAGTCAACTCATATGGCATAAGCATATTAAAAAGAAAGTAAAGGAAACATGAAAAGCTAACGAGGGAAGGGTGAAACATGTTAAACTTCTAACGCAGTCATGTAAACAGATGACCACCACCACAACACATACATACACAACACACACATACACACAACACACTACACACAACACAACACGCACACACACACACACACACACACACACCACACACACTGCACAGACACAGCCACACACACACACATACAACACGCATACACACACACACGCGCCCCACACACACACTCTACACAACATACACAAACACACAGACACACAGACACACGACACAGCACACCACAATATACATACACACACACACATGTTAAAGACAGTACAAATGAACACAGCACACACACACACACATACACACACACACACAACACACACACACCACACACAACACACACACACACACACACACACATGAAAGACACAACGAACAACAGACATACACACAACACACACACACTGACACTGACACGACACAGACAACAGACACACACACACAAACACAGCACACACACACACACACACCACACACACCACACAACACAACACACACAACACACACAAACAACATACACAAAAACTAACACACACACACAACACACACACACAACACACACACACAAAAACTACACAACACACACACACACACACACACACACACACACACAACACACACACACACACACACACAAACACACACACACACACTCAGTCAGTCAGACAGGCGCTACACAAAAGTATATGAAAATTATGTTACCATGGCTCCTACCACTTATCATTTCATGTTTTTGTCAATGTCTGTTTTCACTTGATCAAAAGTTTAATAATATTCTATTCCTGTAATGTCTAACGAGCAAGCTATTGACAGAGACGATTTGCGCTATGCAAGTGAAATCATCATATTTTATTGATATTGCTACTTTTGTTTAAATCCCAGCCGACTGCGTAGAGCCATATCAGCGCTATAACCGTTTCAATACACACACAATTTTTCTAACAGGAAAAAAAAGGAACAAAATTAAGTTCATATATCAATGTATTCGCGCACATAATCTAAGGAGGTACCCCTGGCGTTGACCACTCCGTCAAATCTATCACACAAGGGATTAAAAAAAAAAACATATCTGAATACAAATTCAAACATAACTTAAGGACACTAAAACACATAAAAACGGGCCTAATATATTAAAATTGCTTCCGCATGTCTCATTTCCTTTGAGTCAAAAAATGCACTTAATATATGTACCCAATTATCAATCCTAAGAGAAGGTATGTAGGCTTATCAAACATATGCAAGTGAATGGACCATCTAGGCAGAATATGATAGGAAGAAATGACAGAAAGCATAGGAATAACGCAGAAACAAAGAGAGTGACAGAAAAGAGGACATTTCTAGCACAGAATTCCCAGAAGGTCGGGATACTATTTACACTGAAAGAGCCCCCAGCATCTCCACAACGGGGGAAATCATCATATTTAGCCGAAGCCAGAAGTCTCCAGGTTGATGCAGAAATGAAGGTTCCCAATTCCTGTCTGACTGCACACCGTTTATGTGTCTAGGTCGAAGAATGAGTACCTGACCTCTTCAAGTTTGTAAAACACAAAGTAGGGAGAGAGGAGATGAGCGCCCGTTCTCATAATGCATTCCCTGAGAAATGTTAGTGTCCATCACCTCTCTCTTCTCAACGATCTCAAGGTTATGGGACAGCCTTGATTTTTGTTTTTTATTTGTGTGTTTGTTTGTTTGTTTTTTAAAGAAGTGCCCAAGATATGGGTAAAAGGTTGACGCCCGGAAGACGCCGAGGACAGATTTGGCCTGGGGGGTGCGTATCTGGCGTGTCACAGCGGCCTTTGGCATGGCGACCACAAAGCGTCTCTGCGCATGCTCGGGGCGTCTGGGCGGAAATGGATGTGTCAGGCGGTTGGGGCGAGCTAGATGTTCTTCCGCTGCTGCCATCGCTGGCTCGGAGGAGGAAAAGACGAGGAGGGTTTGCGGGTGGGGTTGGGAAGGGGAGAGGGAGGGGGAGGTGATTGGGGATCGGGGGATGGGGATGGGATGGGGAGCGCAAGGGATGAGTGAATCATGAGACGGTGGGCCTGTCATTGCGGAGCAGGAAGCTGTGTCTTGTGGACTAGAAAGAAGAATGAAAAGGGTTAGCTGACCTCTCTGCCACACCAACGCATGAAACACAGGACGAAAGGTTGTTGTCCACCACCCACACCCCACCCTCTCTCTCTCTCTCTCTCTCTCTCTCTCTCTCTCTCTCTCTCTCTCTCTCTCTCTCTCTCTCTCTCCTCTCGTCTTTCCGATCCCGATCCGCGCTCCAAAGACTCCTCTCGGTTCTATATTGTTGCAAACTGAAGTGCTTGTTTCGGATCTTGTGTGGGGTGCTTTGGTATAGAACACTAGTTGTGGATAAACAATAAATCAATCAAAAAGAAAAGACAGAGACAGAGAGGGAGGGAAGGAGGGAGGTATACGCACGAGAGAGAGACAGTAGACAGACACAGAAGTCAAAGAGCTTGAAGACAGCTGATTTTTCATTAGACAATTGCCCTTAATCAGGGTGTGAAATATAATTTGAGATAAATGGAATAAACAGAGATAGATAATAGATAGATAGATAGATAGACAGAATAGAAGAAGTAGATAGTAGTAGACAGAAGACAGATAGATAGATAGATAGATAGAAGATAGATAGACAGATAGATAGATAGATAGATAGATCAGACAGATAGATAGATAGATAGACAGAACAGATAGATAGATTAGATTTAATATAGATAGACAGCGACAGACGATATAGCGATAGATAGTGATAGATAGATAGATGATAGAAGATAGATAGATAGATAACATGAGATAGATAGATAGATAGATAACACGACATAGATAGATAGATAGATAGACAGATAGATAGATAGAAGATAGATAGAAGATAGATAGATAGATAGATAGATAGATAGACAGATAGATAGATAGATAGATAGATAAATAGATCCTTAATAAGGGGTTTGAAATATAATTTGAGATAAATGGATAGATAGATAGAGATAGAGAGAGAGAGAAGAGAGAGAGAGAAAGAGAGAGAGGAGAAGAAGACAGACAGACAGACGAGAGAGAGAGAGAGAGAGAGAGACGAATAGGCTCTGATTTAAAACATTGAGAGGGGAAGGGGTATAACATATAACACAGAGACATACAAACACACAGACAGACAAAACAGAGGAAGGATACATTTTTATATTCTTTTTTTTCTTTCTTCACTTCACTTCAAAGCCACTCTCCAAAACTATGGGCCGGGTAAGAAAAGAAAAGAAAAGAAATTTTAGCTTGCTTTGTTCTACACAACAGTCTTACGAACCACCACAACAGCAGCTTTCTGGTCATTAGTAAAGAGAATCGCCGTCTGATGGCTTTGGTCGTAAATGTGGTCATGCGTATTGCACGTGTTTCCTACGTTAATTTGTGTCCGGACTGTGGGGGGGGGGGGGGAGCAGTCCCCTCTCCTGCCTCTTCCTGCTTCTCCTCCTGCCCTTGGTTTTCATCGAGCTAAGTTATGTGCCATTTGGACAACATATATTTCTCCTTAATCCGTCTTTGTTAGTTTTTAGAGCCTATCTTTATTTCATTGTTTTATATTTTT
>JAPXFY010000024.1:18624819-18632319 GCA_030674185.1 Monoplex corrugatus
CCCCACTCACAAACATACAAGCCTTATACATATTGCATATACACTGAGCGCGCGCTCACTCGCGCACGCGCACACACACACTACACACACACACACACACACACACACACACACACACACACCATGCACACGCACACACGTCTTACACTCACGCACACAACCACATATAAGATGTACAGCATGCATGTCAATGTCTTTCTCTGTCTCTCTCTGTCTCTCTCTGTCTCTGTCTCTCTCTCTCTCCTCTCTGTCTCTCTCTCGTCTGTGTCCTGTTGTCTGTCTGTTTGTCTTTCCTGCCTCATCACTCTCACACACATACACGCACACACAACACACACACAAACACACCACACACACACACCACGCACCCACACCACACCACACACACACACACACACACACACCACACACACACACACACATACACACACACTGTCATTTTGTAAATCAACTGTTTGTTTGTTTGTTTGTTTGTTTGTTTGTTTGTTTGTTTGTTTTTCTTCTTCTGACTCATACGTTACCAAATCACCCATACGATCACCATTTAACTGATGTCACCGCCGATTTTTATGAAGTCTCAACTCTTCCCCACCCCACTCCACCCACCCACACACCCACCCACCCACCACCAGGACACGCTCCCTTACAACATCATAGGGACGGAACACTATTCAGACCTTGACCTTAACCTTCTACCTGTGGTCTTTTTTTCTTCAGGTGTCGTCCATCAACCGGGTGTTGCGGAACCTGGCGGCCGAGAACCAGAAGGTAATGGGCAAGGCTCCATGTACGACAAGCTGGGACTGCTGAACGGCCAAGGCTGGCCCAGACACAACCCCTGGTACTCGCCTACCGTCTCCATGGCCGGCCTCGCTCACCCGTCTGCCTACCCCCCTGCGCAAGCCTCCTCGCTAGGGCTCGACAAGAAACGTGAGTGGATTTATTTATTTGCTTATTTATTTTATTTTATTTATTTATTTATTTATTTATTTATTTATTTATTTATTTATTGTTGTTATTTATTTTTTATTTATTTTTGGTTTTTTTGTATTTTTTTCTGATCGTTATTGTTTTCATGAGCTTTGTTTTGTTCTGTTTTGTTTTGTTTTGTTTCGTTTCTTTTTTTCTCCTTATTTTGGGTGGGTTTGTTGTTGATGTTGTTGTTGTTTTGTTGTTGTTTTTTTTTGTTTTTTATTGTTGTTGTTTTTTGTTTTTGTTGTTGTTGTTGTTTGTTTTGTTTTCTGATCGTTATTGTTTTCAGTGATTTTGTTTTTGTTCTGTTTGTTTTGTTTTGTTTTGTTTTGTTTCGTTCCTCTCTCTCTCTCTCTCTCTCTCTCTCTCTCTCTCTCTCTCTCTCTCTCTCTCTCTCTCTCACTTTCTTTTTTTTTTAATAATTTTTCCGCCCCATTTTCTAGGCCACCTTATTGGCCACAGAAGCTAGGGCAGTTTTTTTTTTTTTTTTTTTTTTTTTTTACAATGCGGTGAGTAGGATGTCGATAAGGAGATGATAAGCATGATGTTATGGAGTTCCATCTAGACTTCGTGACTGGGCTGTACTCTAACGCTTACTATCATAATATTATGTCCTGGCGTCAACCAGGCCCGAGAGATACAGACACCAAAATTTCATTTTGAAGACATGTTTTCTTCGTTTCTTTTTCAGAATAAAATGGAATCTAAGGAACTGAACTGTATTTATCTTTGCCTTTTGCTTTTTCTTGCGTTGTTCTCATCTTGGAATTTTGTTGTTGTTGTTGTTGTTGTTGTTGTTGATGCTGTGTTGCTTTTTGTCTCTTCTTTCCACCCACCCCCCCCCCCCCCCAGCCACCTCCTTCAGTCTTTCCTCTCTCTCTCTTTTCTCTTCTCTCTTTTGTTCGCTCGCTTGCTCATTCAGTTTCTACCTTTCTCATCTTTTTTTATGTTGCATTTTTCTTTAGCTTTATTTTACCTCAGCCTCTCCCCCTGGGGTTACAGTGGCCCAGACCAATAACTTTTATATTAAAGAGAGAGAGGGAGGGGGAGAGAGAAAGTGTGTGTGTGTGTGTAACACAGAGAGAGAGAGAGAAGAGACAGAGACAGAGAGAGAAAGAGACAGAGACAGACAGAGAGAGAGAGAGAGAGAGAAAAGGACGGAGACAGAGAAAGAAAAGTTGATCAGTTTTTAAAAACGTTTGATCGTCCGTGTCAATTCCATCCTGACCTCGTAAAGCCTTTCCATAAATCGTTGTCTGTCTGTCTCTCTGTCTCTCTCTCTCTCTTCTCTCTCTCTCTGTGCGTGTTCGACAACGTGTTGAACGAGCGGAGAAGAGAAAAGAGACTTTCTTTTTTCTTTTCTTTTTTTCTTTTTTAAAGTCCACCCACCACCACCCACCACCCCCCCTGTTCATAGCTGTTTCATTGGCCGTTACCTCCCCCAGCCCCCCCCCCTCTCCCCTAGTGAAAGGCGTCGCACCTAGTGCTTGATTACGCTGATTCTGTCCAATCCGCCTTTGAAGTCGGGGCCTTGTCAGAGAGGGTTCCAGGGCTTTAAAACTCATTTTTCCCTGCACCAGTCCCCATGGTTCGTCCGAAATTGGCTGGAAAGTTAATTGGCGGTAATTGTTTTGCGTCTTGGTCCTTCTTGACGCCGTCCGTCGCGTCGCCGTCGACGGCCAAGCGTGTCTTCCTGTCGGCTAATGAAGCGCCATTGACAACGACAGTGTCGTCCTAATCCTTGCGCGACTTGACTTTAGCGCGTGCTGCAACTTAACTTGTATGGGGAATGGGGGGGATGGGGGGGGGGGTGGGGGGAGGAAAGTGAAATTATTTTCACATTAGTGTTTGAGAACATTTTTTTTTTTTTTTTTTTTTTGTGGTACCAATTCAGTTCAATGACGCGCCTTCCTTGTTAATGTACCGCCAGCATTGTTATCTGAAAATTGATTCCCTCCCTCCTTTCCTCTCTCTCCTCTCTCTCCGAGTCATCTCTGTCGCTCTGTCTGTCTCTGTCTCTGTCTCTGTCTTCTGTCTGTCTTTTCTCTCCACCTCTGTTTCTCTTTCTCTCCACCTCTGTCTGTCTGTGTCTTGACTGTCTGTCTGTCTCTTTTCGCTGTCTCTGTCTGTCTCTGTCTTTCTGTCTCTGTCTCTGTCTGTCTATGTGTGTCTCTCTCTCTTAATCGAACACGTGACACACTGTCTGTCTGGTAATGTAACTCTCTGTCTGTCTGTCTGTCTCTCTGTCTGTCTGTCTGTCTGTCTCTGTCTGTCTGTCTCTCTCTCTGTCTCTGTCTCTCTGTCTGCCTCTCTCTCTCTGTCTCTCTCTCTCTGTCTCTCTCCTCTCTCTCTCTCTCTCTCTCTCTCTGTGTTAATGTAGCTCTCTCATTTGTTGTAGATTTTTTTCAGTACGCTGATAACCACATACACTACTAAGATATTTCTTGTTCTTTCTGTAGATCTAATTGTAATCTTGAAACAGAACCACAGTTCTTGCTGAAAGGTCCCCAAGTATAGTGAACTGAGAAAGGAAATAACACCAGTGAAGCAACCTCGTACGTAAATCTTCATCGATGTTTGTGTTTATGTTGCTGATGACCAAGAATGAAAGATAACAAGTCACTCGTGTTGTGTATAAAGCGTTTGACCCAAGAAAACTTAAGTTTATAGTTATGAAATCATATCGTGTTATGTTCACCCCGCTTGTAAAGGCCCATAGATACATTAACCCTTTTGACTCCCGCACCCTGTCCATCGGCATCCTGCATTGTCAACAGGAAGCTGGTGGATAGGGTGAGGGAATCAAAAGGTTAACTTTTTGCAGTTGATAGATAAGGTGCGGAAGTCAAAGGAATCAAAAGGTTTATGTTTTGCAGTTGGTAGATAGGATGCGGAGGTCAAAGGGTTAACTTTAAACCATCCTAGTTCCAGACTGATCCCTGATTCTCTCTCTCCTTGCCCCCTCCTCTTTCTCTCTTTGCCTCCCTCTCTCCTCTTCCCCCTCTCTCTCTCTCTTTCTGTGTTCTTCTTATTTTAGTCGTAAGTTACTAGGTCTCTTCACTATGAGTGATATTAGACGATGTCTGTGTGTGTGTGTGTGTGTGTGTGTGTGTGTGTGTGTGTGTGTTGTTGTTGTGTGTGTGTGTTGTATGGTGTGTGTGTATGTGTGTGTGTGTGGTGTGTGTGGCACGCGCGCGCGCGCGCCAACAATAGAGAGGAGAAGGGGTGAGCAGGAAGGAGAGAGAGGCTGATTTTAGCTACCTTTCGTGTGTGTGTGTGTGTGTGAGTGTGTGTGTGTGTGTGTGTGTGTATGTGTGTGTGTGTGTGTGTGTGAAAGAGAGAGAGAGGGGAGAGAGAGAGAGAGAGAGAGAGAGAGAGAGAATCTAAAGTGTACACGATTCTTAGATGGTAACAGTCTACGTTATGTCTTCATTGAGTGGCGTATGTGGTCTACCATTTGGATCCAACAAATTTTTGGATGTTCAGAAACCATTTATCGGTTTGGGGATCTAGATCTATCGGCTTGGGATCTGTCCGTGTGGGGATCTATCAGCTTGAGGATCTATCAGTGTGGGGATTTATCAGCTTGAGGATCTGTCAGTGTGGGGACCTATCGGCTTGAGGATCTATCGGTGTGGGGACCTATCGGCTTGAGGATCTATGTTCATGGATGTCATGTGGGCTAGGTGAGATCTATCTTGGGGATCTATATGAGGATGTCTGTGGGATATTAGCTCGGGACATGCTTAATTATTCTTGATCATAGGTGAACATCGTACCTGAGAAGAAAGAGGTCTCTATCTTGTGACTCCTCTGCGAACTTAGTTTTTATTTTCTGTATTGTTTTTGTTTTTGTTTTGCTTTTATTTTGTTGTTGTTGTTGTTTTGTTTTTCGTAGGAAACGATCTTCCCCTCCACCCCCTTCCCCCTGTAGGAAACGATCACCGTAAGTACATGTTGGCCAACACAAAAAACAAACCTGGTCACGCGTCACTTGGAACCGGGACGGCCGGCCGGCGTGCGTTCAAGAGAGTGGTGTGGATGAATGAAATGTTATCATTTAGCTTGGGAAGCAGCCGGGGGCTGACATTAAGAGAAGGTAAAGCAAAGCCTCCTCCCCGCTTGCAAGTGGGTCGTCTGGCTTTCTTTATCCATGCCATTTCCTCCCTTAATTGTCGGCATTATCGCTGTCATTAGCGACGACACAGGCCCGTTAATTATGCAAGGCTAATGGACAGGTGAATCCAGGCCGCCATGACGAGTCTCCCCCGGCTCCCGTTCGGCCCTCTCATTGGTCCTTTCCGCCGCCGCCTCGAGGCTACGACGAGGCCCGTGCCTCCAAACCGGAAGTGACAGTGTGCGCATGCTAAAAAAGAGACGATGTTGCAGGTTCAAGCCTTTCCGCCGATTTGTTCAGTTCCTATTTGACCGTCCGTGTTTCTGGGATGGGTGAGGAGAGGGTGGGGGTGAGGAGGAGGAGGAGGAGAAGGAGAGGGAGTGTGGTGGTGGTGGTGGTGGTGGTGTGGGTGACTGGGGGGGGGGAGGGTGAAAAGGGAGAGAGAGAGAGAGAGAATCTTTGAAAACGTGTCGCTGAAAGAATCGTTAGCGTATTGAGCAGACTCCATACAGGAGCACAGGAGCTGTCTGTACGAGTGCGGGGTGGACTGTATAGCGGGGGAGAAGCGGACTGCCGAAAAATAGAAGAGGTGGGGGGGGGGGTTGGCAAATAAATCAAAAGGCGTGTAACATTTATTTGATGGCCCCTCGCGCCTCTCTGGCGCCCCGAAGACTCCTCCAGCAAGACCATACAAAAACCAACCCGTCTCTGGTCCTCCAGTCCGATTCTTTTTTTTTTTTCTCTCCTTTTTTCTTTTTTAATGTACCACCCCCTACTCTTTTTCTTCTTTCTTTCTTTCTTTTCTTTTTTTTGTTCCCCCCTTTCCCTGAGTTCTGGCCCATTCTGTCGCACGGGGCCAAAGTCAGGAGTCAGATTGTTTTGGTGTTTCTCTCTCTGTGCGTCTCTCTCTCTCTCTTCTTTCTCTCTGTCTCTCTCTCATCTCTCTGTGTGTCTCTTTCGTGTTTCTCTCTCTCTCTCTCTCTGTCTCTCTCTGTCTCTGTCTCTCTCTGTCTCTGTCTCTGTCTCTCTCTGTCTCTGCGTCTCTCTCTCTCTCTCTCTGTCGTCTCTCTCTCTCTCTACGTCTTTCTCTCTCTCTGCGTCTTTCTCTCTGCGTCTCTCTCTCTCTGTCTCTGTTTCTGTCTCTGTCTCTGTCTCTCTCTCCTCTCTCTCTCTCTCTCTCTGCGTCTTTCTCTCTCTCTCTCTCTCTCCCCCTCTCTCTCTCTCTCTGTCTCTGTCTCTCTTGTCTCTCTCTCTCTCTCTCTCTCTCTCTGCGTTTTTCTCTCTCTGTGTGTGTCTCTGTTTCTGTCTCTGTCTCTCTCTCTCTCTCTCTCTCTCTCTCTCTCTCTCTCTCAGCGTTTTTCTCCCTCTCTGCGTCTTTCTCTCTCTCTCTCTCTCTCTCTCTCTCTCTCTCCTCTCTCTCTCTCTCTCTCTTTCTCTTTCTCTCTTTCCAGCCTGCGCTTTCTCCTTTGCGCTTTTCAGTCTATGAAGATACGGTGTGCGCGCCCCGAAAAGACGAAGGCGGGGATTGGGGTTGGGGGTCGGGGTTGGGGGTAGGAGGATCGGGCGAGGAAGAGAAGCGAAGAAGCCTGCAATTGAACAGAAGCGACAAAAGCATATTTTTCAGGAAGGAGTGAGGGAGGGAGATGGGGGAGGGAGCGAAAGTGGAGCTAGAAAGTGGTGACTTATTGCCGATACAGTGGAGGCAGAGAGAAAAAGTGTGTGTGTTTGTGTGTGTGTTGTGTGTGTGTTGTGTGTGTTGAGTGTGTGTGTGTGTGTGTGTGTTGAGTGTGTGTGTGTGTGTGTGTATGTGTGTGTGTGTGTGTGTGTGTGTGTGTGTGTGTGTGTGTGTACGTGTGTGTGTAGTGTGCGCGTGTGTGTGTAGAAAGTGGTGACTTATTGCCGATACAGTGAGACAGAGAGAAAAAGTGTGTGTGTGTGTGTGTGTGTGTGTGTGTGTGTGTGTGTGTGTGTGTGTGTGTGTACGTATGTGTGTGTGTGTGTGTGTGTGTAGTGTGTGTGTAGTGTGTGTATATGTGTGTGTGTGTGTGTGTGTGTGTAGTATGTGTGTATGTGTGTGTATGTGTCTCTGTCTGTCTCTCTGTGTGTATATGTGTATGCGTGTGTGCATGTGTGCGCGCACGCGTATGAGGAGCTCTTTAACCCTTCCTCTACCCCCATACCTTGCTTCCCGTCACCCCCCTCACCCCAACACCCTTCCCCCTCCTCCCTCCCTCCCTCCCTCTCCCTCCACCCAAACCAGCGCCCACTGCCCCTATTGTCGAATGTCGTCGCTCAGTCTGGAGCCTCATTCATAAGGCAGTCTTAATCCTACGGCCCGGATAATAGAGCGGTAAAGGAACGATTAAATCCGTCCTCTCTGGTACCTGCGAATCTAGAGGAGAGGAGCAGGC
>JAPXFY010000024.1:18647319-18657319 GCA_030674185.1 Monoplex corrugatus
TATTGACCGCAGGGACAGGCTGGCGAAGGCGTCAGTTTGAACTTTGCGGTTCATATGGGTGTTTGTGACGGGATGCAGAGTCTCGTGTCAGAACCGCATGTGACCTTCTGGACGTGAAGGTGGTTGTTACCCATTTGTGTCCGCGGCTTAAGGAGTGATCTGATGATGCTCCTCTTCTCACTGTTGTCTGGTTTGTCTTCCTGGACTTCTCTCTCTCTCTCTCTCTCTCTCCTCTCTCTCTCTCTCTCTCTCTCTCTCTCTCTCTCTCTCTCTCTCTCTATCTATCTATCTATCTATCTATCTATTTTTAAGTGCTGACTGTGTACGTTTCTTGATTTCATTGTAATGTTATCTTAATTTTAGTATTCAACGTGTATCTTCCTTAAGCTGTACTTGTTACTGTAAACAAATGTCATGTGTATAGAATAGCAACGGCAAGCTTGATAAATGGCTTCTAGCCAATAACTTTTACCGTTGGAAAACAAAGCATCATTGTCATTGTCATTGTCTCTCTCTCTCTTTTCCCTCTAATGACATAGATTTTCCTACAGAATTTTCCTGGGGACAACTCTTCTCTCTTCTCTTTGTGCCCTAGGAGGCGGGAGGTTTCAGAATGTCGAAGTTCAATTGCTGACGGGTCAAATTTTCTCCCACCTCCACTTGACCTTGAGTGCTGGTCTGGGCGCTAGTCTTTCAGTTGAAACGGTAACGCCAGCTCCCGTCCACGGTATGCACTCAGCGTGCGTAAACGATCCCATGGCATTGTGAGCGAATGCTTTAGTGAATGATGAGAGTGTGCGCTTTGATTTGATTTTTATATCAAGATTTGGTGTCTTATAACTACCATGATCAGTAGCAGTGGTGGTGGTAGTAGTAGTTAGTAGTTAGTAGCTGTAGTAGTAGTACTAGTAGCAGCAGCAGTAGTAGTAGCAGCAGCAGCTGTAGTAGTAGTAATAATAGTAGTAGTTAGTAGCTGTAGTAGTAGTAGTAGTAATAGTAGTAGTAGTTAGTAGCTGTAGTAGTAGTAGTAGTAGCAGCAGCAGCAGTAGTAGTAGTAGTAGCAGCAGCAGCTGTAGTAGTAGTAATAGTAGTAGTAGTTAGTAGCTGTAGTAGTAGTAGTAGCAGCAGTAGTAGTAGTAGTAGCAACAGCAGTTGTAGTAGTAGTAATAGTAGTAGTAGTAGTTAGTAGCTGTAGTAGTAGTAGCAGTAGTAGTAGTAGTAGTAGTAGCAGCAGCAGCTGTAGTAGTAGTAATAGTAGTAGTAGTTAGTAGCTGTAGTAGTAGTAGTAGCTGCAGTAGTAGTAGTAGTAGCAACAGCAGTTGTAGTAGTAGTAATAGTAGTAGTAGTAGTTAGTAGCTGCAGTAGTAGTAGTAGTAGCTGTAATGTAGTAGTAGTAGTAGTAGCTGTAGTAGTAGTAGCACTAGTAGCTGTAGTAGTAGCTGTAGAAGTAGTAGTAATAGTAATAGTAGTAGTAGCTGTAGTAGTAGTAGTAGTAGTAGTACTAGTAGCAGCAGCAGCAGCAGTAGCAGTAATAAGTAGATGTAATAGTAGTAGTAGTAGTAGTAGAAGCTGTAATAGCAGTAAGTAGTGGTAGCAGTAGTAGTACCACTGTCCACATCTTTCCATAGCGATGTGTGCGTGGAAGGGTATTAACCCTTTATGACCCCCGCACCCTGTCCACCACCACCCCGCATTGTCAACTACGCTAGCAAAGCAAAAGAAACTTAACCCTTTGACTCCCTCAACTCTGTCTCACCAGTTTCCTGCAGGAAGTTGGTGGAGAGAGTGAGGGAGTCAAAGAGTTAAAAAAAATTTGCAGTTGGTGGTGGACAGGGTGCGGGAGTCGAAGGGTTAAACACACATCTACCACCAGTAGATAGGTCACTCAGTTTGAGCGGAGCATTGTGTGTGTGATTTCTGGTTTGGATAAAAGCTAATGGTTGCGGTACGGGCAAGCTGTTGTCAACAATGGACAAGCTGATGACACCCGTTAATGGAGACTTTTCCCTGTCTGACGTACTGTAGTAATGGACATATACATATGCAAACAGATAGATAGATATGTATATCTCAGTTTGTCTGTCTGTCTGTCTGTCTCTGTTTTATCTGCTGTCTGTCTGTCTCTGTCTCCCCCCCCCCCACCTTTCTAATGGAACTCTGCCCTCGCCATCTCACTCTAAAGATTCTTGGCGTGAAACGGTATTTACTTATCTGTTTATTTATTTATTTATTATTCATTCGTTTATTTATTTATGTATTTATTCGTTTATGTATTTTCATTGCCATCAGCCGTGGTGAAGCGACCTTGTGACAACATATTGCATGCTGCTCTGTGAGTTCCATTGTCTCTTCAGGTGTATAAATTGCGAATCTATATTAGATCTCTTTGGTTGGTTAGATATTTCCCCCCTCTCCATTAAAAAGAATTAATCCGTGTCATTAATTCATTTTGATGTCTCTCAGAATTGATGCTCAACATTTACACACGTGCGTGTGAGTGGAAGAAGAGAGGGGGGAAGAGAGAGAGAGTGAGAGAGAGAGTGTGAGAGAGAGAGGGGGAGGGAGAGAGAGAGGGAAGAAGAGAGAGAGAGAGAGAAAGAGAGAGATAGAGCAAGAGAGAGAGAGAGCAAGGGAGAGAGAGGGAGAGAGAGAGAGGGAGAGAGAGAGAGCGAGCGAGGGAGAGAGAGAGAGAGAGCGAGAGAGAGAGAGAGAGAAAGATGATCTTTATGTGGGACTATTGTCATACAGTAATGGAGAAAAGCGTGGTTCGTGGGTCGGTTGGTTCTTTTAATAAAAGCCACATAGACTTAAATGATCACACAAGTGACTGTCCACTTTGATGGCCAGTCAACACGCCCTACGATGTCCCAAGCTTAGCACCAGCTTGCAACATAACAACTAACATGTTTTTTGCCACACAAAAATCAAAAGAAAAAGTCCATGGAACCGCTTAGGCGCACACTGAAAGAAAGAAACACACACACACACACACACACACACACACACACACACACACACACACACACACACACACACACACACACACACACACACACACATACACACAGAAAACAAGCAAACAAACAAACAAACAAAAACCACACACACACAGACAGAACAGAACAAAACAAAACAAAACAAAACATACACACACACACACACACACAACGGGACGCTGACCCTTACTGACTCTTCTCATTCACTCTCTCTCTCTCTCTCCTCTCTCTCTCTCTGTGTCTGTCTCTGTCTCTGTCTCTTTGTCATCATGGACACACAGAGGCGAACAATAAGTTGTGGTTTTTCAAACAAACGGCAGCAGTGGGAAACCAAACCATCCGGAGACCCCATTAGCTTCGCTTTTAGGAGAGTAGATAGCGACAGGTTTGTGGCAACATCAGCGCCGATGACTGCCATAAAACGGGCCACGTTATGTCGGCTGGGTGGTGGTGGTGGTGTGTCAGAAACCTTGGTTGTCGTGTTAATTGTCGCTAGCTCATCAGCCGGCCAGCGGAGTTAACCACCCACCACCCACCACCTCCCAGCCACCACCCAGACCCTAGCCTGTGTGTGGACGCAGGGATGGGGGTGGGGGGGTGGGGGCAATCTCGCCCTGCACGTGCGTCGGTCACTTTGATAGCCCAGCCAACAAGCCCACCTTAATTTCTCTTTCTCCCCTTTCATCGCTCACAGTCGCCGCCTTCGCTTCCCTCCCTTGGCAAGCGCGTGCACAAAATGCGCAGTCAGTCCCGGGTTCACGTGCAAAACCTCGCGCCACCACGCGCGGGCTCTGACCCCTCGGGCCATTTTCTCGTGTTGGGTGCGTGAACACGCGAGATTAGACGGTTTGCGCAGGCGCGGTGGCTCATTAATGCCGTTGCGTCACGGCAGTGGCGGGGTGACCCTGACGTCAACGTATGACCCCGCGCGTCACAGTCCCGCGGCAAATATTGTAAAATGGAGAACAGTCATTTTTTGGGGGGGCGCCATTTCGCGGATTGTGTTTGACTCAGAATGCTGTGTTGCCGTCACCACAGAGAGATGGTCGTTTTCAAAGAGTTGGCACTTGCAGGAAGCTGGTGGACAGAGCGAAGGAGTCAAAGGGTTAAGTTTTTGCAGTTGTTAGACAGGGTGCGGGAGTCAAAGGGTTGATATGGATTCCTCTGTAGAACAGTTCTTGAAAAATATGGATATGTATTCCTGACCAGGTTGGCCCTTAAAAAAATTTTCTTTTAGTTTAAAAAAGTATCTACCAGCATCATGGATAGTAAAGTAATGTCAGTCATTTTTTTTTCTTTTGTAATAATTATAATTTTCCATGTTTTTGGTCTCGTATTCTTTCTAATTTTACTTTTCTTTATCCTGACATTTTGTCTTATTGTCTTTAAACCCCAATAGCGAAACAATCCTTCGAGAAGTATTGATCAGGTGGAACTGAGTCACTCACGAAGCCAAACTGGAATCTAAGAATTTGCCAACATACAGTCTAACTGGGCACACTTCACGTTTCCTTGTAGCGTTGTCAATGAGTCAGTCAATCAATCAATCAATCAAACAATCAACCAACCAATCAACCAATCAATCAACAATCAACCAATCGATCGATTAATCTGTCAATCAATCAATCAGTCAATTAGGATGCTGTATTGCAGAAGTATAGAGCAATGCTAAGCAGCATGATACACCTTAGGGCCTAATGTATCATCTTCCATTTAACATATGTTAGTTATGTACTTAAAGCAATGTACCACGACGAGAGCAATTAGTATAAGATTAAACATAAACCACACACACACACACACACACACACACGCACGCACGCACACACACACACACACACACATACACGCACGCACGCACACACAAACATACTCACTCATTCACTTGATAAATATTAATCGCTACTTTTTCGATAAACAACAAGCTACACGATACTTTCAAATAAAAAGTAATAACAATGCATCAGCATGATACATACAGCATGCATATGAAGCAATGCGCCAAAGGACGACACAAGAGAGAGAGAGAGAGAGAGAGAGAGAGAGAGAGAGAGAGAGAGAGAGACAGACAGACAGACAGACAGACAGGACAGACAGACAGTCAGAGATGGCGGGAGAGAGAGAGAGAGGGGGGGGGCAGACAGACAGGCAGGCAGACACACACAGACACACACACAAAACCACAGACAGACAGACAGAGAGGAGAAAGACACACACACACACACACACAGAGGGGCAAAGAGAGAGCGAGACAGACAGACACACAGGCACATACACAGACACACAGACACACAGGGAAAGAGAGAGAGAGAGAGAGAGAGAGAGAGAAGAGAGAGATGGCTACTTCATCCCAATATCTTCTCTTGTCATAACACACACACACACACACACACACACACACACACACACAACAAACACACACACCACACAACCACACACAACCACAAGCCGGGAAGAAGGGTATAGTATAGGGGTGGGGGGGGGGAGTTAAAACCTGGCGACAAAGCTCATAACCACTTGTCTCTGCCAGCGGCTCGATCCCTGTACAGCCCCCTCACTAAGTCAAGCCGGCGGACAAAAGCTCGCGCACAGACAGCCCCATGATATAACCCCGCGGGTCCCTCATCTCTCGGGCCTGGAGGCGCCATAAGTCATCCCCCCCCCCCCCAATACTCCTGGAATCCCAGGCTTTGGTGGTCGCGCGGCCTGTTGGGGGGGGGGGGTGGGGGGGGATTTAAACACTCCATCAAGGGATCGCCAGGCACGTCCGCGGTCAGCTTTCTCACCGTGCCGTTAAGTTTATGTCAACGCGTACCTCTCTCCTCTCCACTTGATGCCGTCTCATGCTCGCATCCCTTGCAAAAGTCCGCATTTCTTGTAAGATCCAAGGCGTAGGGTTTACGTTCATATGTAAGCTTATGTCATTTTGGCCTTAATTACTGGAAATCCTCTTCCGTCACTCGGCATCTGCGATGTGAACGCATGTGGAATGTTTCGAGCACTGCGATAGCATCTTAAAGAAACTTGAAACTGAAATTGAGAATCCAGGTGCTGTTTGTTATATTCTCATGAATGTCCCTATAGCCTTTTTGTTATGGCAAATGTTGGATCGTCGGCTGTTATATCTTCTGATCAAATGATGAACTAACAATCCCAAGCCCCGTGTTCGTTTTCGCACAACGACTGTGGTTGGGTATTTTTCTTCGCGTGGTTAAAAAGACTAGCGAATAGTTATGTGATTGCTTTTAATTTGTGTGTGAATTTGTGTGTGTGGTGTGTGTGTGTGTGTGTGTGTGTGTGTGTGTGTGGTGTGTGTGTGTGTGTGTTTGTGTGTGTGTGTGTGTGTGTGTGTGTGTGTGTTGTTTGTGTGTTGTGTGTGTGTGTGTGTGTGTGGTGTGTGTGTGTGTGTGTGTGTGTGTGTGTGTGATTGTTTTTATTTGTGTGTGGATTTGTGTGTGTGTGTTTGTTACGTTTGTTTGTTTGTTTGTTGTGTGTGTGTTTGGTGGGTTGTTTTTAAGTTGTGTGTGAATTAGTGTGTGTGTAATTGTTTTTAATTTGTGTGTGAATTTGTGTGTATGTGCGCGCGGGTGGGGTGGGTGTGGGGTGGGGTGGGGTGGGAGGGGTCGTGCGCGCGCGTGTACATGTTTTGTTTGCCTCATTTAGACTATAAAAAATAAGTGACAGACTAATCTTGTCAGGCCTCAGATGGTGCTCGCAACCATTGCAAAAATCCACTTGGGGTAGACCTATAGAACCATCAGTATTTTCATAGATTGCTCGTATATGTTTTTGAGGAAAAAGAAGAAGGCAAATAATAATAATAATAATAATAATGAATAATAATAATAATAATGATAATATTAATAATGATAGTAATATATAATAATAATAATAATAATAATAATAATAATAATAAAATAATAATAATAATAATAAATAATAACAAATAAGTATTTGAATGAAGAAATAAATAGATAGACAAATATAAAGGGGAAAAAAAATATGAAAGAACAGAAAAAGTAAATATAGACGAGGATGTCGACTGGGCTTTTTGTTCTTGGAGTTGTTTTATTCGTTGACTTACATCTTAAAAAAAAAATTAAAAAAAAAAAAAACGGGCCGCCAGTGAGCAACAGCTTCGAAGCACCAAGCAATGGACAAATCCCACCGTTAGTGAAGAACTCGTACAACAAGAAGGGAACGTCAACAGAACGCGGCACAGCTAAGCAACAACAAATAAATGTCTGTAGCCACCAGCATGTCCACAAGTGTACACAACTGTCAACATGGCCACCACCACTACCACCACCACCACCATTACACCACTACGACCACCACCACCACCACTACTACCATCACCACCACTACCACTGCCACCACTACCACCACCATCACCATTACACGACCACCACCACCCACCACCACCATCACCACCACCACACTCACCACCACACCACACACCACCACCACACTACCACCACCACATACCACCCCCACCACACCACTACCACTACACCACCACACCACACCAACACTCCACTCATCCACACCACTCCACACCATCACCACCACCACACCACCACCACACCATCACACACCACCACTCACCACCACCACACCATCACCACCTCACACCACCACACCACCACCACTACACCACCACCATCACACACCACACACCCCACCACCACTACCACCCACCACCACCACCTCCACTCACACCACCAGACCACACCACCTACCACCACCACCACCACTACCACCACATACACCACCGCCTACCACCATCCAGCTCCACCTCCACCATCACTACCACTACACCACACCACCACCACCACCACCATGCCTCTTGACCTCCTCAACACCGTCCTGTCTATCCGTCATGGTGCCTGACCTCGGCAAGCCATCACGTTCCGTGTTGGACTGACGGCAAGGGATTTACGGCGAAGAGATGGGGATTTACGGCGAAGGGGATGAGGGACACAGATATATTATGTACAACGCTGGAGTTCAGGCGAGCGGAGTCTGCTGGCTGAGCCGGTCAAGGAATTCACGTACACAGACATACATACATACATACATACATACATACATACATACATCATACATACATACATACATACATACATACATACATACATACATACATACATACATACATACATACATACATACATACATACATACATACATACATACATACATACATACATACATACATACATACATACATACATACCCCTCTGACGCCGTCAAGGGGAAGAAGAGTGGCAGAATGGTTCAGACGTTCGCCTGCCAATAACTAAAACTCGTGGTTCCAGGGTTCGCTCCCCGTAGAGGCCTGGACTTTTCTCCTCAGTTTGACCGGAAAATCGAACTGAACGTCTAGTCCTTCGGAAGGGGACGAAAAACGAGTCGAACGGTCCGTGTGCCTTCTGGTTGCGCACGCTAAAGTTCGCACGGCAGTTCAAAATCGTGAAGAGCAGGGCATTGCCCGGCTGCCTTAGTATAAATCAATGGAGAGACAGGTTGATTTCCAGGTCCCATTCCTTGAAGACCAATTAGACTTCTTGCCGTTCTGAAGTCTAGGTTTAAAAAAAAAAAGTTAATGTGAATTTGAATCGAGGGAGAGGGGGGGATAGGCGCCGCCCTCCTGGTGCTGGCCCCAGGAACAGTTGAGATCTCTGCCACCTCACTCCCCTCCAACCCCAGGGTTATGGAACTATCTACGTAGGAGGACCTCAGGACCTGGCCAGCTCATGGGTTTATGTGCAGGCTAAAAGCTTGCGCCGTGATCATTCTGGATTTTCTCCATCACATGGCACCTGTGACGTTGGTGCATATGGAATTCATTCCGTGCGCGGAGACGTCATCTTGAGAAACTGAAAGTGAAACTGGAACTGTGAAGGCGTTCTTCGCACTGCTGGCATCATTCCATTGGACAGTTCCATATCCGCTGTACTCAGATCCGCTAGCATAAAGTTTTGAAGTTTGTTCAGTGGGGATTCATCGCACTCGGAACAATTCTGTGTACGCTCCACCTAATCTGCTTTCCTGTTGTGACCAGGTGCTCTAATTCCCCTTTCCTCATAAAAATGGCCTATAAATGTTGCTTGTCTTTTCCTAATCTTCCTTATCAATGATCTTCTTGTGTCTGCCTCCATGAAGGCTGTCTCGTTTGTTTTCTTTGCTGTCCATTGAACTCTCAACATTCTACTGAGAAACAACATTTCAGCTGCCTCAGTCTTGTTTTGGCTTTGCGTGTTGACTGTCCACGCCTCACAATCGTATAACAAGAGACTGAGACAGATGGAAGTCCATAATCGCCAAAGCCATGCGGCAGGGCACCTGATTGTGATGATAACATTCAAGAACTCTCTTTCCGATGTTAATTGCTAGGTCATTTGTTGGTAAGAATGCTTTTCATCTTCTTGAAAGCTGTTTTGGCTTGGCCGATTCTGCTGGTTACTTCTACACTGATACTAACCACAATAATCGCTTGTTCGCAGAGCCAACCGAGTAAGAGACCCTCATCGACAAATCATGTTTCAATGCAAAAAAAAAAAAAATAACATACGTTCATTAACACCTCATGCTTAATTAGGCGTAAAGGCTGTGTGGTTGTTTAGGTCGTTTAACGAGGATGAGGGATGAGACACGGATGCGAATACATTGATCTGCGACTAGTAACTGTCATGTTAAACTGGGCATCACATGGATCAGCCAGTGTTACCCACTGGCTTATAGTAACAGGACACTCCGTCATCCGCCGTATCATAGACAGTGCAAAGTATTTTGGAGCTTGGTGTTTGGTTCAAGAGGGATTCTTTGCACACGGCCGGACAGTTCCATATGGCTCCACCAACACTCACACACGTACACATACACACACACAAACACACACATACATACATACATACATACATACATACATACATACATACATACATACATACATACATACGCACACACATACACACACAAACGCACAAACGCACGCGCGC
>JAPXFY010000024.1:18664819-18684819 GCA_030674185.1 Monoplex corrugatus
TAGTGTAGTTAGTAGTAGTAGTAGTCGTAGTCGTAGTCGTCGTAGTAGTAGTAGTAGTAGTAGTTAGTAGTAGTATAGTAGTAGTATAGTAGTAGTAGTATGTAGTAGTAGTAGTAGTCGAGAGTAGTATAGTAGTAGTAGTGGTAGTAGTAGTAGGTAGTAGTAGTAGTAGTGTAGTAGTAGTGTAGTAGTAGTAGTAGTAGTGGTAGTAGTAGTGGTAGTAAGTAGTAGTGGTAGTAGTAGTGGTAGTAGTGTAGTAGTAGTGTAGTAGTAGTAGTAGTGTAGTAGTAGTAGTAGTAGTAGTAGTAGTAGTAGTAGTAGTGGTAGTGTAGTAGTAGTAGTAGTAGTAGTGTAGTAGTAGTAGTAGTAGTAGTAGTGGTAGTAGTAGTAGTAGTAGTAGTAGTGTATGTAGTAGTAGTAGTAGTAGTAGTGGTAGTAGTAGTAGTGTGTAGTGTAGTAGTAGTTAGTGTACGTAGTAGTAGTAGTAGTTGTGTGTTGAATGAATTGTAACTTGTAGTAGGTGTGTTAGCTGTATTGACTTAGTAGTTGGTGTGCTATATAGACTATGAACGTGTGACTATTGCTTGTGTGTAGTTGTTGTGTTGTTGATAATGTTGCTGTCGCTATGCTGCTGCTGCTGCTGTAGTCGTTGACCATTGCTTATGTCTCTTTCCGCAGGTGTGGTTCTCCAATCGACGAGCCAAGTGGCGGAGGGAGGAGAAACTGAGGAACCAACGGCGGGAGTCGTGCAACGGGAGCGCGCGCCTTCCCATCAACCCCTCCTTCACCAACAGCATGTACCCCTCTCTTCATCAGCCTATCGCCTCCATGCCTGACAATTATAGGTAGGAACTGATCCAATTAATTATGTATTCATCCATTCCAGGGTTTTTGTTGGTCATGTTCTCTTTCATTGTTTTAAGACCTTATCAGACTCAAAGAGTCTGTCATATATGACACACTATACAGATTTCGTGGAGCACGTATGGAATTTTCCCAGTGCAGGGAATCCTTCTTGATTAAAATCCAAATTCTCAACTCATGCTGCCAGAGAGAGAGAGAGAGGGGGGGGGAAGAGAGAGAGAAGAGAAAGAGAGAGAGAGCACCATGAAAGAAAGAAAAAGGCCAATTCATCATGTGCTTGACGACAAATGAAACAATTAACCCAAAATAACAGAAGAATGCAAGAGAGAAGAGAGAGAGAGAGAGGAAAGAGAACAGAGACAGACAGACAGACAGAGACAGACAGACAGATAGACAGACAGAGAACACCATGAAATAAAAAGGCCAATTCACCACGTGCTCGACAACTAATAGAACAATTAACCAAAAATAACAGAAGAATGCATGAGACAGACAGACAGACAGAAGAGACAGACAGAGACAGACAGACAGACAGAGAGAAAGAGAAAGAAAGAGAGAGAGGGAGAGCACCATGAAATAAAAAAGCCAATTCACCACGTGCTCGACAATAAATGAAACAGTTAACCAAAAATAACAGAAGAATGCAAGAGTGAAGGAGAGAGAGAGAGAGGAGAGAGAGAGAGAGAGAGAGAGAGAGAGAGAGAGAGAGAGAGAGAGAGAGAGAGAGACCCACAGAAAGAGAGAGAGAGCACAATTTTCCTGTTTCTAGCAAACCAAATTCCGATTTAAGATCACAGAGAGCGAGGAGAGAAGAGACAGAGACAGAGACAGAGTACACTTTTCCTGTTTCTAGCACTAACCAAACTCCGATTTAAGACCACATAGCTTCTCCGTTCGGTCACATGTATTAATCGGTAATCAGGCTTTTGAGATGTCGAATCCCTTTCTATTTTACTTCAATTCACAATCAGAAAAACCCAGAAGTGTCAGAATGTTCCAGTTGATCCGAAAACCAAAAGACGAGTTTTAAGCGGATAGACTTCTGAATTGAATGTGTGCAAGAACTTGACGTGAAGAGATCATGTGCAGGTTAAACAAGTTTAAAGGGGGATAGCATGTGAGATTGACTGGCGTGCGAAGACTTGTTGTGAAGAAATCATTTCCACTCTTTTATCATTCGTCAAATTCGACATCAATTTGTGAACTGTGTTTTTCTTAGTTAAATCACCCATGAGGAGACACAGGTGTGAAAGCATTATGATAAATTTGCTTCAGGTGCATTTGCTTTTCTCGTCCCAGGGATTTTTTTCAAGGGGGAGGGAGGTTGCGGTCACAACAGTTGAAGAGTTCGTGTAGTCCCTTTGTTTTAAAGGCTGTTTTCGGGATAAACAGAAACAAACAAACAACAAACAAACAATAATAAAAGAAAAGCTTCATCGCCCAGCGTAACAAAAATTCGTGATTTGTATATTAACAGCGAAGATAAATTCTGCGATAATGTGCTATATGATTAATAGACGTTGTTGCTATTGATGATGTGACGATGACGTTCGCAACTGCAACCATGATAGTGATGACAATGACAGTGATGATAATAATGACGACGACGGTGACGACGATGATCACGAATATCGTGATGTTCTGTTCTTAGTTTTTGTTAAAGATGTTTTCTTTTTGGTTTGGTTTTGATGTTGGTAAAAGCGATGTCGTTGTTGTAGATGGTAATGTTGATGATGTTGAAGATAATGCTGCTCCTGCTGATAATAATGATGATGACAATGTTGATGATGAGGAGGAGGAGGAGCAAGAGGATGCTGTGGATGATGATGATGATGATGATGATGATATTGATGTTAATATGGATGTTGATACTGGTGATGTGGCAGTTGATGATGACTATGATAACAATGACAGTGTGGGTGATATGGTTAACGATGCGAATGTTGATGGTGTTGACGATGATAATGATGCAAGTGCTCATAATGTGGTCGATGATGATGACGTCGATGATAATGACATCGAGAATGATGATGATGATGGTGATGGTGATGGTGATGGTGACAAATGTGGGTGTTATGTTGCAGTCCCATGGCGCCAATGCCCAGCTACTCGCTGTCCAACAACATCGGGCCAAACCCCGCATGTCTGCAATCCTCGGCCTCCTCCTATTCCTGTATGCTGCCTGGTAAGTACACCACTAATAGACGTTTCCATACCTGGTTAAGAGTGCCATGCTGATAAACGCAAGAAGTCGGTGGGTTCGATCCAGCATATGGGCCACGGGGTTTTTTTTTCTCTCCCCCCCTCCCCCCCCCCCATCCTCACCCTCGTTGGTTTATTATTATTGTTATTGTTATTGTTTAAAGCCCAGCCGACTGCGTAGAGCCATGTCAGGCTACAACCGCTTCAAAACATACAAAACTTCAAAAGGAATAAATACTGGGAAAGAAAACCAAGCACACACATCAATGTATTCCATTCGCGCACACAATCCAAGGACACTCCCTCGGCGCCGACCACTCCGTCCAATCAATCGCACAGGAGATCAACAAAAAAAAACCACACCTGAATACAAATTCAGGCATACCCAAGAACACCAAAACATATATAAAACGGGCATAAATTATTTAAAATTGCTTCCGCATATCTCACCTCCCTAGAGCCAAAAATGCACCCAATACATGTACCCAATTATCAATCCTAGGAAAATGTACATAAGACTTTATCGAACACATGCAGGTGAATGGACCAGCAAGACAGAAAATGATAGGAAGAAAGACAGAAAGCGAAGGAACAAGGCAGAAACAAAGAGAGCGACAGAAAAGAGAAAATTTCTAGCACAGAAGTTCCAGAAGGTGGGGATACTGTTTATACTAAAAGAGCCCCCGGCATCCCCACGGGGGGACTCAGTGGATTAGACTGCACTGTTCATAACGCATGGATCATGGGTTCCATCCTCGAGATTTCTATGGGCTGGCTTTGTTGGTAAACCGGTGGACTCAAAATTTGTTATCTCGATTTTGATTACAGGCAGTCAGCAATTTACAAACTGACCTGTTCGCTGCCCCATCTTAACCCTTTGACTCCCGCAGCCTGTCCACCAGCATGCTGCAATGTCAACCATGCAAGCATAGCAAAAACTTAAACCTTTCATTCCTACATCCTATCCACCGGCTTCCTGCACAAAGCTGGTGAATAGGGTGAGGAAGTCGATATGTTAACTTCTTGCAGTTGTTGGATGGTGTGAGGGAGTCAATATGTTAACTTCTTGCAGTTGGTGGATAGGGTGAGGGAGTCAATATGTTAACTTCTTGCAGTTGGTGGATAGGGTGAGGGAGTCAATATGTTAACCTCCTCCAGTTGGTGGATAGGGTGCGGGAGTCAAAGGGTTAATGTTCCGGTCATTCTGCTGGTGTCAGCTGTATGTTTCTTAGATCCTGTTCTTCCCTACCTCAGTTTCTCTTTCATTACCTTGACAACGCATAGAGTTTTTGCGCAGGCTTAAGGAGTCTGCTAGATGATTTACTGGCAAATTGAATGAAGCGTGAATAATTGTGGGAGTACGGTGAGTCCCTCTTGAGCAAAGTCGAACACCTTATGTATCTTTTTTGATTGACATGACTCATGTGTGTGTGTGTGTGTGTGTGTGTGTGTGTGTGTGTGTGTGTGTGTGTGTGTATGTTACAGAATACCCGACCAGGACCTATGATCACTTGTCCCTCAGCAACTACTCACGGCCTTCGTGCAGTGCAGGAGGCGGGATGCAGGCTATGAACCATGGCGCCCCTAATGCCTCCACTGGTGAGTGTTTCATTGGTTCATTCCTTTGCTCTTAGATATCCTCAGAATTGTTTTATAGTCTACTTCACTGACACCCCCCCCCCCCCAAAAATTTTTTTTCTCGAAACTCATTTGTGTATTTCACTGATCTAAAAATAACTCACAGCTCATAGGTCCTCTTTCATTGATCTAAAGATATTTTGAGAGTTCATTGATCTAAAATATTTTCATAGCTCATTGGTCCTCTTCACCGATCAAAGAGAATCGTTAGACTTCATTGGTTCTCTTCACTGACCTCAGAATACCCTCAAAGCTCACTGGTTCACTTGACTAAACTAAAAAAAGAAAACCTTTGAACTGATTGGCTTGCTCCACCAACCTAAAAATATCGCTGGACTTCATGGTTCTTCTCACTAACCTAAAAATATTCTTGCAGCTCATTGACTTTGTTCGCTGACTTAGGAATATCGTTAGAATTCATTGGTAAACTCCATTAGTCTATCTTTAGAATTCGCTGGTTTACTTACTTCATCGACCTTAAAATATCCTGAGAGGTCATTGGTTTACTTCTCTGATCTAAAAGTATCTTTACAGCTCATTGGTTTACTCCAATGACCTAAACATGGTTTTGGGGGTCATTTGATTAATCCACTGACGTAAAAATATCCTCAGAGTTCATTGGATCACTTCACTGATCTAGAAGTAGCCATAGAGATAGGTTCAGAAAAACAACACAAAATGATATCTTACACTATCACTTAGGCTGCAGTTGTTCAAATACACAACCTCGAAAGAAATAAAAACATTACTTGCATTAGTGATAAAAGAACTTCTGTAAAAACAAAGAAAACTAAATTTCAAGAAAACAAAAGTACAGGTGTGAGTATAATCTGTTTCAGGTCTGATCTCACCTGGAGTCTCGGTGCCCATCCAAGTGCCCGGCCACCACCAGGACATGAGTGCCCACATGGGTTCCATGGCAACCCAGTACTGGCCGCGCATCCAATAACGCTCTTCCCAGCACATAACACAAAACGTGGCATGCGCAGTGGCTTAGAGCAGTCAATCAGTCACTGAGCAGTCTGAGAACGGGGAGCGAGTCAAGACGCTTCCGACGTCTTCTCCTTCTTCTTCTACATCTTTTCCGTTCTCCAGACTGCCTAGCTTTTCAAGGACGTGTTGTGCGGGACAGCGCGCAAAGAGATTGATGCAAGATGCAAAAACTTCCTGGTTTCTCTGGTGAACATATGACTTCGTGTGCGAGCGCCACGTAGACTACTCCCTAGATGTCTGTTTTTCTATGGGGTGAAGACGGAACTTAAGGGACGTCCAACTCTTCATCTCCAAAAACGAGAGACCAGGGGAGAGAGGGATGTCTGAGTATTTGCTTTCTACCAGAATGATATTACGAGGGCCAGGCCAGTCCAAGTCATTGTCTCCAACAAGAATTTATTTTGCATTTATCACTGTCGTACGGTTCCAGAGGCCTGTATGTTAATTCTTCCTCATTGGGGGCACAAGTAATTCTTCGTTGATGATGGAGGTTCCCGTGCCTGATTCCTTCAGTGGGGGGAAAATGTCGTAGAACATTTTGTGCATCAGTGAGAGACAGGGAGGAAACAGACTTTTGACCACGAGTTTCAAGATGTTAGCTTCTTCGAGATTTGGCGTCTTATGGATGAATTGATTGCAGTTCTCACATTGTGCGTCAGGATGAGTCAGGTGGAATATGTTTGAACCACAAATCAGAATTTTTTGGTGTCAAGATCAGGTAAATAGACTCGGAACTGGATTTATTTTTTGCCTTGTTGGTGGATTCTGCACAGATTGTGATGAACACACACACACACACACACACACACACACACACACACACACACACACACACACACACACACACACACACACACACATATGAAACTTGTTATTTCCATCCTGTCAACATCTGCATTGTCATTGACACTCCTGCACCTTGTATGAGCACAACAAACACTGTGGTTTGGAGAGGCGTTGTATCTCTTGACTATTCAGTGCCCTGCCACACACCCTTGGCTCAACTCACACACCTAAACCCTCGCCAAGCATTACTTCACTGGATTTCTGGGAAATAACTTTATCAGCATGCCAGGTCCCGTGAATGAATAACTACTAACCAACCAACAACGTTTCCTGAAATCTGTTGTGACGTCATATTGGTGTGACGTCACGGGAGCGTCATCTTGATCGACCATAGCGTGACTTCATCTGGACACTTTCCCCTTCCTGTGACTGTCCTTGCTGACGTCATCTCGACCGTCGTCGTGACATCATCTCGTCCACTACAACTAACCTTCACAAAGACTCTGCACCCCACAACCCCCCCTCCCTCAACCCCCCCCCCCCCAAGCCCCCATCATGTCACAGGCGTTTATTTCACCCAACTCAGGGAATTTGGTGTGACCTCAGCACAGAGACGGAACACAGCCCTTCATTGCTGGGGAGTGTTCTTCTCGCCCGCCTGCTCGTCACTGCCTTCTCCATCTACCATAATAACACTTACACACGTACACACGGAGGCACTTAACTCACTGGACACTGGATGACTACTAACACGGTGAACGGTAAGTTCCGTCGATCGACATAATATCGTCGTGGCATTCCCACAGTTTCGTCGAATGGAGCGAATTTCGGGGACAATAGACGTTTGTTTCGTCGAATGAGTGGTGGTGGACATATTCGTCTAGCCGACGCTTTAGTCTTCGTCTACGCGACGTTTTGTCGACTCTTGCTACGCTGTGTGTGTGTGCAGTCTCTGCTTCTCTCATTGCTGGATTAATTTAAGTCAAACTTGGCGTGAAAAAACGAACAATGTAAAGTCTTTTCAGCGTGTGTGTGTGTATGCGAGCGCATGCGCACGTGTGTGTATATGTGTGTATATGTGTACGTGTGTTTGTGGACAAAAGCGTCGTTTGACTTAAGTAGTCGCGGAGGAGAAATGAAATGACGTTCGACAAAACGTCGGTCGTCGAAACGTCCTTCGGCGAATTTTTGCCGACCTACTAACAACAGCAGTTAAATTAAGTCTGTGACTCTCTGCGGTGCAGATATGGTGGTGGTAACACAAAAGTTTTGTTCGTCTCTGATTTGAAATGAGCGAGCCCCAAATATACAACCAGAATCGAGTAATGTGACCACGCTTCCGATGTTTCTCTGGAGCCGTTTGAAACCGGAAAGCAGAAACGATGGAAGAGGAACATATTAGCTTAAAGTCCTCCGCCAATATAGGACTACCTGGACAAAAACAAAAAGAATGTAACTCGGTAACTACAGACACTGTTTTTATTGTCTTGTGCGGGTCAGGTGTTTTATTTATTTATACTTCAAGAAACATCAAGGTGACAGTAATTGGTGTTGCGATCTTTTTTTCTTTTAGAATCAAGATGGGAATGGTTGTGTGTTGCTACACCACTGTTAAACTGTTTGGACAAGTTGTCAGGAGCTTAAAAGTCCACACCCTGTGATCTCTGTTGATACTATTCAATTGATACATCAACGCAAGGAGAGAAGATAGGACGCCAATGCCAGTACCGTGAAAGAACTGCTAAGACAATATATATAACCCCTTCTGAAGAAAGCACAGCGAGCCAGATTGTGGTCAGCGCGTGAGGCTTGACCTCCTGACCTCCAGCCCACGTGCCTGCTCTGTCCCGCACGTGGCGTGTCCGAAGTGACCAATCGGATCCACCACAATTCAGACTGCGAGCGCATCCTGTCTATGAAACGTGATTGTGTTCTGGGCACAAATATTGAAAGAGGACACAATGACTGACACTTAGAAGGATTAATCACACTGATGGCAGTTGTGAGTCGATACGTTCTGTCATTTCTGTGAGAAGAGTAGTCAGAGCTTTTCGGCGTTGCTGGAAGATGTGGATAGAGTGTATACAAAATGTGTAATACCTTGCATAGGATGTTTACGTAGTCTTAACATAACTACCAGCTTTGACAGAATCTGTACGTAGTTCTGTTGGCATTAAGGGAAAAAAAAAAGAAGATAAAAAGGAAATAAGTAAGCAAGCAAGCACACACACACACGCACATACACACACACAGACACACACACACACACACACCACACACACACACACACACACACACACACACACACACACACACACACACACACACACACACACGCAGGAGACAGGACACACACGTGTAGAATTAAAAAGCAATTCCCCAAAGGGCCCCAACTTTGCGAAGGGACACAACCTTAGACACGTGCCGCACGCATTTCTCTGCCCCTGTCGTTGCCCAGGAGACTTTTTTAGTCCAATCAGACGTCTCCACGTGTCACGTGCCGCGCGCCTCTCGGGGCGGGGTGCCAACAAGAGAAAGGCCGGCGGAGCGATATTGGATGTGAATGCTTCAAAGATCTAGTCCAGATCACACACAGACACCCCGCATGGGACAATGCCTTGTTCGGCCTGTTGGGGGGGTCCAATTTTCTACCCAGTGGGACGGCATCATCAACTAGTAGCAATGGCCATCACTAAGGCTTTGGAACGACCTCGCTATTATCAGTCAATGACTACGGTAGTGTAGATGCTGACCAATTTCTTTACTGGCTTGCTGGGCTCGTCGGAAATGTAGCGACTGCAAAAAGTTTTTTTTTTCTCTCATAGTGATCAACTTGACTGCTTGAACAGTAGGATGCGCGATGATTGCAGTAGTTAGTCGCCATACTAACACAGCTGGTGAACAAGTCGTAATTCAGTAATTGCTGCAGTAAGTTTCCGAGCTGGTGAACCCTTAAACTTGTGAAACAGTCGGAAAAGTCATTGATTGTAGTAATTTCTGTGGAGACTAACTAATCCTTGGGACAATATAACTGCTGTAGTTCCAATGTTCACTGACTTAACTGGTGAAACAGTCAAAATATCGTTATCGCAGTAGTTCCTATAGACTGCTGGGCCGGTTGGAAATCTAATGACCACAGTAAATCCCACATCGATTAAACCTAAGCGAAGAAACATGAGTCAATGACTACAGCAGCCCAATGTTAAGTTTTAGGTTATTGAGCAGCAAAACCTGTGATTGCTTAGATATCACGTGTCCTGCTGTTGAAGTTGTTCATTTTTCTAACGGGAATGATGGGAATAGAAAGGGAAAGGGTTATCTTTGTTTGCGCTCACTCCTAAAGCGTGATTGATGACAGTTTTGGTTTTTTTTCCAGTAGCCATGTAGGAACATAGATGGTCATTGCAGTCCTATGCTGCATAGATGGTCATTGCAGTCCCATGCTGCATAGATGGTCATTGCAGTCCCATGCTGCATAGATGGTCATTGCAGTCCCATACTACATAGATAATGATCACTGCAGTCCCATACTACATACGAGCAGTCCCATGCTACATAGATGGTCATTGCAGTCCCATACTACATAGATAATGATCACTGCAGTCCCATGCTACATAGATGGTCATAGCAGTCCCATACTACATAGATAATGATCACTGCAGTCCCATGCTACATAGATGGTCATTGCAGTCCCATACTACATAGATAATGATCACTGCAGTCCCATGCTACATAGATGGTCATAGCAGTCCCATACTACATAGATGGTCATTGCAGTCCCATACTACATAGATGGTCATTGCAGTCCGATACTACATAGATAATGATCACTGCAGTCCCATACTAACGAGACAGGAGATGAAGAAGGTGTGTTAGATCGCACGTGGCAGCAACGTAACATTCATTTTCACGGAAATGGTCTACCGATAGGCCTGAAGAAACGTTGATCATTGAGAACTTCTGTGTTGACTGAACTGACTCAACAGAAGGATGGAGAAACAATCGCGATGAAAGTGTAGTCAGTCAACTTGCTCGACATCGTGAAGAAGAGAGAGAACAGTCAACAGTGAACTCGTTGAATGCTCTTGTCCAGAAAGGACAGACTGAGAATTTGTAAGAAATCCAGATTCATGGAGATCAGTCATTGGTTGTATGGACTCAAGAACCATGAGTTGTGGAGATGTGTGCGAAAAAGTTTGTCGAGTGTTTTTAGCCCTGTGAGAGAAAGGACAGCGTACTCTATACATTCTGAGAATGTTCAGTAAACTGCTCACCGTTGCCAAGCAGACAACGGCACTCACAAAAAAAAACAAACAACATCAGCATCTGTATAATAA
Organism: Monoplex corrugatus; assembly: GCA_030674185.1. Lineage (NCBI taxonomy): Eukaryota > Metazoa > Mollusca > Gastropoda > Littorinimorpha > Ranellidae > Monoplex > Monoplex corrugatus. Next base: position 18,675,640 of record JAPXFY010000024.1, read on the forward strand.
ACACAAAAGACCTGATGAACTGATTGCTTTCATGACTCGAACTGAATGATTTAATGATTGTGTGTAATTTAAAACTAAAAAAACTTTCTTCGTGTTAAAAAACATGATTTCGTGAACTTTTCTTCGCCGTTATTGATTATGTCGATGACCTAAATAACCGTGGGTGGGTTTTGTGTTTTGAAGGAACAGATAATGTTTCTCTGTGGATATCATATGTCATTGTATGCATACAAACAGGTAATATGTGTTTATGTGTAATACATCATGTGTATGTATGTGTGTCACTGTAAAAATATAAACTGATAATGTGGAGATACCATGTGAGCATGTGCGTGCGCGTCATTGTAAAAAAAAAAACGAACAGATATGTATCTTTTTTTTTTAAGGACAGCAAATGTGTTTGTGTGTGTGTGTGTGTGTGTGTTGTGTGTATGCTGTAAACTGTAACCATATATTCTAATACTAGTGATTGTTTTTGTGTGTATGTTTATGTATCGTATTTGTGTGATGTTTATGACTATATACCTGTATTTAAAGTCCCGGCCTGACAGAGGCAAGTGTCAACATATAGCGTGCACATTACACACACGGCACAGGATGTGAGGGGAGAAATGATATCCCTCGCTGAATGTGACTGCTGCGCATAACTTACTGGACGTTACTGACGATACAGTCAGGTTTCATTGTGTGCGATTAATGCGTACATTAACACTGGATGGTTTTACAATTGGTGAGACCAGGGGGGGGGGGGGGGGGGAGAGAGGGGGGATCTTTTCATCGTGATGCAGCCATGTTCCTCTGGCTTGTTTAACCCTTTCATTCCCGCAGCCTGTCCACCAGCATCCTTCATTGTCATTTACAATGCAAAACCTTAACCCTTTGATTCCCTTCATCCTATCTTGCAGGAAGCATGGTGAGTAGGGTGAGGGAGTCAAAGGGTTAAGTTGGGGTTTTTTGCTGTTGGTGGATAGAGTGCGGGAGTCAAAGGGGTTAACAGAGCGTAGTCTCTGTCATGGATAACATCGTTGTTTTATTGATCACTGTGACATTATCATAATGAACGGTTTTTCGTGGTGTTGCGTCTCTCTTTGTCTTTGGGCTGTCTTATGTTTTTTTAGAAAGGGGGAAAAAGGGCGTGTGTGTGTGTGTGTGTGTGTGTGTGTGTGTGTGTGTGTGTGTGTGTGTGTGTGTGTGTGTGTGTGTGAGACTATAAACGACCCGGAGCGAGTGTGTGTGTGTGTGTGTGTGTGTGTGGTGTGTGTGTGTGTGCCAGCAAATATAAGCAAGGATTTCTTAAGACATTTTATGCATGGATCTGTTAAAAAAAAAGAAGTTGTAGCCAAAAGCCCTTAACGCTATATTTTAACTGGAACTGGAATAACCCATTCTTTCAGAACAATGCAATGGGAAAGTGATATAAGACATTTTTATTAAGGTCGTAGCCGCTGTTTCTCGACATATTTCAACCCTCTCCAGGGTTGTGGAAGGTAAAGCAACAAGGTAGGAGAGATGAGCACCACCCTGAGGAAGGTTTACGTCTCCCCTATGACCTCAAAAATAAGGCACAACCTTATAGATGTTTTGCTTGAAGAAAGTTGGCCGAATAGAGAACCTTAATATTACGGAAACCAATTTGACTAAAACAGAAAAATAATGACTATTCAGTTCAGTGTCTTGTACTTCAGGTCAGATCGAGGCAAATCAAGTCATGTCAAAAGTCCACAGAACTTAACTTTAACCCTTTGACTCCCGCACCCTATCCACCAACGGCAAAAAAAATTAACCCTTTGACTCCTTCACCCTATCCACCAGCTTCCTGCGCAACAATGCAGGATGCTGGTAGGCAGGGTGCGAAAGTCAAAGGGTTAATTGTGAGATTATTATCATGTTCATTCTGTGTAGTCCAGCTGAACACAAAGAGGCCATCCCTGGGTACGCGAAAACCGACAATTAGGCCACTTACACAGTTTCGCTTTTATGACTTTTTTGGTCTTCAATGTGGAGACTGAATTTCAGGTTTACAGCTGACTTAATTTCAGTTTTACAGCTCAAAATATTCGAAATATCAACATATACGGATAAATTCAAACTGAAAGGCAATCGGTTTCAAAGTGTTGTTTTATATATATATATATATAATTATGTTGAAGATTGGAGACAGGTCAATCAGCACTAAAACTCAGGATAAGATGTGAGAAAAAATTGTCAGTAAGGCGTGTCCATTTCGTTAAATAAGTATGTGGGCTTATTTTTGTTTGTTTGTTTGTTTGTTTGTGGTTTGTTTTCATTTAATTGTTTAATGGGTGTTTCAAACTATGGCCTTTTTCATTTCATATCAACTCAAGTCTTATAATTATAATGGTTCTTGTGTTGTGTTTATGATTCAATAATATTGTTGTTTGTTTTGGACGACTAGGCGTCACGAAGACTCCATTCGACAACGCGCAAAGCAAGAAAGAAAGATTAATTAATCGATGCATGTTAGTACGATGGAGGCGTATGTATGAGAGAGAGAAAGAGAGAGAGAGAGGAGAGAGAAGAGAAGAGGAGAGAGAGACGAGAGAGAAAGAGAGAAGCAGAGAGACAGACAGACAGACAGAGAGAGAGAGAGGCAAGTGTGTAGATGTATGAGAGTGTGTGTGTGTGTGTGTGTGTGGTGTGTGTGTGTGTGTGTGTGTGTGTGATTGTGCATGTGTGTGTGTGTATGTGTGTGTTGCGTGTGTGTGCGTGTGAGTATATGCATGCGGTGTGTGTGTGCATGCGTGCGCCTGTGATCGGAGGAGAGTGAATCTCATGTACACAAAGGCCTAATAATGTGTTTTTTTTTCTTTTTTCATGTCATGTCGCATGATAGACATAATTCGCGTATTTAATTTTTTTTCACAAAGATAATCGTTTGTCAGTCCCATGACCTTCCGTGACCCTACACCCACCCACCCCACCCCCACCCACACCCCACACTCCTCCTGCTCATCCCACTGCCCTCCTTATCCTGCTCTTTCCCTATCTATGTTTTATTTTTTCGCTACACTTTTTGTGCATATCGTTAATAAATGAAAAAAAAAGATTAATCTGACTCCCCTGAAACCCCTCCCACCCCAGATTGTCCCCTCCCATTCCCTCAAACCCATTCCCCCAAACCCTATATCCCCTTTCCTGTCGTTTTGACAAAAAAGGAAGCAATTGTATATTTCGTAACATAGACGTATGATCATACATATGATCATTAGAGTTTTGTCCCCTGTCTTTGATTAATTTTTCTGTATATGCGTATTGATTTATTTTGTGTCTGTTTGTGGGTTTATTTATATTTGTAATCTTTCTGTGGTTTTTGTTGCTGTTATTTTGTATTTGCATATTCATTTATTTATTTATTTACTTATAGATTTATCTATATATTTTTTTGCCTTTTGTTTGACAAACCGATGACAGAGAACTGGTGTATAAATAAAATGAGTGACCCGTACAATATTTTGTCTTATTCTGTATTCCTTCATCCTCTCTCCCTCTCTCAACACCATTCCAGTTTCGTCCGCCCAGTTTCTTTCCCGTGCCTCCACCCACCCCCCCCGCCCCCGCCACTTTAAATGAGATAGAGCGAAAGAGTTAAAGAACTAAAACCTTCCATGATTTCACAACATTTTTTCCTGCTTGTGTTATTATTAACATTGTATGCGTGAACAAACAGGAATTAATTGAACGAAAACGACCAGAGTGCTAGATAGAAACAGAATCAAACGGAAACTTCCGTTACTTGCTGCAAGCTTACATTTGCTTCTATTAGTAATATATTTTCTTACACAATAAAAAAAACAACAACAACTAAAACAGCAGCAACAGAAAGAACACAAACAAACAGAATGATTTTCTACGATATTTTTGCATAGTGGGCATTTATTAACGTATGAATAGATAGGAGAAGTAAAAACAGTACTTTATAAACATACAGCAGAATAAACAGTACCTTCCGCTGTTTCTACTTTTGTTTCAAGTCTGAACATAAATCGGCAAAACAAACAAACAAAAAGATAAATGAAATGAATTAATGAATTAGAATCAAGCAAAATGGAACAGCATTTCCGTAGTTCCACAAACATTTATTTCAAATGTTACTGAAGACAAAATTAATTTTTTTGTAAAGTCATTATTACCATATATCCACGTCCAGTTCTTTCAAGTTTCAGCGTGAAAACATTAGGTCGACAAAATAGTCCTTTGTTGTTGTTTTGTTTTGGGTTTGTTTTTCTGTGAAAAATGTGCGTCGGCAAACTAGTTTGGAGAAGCAAACATTAATTTTTATTCGAAAGCTACCAGTTCTTTTTGTTCGTTTGTTGTTTGTAACGTATCGGCAAATGGCTTTTCTTTTTCCTGGATTAAAAAAAAAAAAAGCGCCATTGACAAAGTATCAAGTTGCGCTCTGTGCGCGTGTGTGAATGTGAGTGTGTGTGTGTGTGTGTGTGTGTGTGTGTGTGTGTGTGTTTGTGTGTGTGTGTCTGTGTGTGTGTGTCTGTGTGTGTGTGTGTGTGTTTAGGGAGGGGGTCTGTGAAAATACTGCATCATCGATACATTTCATACAATTCCGATCCTTTTTTTTTTTTTCATCTATTTTCTCTCAAAAAACGTTGCAATGTTGATTAAGATAGGCTGGTGGTTTTTTTTTTTTTTCTTGTTTTGTTGTTGTTGTTGTTGTTGTTGTTGTTACTTTTTCGTTGTTTTGTTTTTATTTGTTTGTTTGGGGTTTTCCTCTTACGGTGTAAACATTGCATTGGCAAAAAAATGGGTTTTGAAAAATTTTCATTTATTTATTTGTTTATTTATTTATCTTTTGTTTATTTATTTATTTATCGTTATTACTATTATTATCATCATTGTTGTTGTTATTATTATTATTACGAAAGCAGCATACGAATATAGGCAGTAACGTTGTTTTCCCCATCGCAAAAAAACATTATGTTGCCAAAATAGTGAAGAGTTTCTTTTGCTTTCTTCTCCCACCCCCACCCCGCCCCCCTTTGTTTCTTTGTTGTTGTTGTTGTTTTTTGTCCTGTTATTACTGTTATTGTGCTTTTGTTGTCAGTATTAATGTATACTGAATCTTTCTACAGAGTGCAATATGCTCAACAATGCGCGCCTGTCTTGTACAGAATACTTTTTCTGTTGGTTAGTTGGTTGGCTGGTTGGTTGGTTGGTTGGTTGGCTGGTTGGTTGGTTGATTGGTTGGTTGATTGGTTGGTTGGATGGTTGGTTGGTTGGTTGGTTGGCTGGTTGGTTGGTTGGTTGGATGGTTGGTTGGTTGGTTGGTTGGTTGGTTGGATGGTTTTCCTTTGAGTCTGCTCACGATCATTTTTGTGGGTGAGTTTACTGGTGGTAGCGGTTCATCAGCTTAATACATAATATTCTGTAAACTGGATGTACAGTCAATGTGGCTTTGTTTGATTGATTGTTTGTTCGTTTATTTGTTTGTTCGTTTGTTTGTCCAGTATTCTTTGGTTTGTGTGGCATCATCATCATCATCATCATCAGGTGCCCTGCTGCATGGTGTTGGCGACCATGGACTTCCAACCATGGTTTGTGTGACGTATTGTGTATATAAGCCATCTGTCTGTACGGATCATTTTTACGTCTCGTTTTTTGATTTTGTTTTCGTGTTGTGTTTTGGTATGTTTGGTTGGTTGGTTCGGTTGGTTGGTTGGTTGGTTGGTTAAGAACGATTTTTGTCATGTCGTGCGTGTTGATATTAGACATAAACGGTCTTTAATTTGTCGGGTGTTTGTACATGAAATGAACGCTCCACAGGCATGTATGTTTTTTTTCTTTTTTGTTTTTGTTTTTCTTATTTTTGTCGGAGGGTGGTACAACTAGCGTTACATATTACAAGATGATGATGACAAATAGTAATAATGATGATGCTGATAATAATAATAAGAATATATTAATAATAATGATAATAATATTAATAATGATTAATAATAATATAATAATAGTAATAATGATGATAACAAATAACAAATGATAGTATAATGATAGTAGAATGACAGTTTAGTCAGGTTGAAATCTCAGTTAAAACTTTTTAGGTTGAAAAAGCAAACAAACAAAGAAGCAAACAAACAATAACAACATGTTATGGCTTAATTCATAACGTGTTGAGTAAACATCCTTCCGCTCACACACTATGTTCTGTTTACAATTATGACGCTGTTATTGTTCGTTATATCCTGTTTATGATATGGCTTAGTTGTCGACTATGTTAAAAACTTCTCAGCTATATTGGTTCAAATGGGGTTTGACCTCCCGAACTGTTACTGTGAAGACGTAAAGATCTTTTTCAGTTTTAGTGTTTTAAGTGAGGTTTCGCCTCCAGTGATTTCACCTGTTAAGGCGATGGGGAGGGTAGTGGTGGATTAGTTGGGTGTTTTTTTGTTTTGTTTTTTTAGTTCACGTACTACTTTTTATTTGTATACTAAGAGGTCGGGGTGGATTAGGTGTTGTTGTTTTTTTCTTTTTTTTATTTACGTACAAACTTTTATTCTTATACTAAGAGGTCGTAACTGTACAGGGGAATGTCCGTATGCAATGGAGGTAGTAAATTATTTTTTTGACTTAATCGTTCCTGTCGTAGCGCGTAATTAATTCGAATCTCAAGGACGTGAGACTTTTGATACGTTCCTTCATTCTTTTGGAACCGAAAATGAAAAGCACAACACTCCCACCCCCACCCCTACCCCGCTCCCATCCCTACCCTCGGTTTTTCGATCCCCCTCCCCCTTCTTCTCCTCCTGTCCCCCCTCCCCCCCCCCCATCGTCTATGTTCCCGCCCTCCCTACTCTTCTTAATTTTATTTTTATCGTTCAGAACCACATTATTTTGCTGTGATTTTCTTTCGTTTTGTTCGTTTGTTTTCGTTGATTTTAAATTATTTCGTCTCCGTTCTAGAAAAAAAGGTGAATGATTGCTTTCGTTTGTAGTCTACACGAATTGGCTTTGTTTTTGTGATGTTTGGGTAAACTAGGATGAACTTTTGGTTTTATAATGTATGGGTACAATGAAATGCAGGATATAATAGCACCACTGAAACAAACGATTCTAGGATGTACGTATGTGAAGTTTACATGTGCAGAGCATTTATTTATTGTTATTATTATTATTGTTGTTATTATTATTATCATTATTATTGTTGTTGTTGTTGTTATCATTACTATTATTATATTGTTGTTGTTGTTACTACTACTATTGTTGTTGTTGTTATGATTATGATTGTTATCATCATCGTTGTCGTAAAAAAAATTTTTAGCAGTATTGACGTCACGTTTTGAGGTAGACATCTAGAATTTGTTTTGTTTTTTTTGTTGTTGTTTTTTTGTGCGGAATTTGAAATTTGAAGTCGAAAAGCCGTCGCATAATGACTTGATCATGGCCATTGCTTTGTTTCCCATCATTATCATTATGAAAAACGAAACTACAACCTCCTCAGCAGCTGGAGAAGTCAATAATCGATTGGTGTTTTCGACCTAACCGAGGACCGGGACCCATACATAATATCAACAATATATAATATATATATACACATTGCACACTCCATCAATGTTTTGCTACAATCTGCCCTGGGGACCTACTGCACGTGACACCGTTTTCTAAAAATAGTTTAAAGTAAAATAAAATAAAATAAAATTTAAAAAATGAAATAAGATAAAATAAAATAAAATGAAACGAAGTAAAATAAAATAGAATAAAATAAGAAAAATGAAATGAAATGAAATGAAATGAAATATAAAATAAAATAAAATAAAATGAAAATGAAACAAAATGAAAACAAAACTGAAATTCAGAAGCCATTCTAACAAGTCTCCATTTTCATTCAGAATAATATTATCGAAAATCCAGATGTGGTTCTTCTCAAGGTCATTTTGACTTTGAACAAGCATCAAATGAGCTACAACTTTATAAACGAGGACAATGATCGGCTGTCACGTAGCTGAAAAGAGAATGTAAATCTTGTTAGAAATTCTTGAAAAAGTGCTGTTCAGACACCGGACTGTTTTAAAGTGCTGATCTAAGGCTTTTTTTGCTTTACTTTGGTTTTTGGACATGCGACCTTGACCTTGATCTTAACCTTGGCGCCGAGTCAAAGTTTTGTTTCAGCCGCTGAAATTGGGATCGCACGTTCTTAGAGCCGAAAGCTTACGTACTGTGAATAGTTATGTTCTCTACCCCCACCCCCCACCCCCACCCTAACCACCTGTAAGAAAACCTAGTCACGTGAGGTCGGCTTCCCAGGTCGGTGCGTAGCCGCATATCTGCATCATCTCTGACAGAGGCAGCACTTTGTAGCCGGTAGCCTGTTTTGTTTTACTTTTTGTTTTTGTTTTTGTTTAATAGTAGCGGACAGCTGGTGTGCATTGAAAATGAGAGAGCGAGTGAGAGAGAGAGGGGGGGAGGGGGAGTTAAGGATGAGGGGAAGGGGCTGGAGGGGGAGAGAGAGAGAGAAAATCATTATCTCTGATTCACACAACCATCACCCCAACTTATTATCATTTTTGTTTTATGTGTACAAAAACACGAACGAAGCGGACCAGTGGGAATGTCTGCTTTGCTTGGCTTACCAGTGAATCAAAAACACTGCGACCTGATATGTTATGAATATGAATGATATAAGTATTTCTTCGTCACATGATCAGCATTCTTGTCCTATGTATAGGCCACTTGTTCCTCCAGTTTTTAAAGTAATCAAGAATGTCCGTCTGTGAAATCAAGAGTTTTTTGTTTTGTTTTGTGTTTTTTTGAAATTCTGTGAAGAATCTTGTTGTGTAATGCTGGTTTCATTCACGGAATAGTTTGTTTTTTTCACATGTGGCCTGATTTCCTACATAAGTTCATTCGCCTTCATTACCTTTACCAACTCTTTCCATTCGAAATGTATGTAGATAAGTCATTCTAATCCCTTGTTCTTCATTGGCATAATTATGAACATAGCAGCATTCTGGCGGTCATCCCCCCCCCCCCCCATCTCATATGTGTATATTGTATTTTTATTCTTCAAACCTTGTTGATGATAAGTATTAATAACAGAGACTAAAAATCAGTGGGGGAAAAATGAATACACAATTTTTTTACGTATTACTGAACTAACAGGAGAGCACACAAAAAAAAAATTTACAGGAACAAATTGATGTACTGGCGTAA
>JAPXFY010000024.1:18689819-18717319 GCA_030674185.1 Monoplex corrugatus
CTGGTAAAAGCTTCAGACGAAGATAGAACAATGGTAAAAGCTTCAGATGAAGATAGGACAATGGTACAAGCTTCAGATGTAGATAGGAAATGGTAAAAGCTTTAGATGTAGATAGGACAATGGTAAAAACTTCAGATGTAGATAGGACAATGGTAAAAACTTCAGATGTAGATAGGACAATGGTAAAAACTTCAGATGTAGATAGGACAATGGTAAAAACTTTAGATGTAGATAGGAAATGGTAAAAACTTCAGATGTAGATAGGAAAATGGTAAAAGCTTTAGATGTAGATACGACAATGGTGAATGCTTTAGATGAAGATAGGACAATGGTAAAAGCTTCAAGTGTAGACAGGACGATGGTAAAAGCTTCAGATGAAAAATAAAATCTCATATGAAGCCAGGACAATGGTAAAAGCTTCAGATGAAGATAGGACAATGGTAAAACCTTCACGTGTAGATAGCACAATGGTAAAAGCTTCACGTGTGGATAGCACAATGGTAAAAGCTTCAGATGAAAAAATGAAAACTTCACGTGAAGCGAAGACAACAGTCGACTTTCACAATGCTGAAAACCGGAAGCTGGTGAACAGAGTGAGGGAGGGAAAGGATTAACTGTTTGCTTGCTCTCCTGGCTGACGATGCAGAAAGCTGGTGGATAAGGTGAGGGAGTCACACACAGCACACCACACACACACACACACACACACACACACACAACACACGCACACACACACATACACAACACACACACAACTACACGCAAACACACACACACACACCAAACACGCAAACACACATACACTTATAGTGAAAACGTTAAATCAAGGAACGAACGAACACACACACACACACCACACACACACACACACACACGCGCGCCCGGCGCACAAACACACACACACAACACCACGCACCACCACACACACACATACATACACGCACACACTATACACACTCCAACCACCATCACGTACTACCCACCACACCCCCCACCACCACCACCACCACCACCACCACTCCACCTCACCCCTCCCACACAAACACCAATCGACCGCTTCATCTCATTTTCTTTTCTTTTTTTTTTTTCTAATTAATTAATAATCAACCAGAAAGGGAAAAACACCTTAAGGTAACTAACCATGAGGACTCGCATAGTAAACTCCAGACACTGAGATGCACTATCTCTGGTAATCATCACTGGTGTTAATAATACCTCGACAATTCGACAGCACCTTTTCCTAGTCACAATCACTGGTTGCGGTGGACGCCGAGCAAGCTGGGATGGGAGATAAACCCCGAAGAGCCAGCAAAAGGGAGATGAATCTGTGTAAGCCTGATTTATCGTCATCCCGTCATGTCTGGCTATTTTCAATACGGACGGACAGATTAAACTGAATAAATCCTACCATCTGTCTTTTTTCGCGCTATCCCTTTCTCACCTTTTCCGCCGACCTTTTTCTCTCTCTCTCTTTTTTTTTTTCTTTCTTTTTTCTCTCTCAACCGCAAGAAAACAACATCGGGGAATTGAACATATATTATATATATATATATATATATATATATATATAATAATTATATATATATGTATGTGTGTGTGTGTGTGTGTCTACATATATATATATATATATATATATATATATATATATATATATATATATATATATATATATATATTAAGTTTCGTATATAAAACACTTGTGCGTGAACTGCCTTCCTTCCCCCTCCCCCACTGCTACCACGCCTACGCACGAGCGCTTGCGCACACACAGACACACATACACACAATACACTACACACATGACATATAATACACATACACATGCATATACACAACACACATACACATACACATATACACACAGAGCATCCCTTTGCTTAACATGGAATAGTCTCCTTCTTGAAAAAAGGATAAACAAACAAACAAACGAAATAGGCTCACACGAATTAAGCACTTAATTTTGCAACCTGCTTATAAGATGCGGATCATGATGATGATTATGATGATGATGCTGATGTTAACACAGTAATCATCATCATCATCATCATAATGATAAAAGCCTACATGTACAAGTGTTTTGTCGAATAGAACGTCAATATGAAAATACATTCATTCTGAAACGCTCGACACTTTTTTTGTGATAAATTTTTCGCCATGCATGGTGATACTGGCAAATAGCAACCTCGTGGCGGTGCTTGTGACGTACGACGAACGTCATGATTTCACGATCACCTTTACGTTGTTGACAGATAAAATACGTCAGACATAGTAGTGTTAGTGTTGTACTATTTTGCATTGCAGAAATATCGACCGCTAAGTTACAAATTTAATTTAACTCCCTGATAACTCTTGTTTCGTGAGTACAGCATGGTCAATTACTTGCGATATCAGCATTACTAATCGAAAAAAACAAACACAAACAAAAAACTTACTGACGTTTTTGCGCACTTCAGTTCTAGGAGTTTGACTACTCAAAGCTATGCCAGAACAGAGGCGAATATTTACATTGTAGTAGTAAAATATTAGATGAGAGTCTTCACGATGCTGATAATAGTAATGGAAGTTTTAGTCCTCACAAAGTTTAAACTTCATGAAGTTGATGTCAGTGACCCAGATTTTGAAATGGTGGTGGTCACTGGTTTAACGTCTATTCATTTAAGTGATTTTAGACAAAAACAGACAAACAAACAAACAAACAAACAAAAATGGGATGTGGTGGTGGACGGGAGGAAAGGTAAATGGATATGCTTATATATAGTAAGTCTTGAGAAAGAAGGAAGGGGAGGGAAAAGATAAAAAATTTTAAAAAAAGAAGTAACATAACCGACTATTTAACCCTTTGTCTCACGCACCCTGTCCATCAGCATCTGCATTGCCAACTATGCTAGCAAAGCAAAAACTTAACCCTTTGACTTCCTTCAGGAAGCTGGTGGATAGGGTGAGGGAGTCAAAGGGTTAAGTTTTTGCAGTTGATGGATAGGATGTGGGAGTCAAAGGGTTAAACACTAAACCGCTTGAATGTAACAACCAACACCAATTAGATCACATTATAATAATTTGCTATCGGACTTTTTGACACGCTGACAAAAAATGTATAGAGATGATTTGTTTCAAATAGGTCGGAAACTGAGGTGTTTTGACGAAGTTAAGGAATGTGTTGTTTTATCCTAATGCAAGAGAGAAGATGACTTGTTTTTCATGTACCAGTCACCGTGGTGTAGTGGTTAACGCAACGGACTACCGACTGGAAGGTTGTGGGTTTGAATCCCCATCAGTCCCTTCAAAAATGACTGTGGGATATTTCGGCTCTAACCGGCTCCTACCCAAGTATGGGCGTGCTGTGGGCTCATTGGGAAGACTGGGACCACACAGTCGAGTCTCATCCACTTCACGGATGCGTCGTTGAGGGTGTTCTCAAATCTTCTGACAGCACCCCAGGTGTCGTATCTCTCGTGCCTGGTTAACGTCAGGATATATTATGATAGTAAGTGTAGAGTACAGCCTTTTCACGCAGTTTCAATCCTAAGAACTCCATAGCATCATGATTATCAGCATCATCGCATTGTGAAAAAAAAAAAGACTGTGCCAGCTTCTGTGGCCATCAAGTGGCGTAGAAAATGGGACGAAAAAAGAAAGGTAAGCACGAAGGTAACCTCCCTGAGTGCGATGATCCTTAAAAACAAACAAACAAACAAACAAAAACTCACTCACAAATAGTGAGTTGGGAAAACTGGATCGAGATAATCGAGTATCATCCATTTCACGGATGTCTATTTGAAGGTCTTGCTCAAATGCACTGACCAGCACTGCAGGTATCTGTATATCTCGGGTGTGACTAACGCCAGGATATATTACGAAATTAAGTGTAGAGCACAGCCCTGTCGCGCAGACACAAACCACAGCAGAACTCCACATTGCATCACAGTTATCATCTCCATCGTCATGCGTCATCATAACATTGTGAAAAATATGTCTTGGACTCTATGGTCATCGAAGTGGCTTAGAAGATAGGATTGCAGATACAAAAGTGTAGTAGCTGCACCTGCCTTACTGCTGACCTCTGGCCTCTTCCCTCCCCCTATTCAGGAGGCCAGCTCTTATGATTGAGCTGTAGTCTGAAGATCTGATGTCTCGAGTTCAATCTCCAAGCTGGCAACATAAAAAGTAAGCTGTTCGAAGCCCATCTTTACCCCTTTGACTCCCGGACCCTGTCCACCAGCATCCTGCATTGTCAACCATGCCAGCAAGGCAAAACCTTAACCCTTTGACTCCCGGACTCTGTCTACCAGCATCCTGCATTGTCAACCATGCTAGCAAACCAAAAAACTTAATCCTTTGACTCCCTTATCCTGTTCACCAGCTTCTTGCAGGAAGCTGGTGGACAGTTTCAGTTTCAGTTTCTCAAGAAGACGTCTCCGCGCTCGGAACGAATTCCACACGCACTAACGTCACAGGTGCAATGTGTATGGTGATCATGGCACAAGCCTTAAAGCCTGCACATAAACCCTTGAGTTGGCCAGGTCCTGAGGCCCTACCTAGCCTATGTTTTACCTAGTCTATATTTTAGACACGCAATCCGTAATGAGAGAACAGACTTGATGTCCACTGTCCTCCAGGGTAAAGTGGAAGGAAAGAGAAACAGAGGACGGCCACCTGCATCACTTGCTAGAAACATCACAAACATCAGTGGCAAGAAACTCCAGGAGGTGGTCAGACTTAGCCAAGATCGAGAGTGCTGGAGGCAGCTTGTGAGGACATCATGTGCAGCGGCCAACACTGTTCCCGGTGACGCCGACGGGTGAGACGGGTGAGATATTTTATACTGATGTTTTATCAGCCTTAAACAGGTGGACAGGGTGAGGGAGTCAAATGGTTAAGTTTTTGCAGTTGGTGGATGGGGTGAGGGAGGGAGTCAAAATATTCTGCTGGTGTCAGCTTAGTGTTTCACAGGATCTGTCTGGACACCCATCCCCATAATCACACTCTGTTTCAATACCTTGCCAGCGCATAGAGTTTTGCTGCAGGCAAAATTTCACATTGTACATCCATCGTGACAAAATAAATAAATAAAGGAATAAACACACAAATAATATATAAATAAATTAATAAATAATAAAAAAAAAAATTAAAAAAAGATAAATAAATAAATAAATAAATAAATAAATAAACAAAAATATGAATAAATAAACGCATTGATACAGTTTTGTTGCTAGTGTACTTTTGTGTCTGTTAGAAAGATGGGGATATATATTCCAGCCATATGCGCCGAGCATCGGCGGGCTTCCCTTCGCAGTATTCCTCCCATCTCTGTTCAACAGTTTTGCTGTTGGCCTAACTGCTGGTACCAGGGGACCCTGTTTGGGGGTTGGGGAAGGCAAAGCAGCGATGGACAGCAGCAGTGTATCTCCCTCAAAATGCTAGCTCCCGAAAAAAAAAGTTAATATCTTTACCAGGTCGACCTCATTTTCATTCAAAACCTCAAGGTTATGAAAGAGCCTTTATATATATATTTTTAACTTGAGAAAGGCTTGTTGGTGGGGGTGGGGGGTGGGGGATGGGAGGGAGAGAGAAGACGATAAGAGAAGGGAGTGGGAGTGGGAGGGAATTCGGGATGGAAGGGGTGTGTGTGGGGGGTGGGGGTGGGCTTAAAAGGAAAAAGAGGATGAGGGGCGGAGGGTGTAGTGCTTAAAGGTATTCTTCACGACTGCCCATTAAAGGTGAGAGGGCCCATCAAAGCAGCAGGGAACCACAGCTGTGTGAGTCGAAAGACGGTCAGGTAGGTAAAGTCGGCCTGGCTGCCAACAGGCACTTCTCTGTTTGTCTGTCTGTTTATCTGTCTGTCTGTCTGTTTATCTGTCTGTCTGTCTGTCTGCTTGTGCTTGTCGGTCTTTGTGTGTGGGTTTTTGTTGTTGTTTTTTGTTTGTTTGTTTGTTTTGTGTTTGTATTTGTGTTTGTTTGCTTGTCTGTTTGTTTGTTTGTTTGTTTGTTTGTTTGTTTGCTTGTTTACTGGCTTGCTTGCTTGCTTGCTTCTTTGTTTTGTAATTATTATTATTATTATTATTTCTTTTTTGCTGTCCCATTTTCTACGTTACTTCAGTAGCTCTGTGTCTGGGATAATGTTTTCACAACGTTGTGATGACGATGGGTATAGATAACCATGATGCTATGAAGTTCCATTCTGAGTTGAAACTGCGTGACAGGGCTGTGCTGTACGCTTCCTTTCTTAATAGATCCCGACGTCAGCCAGGCCCGAGAGTTACAGACATTTGCGGTGTTGGTCAGGACATTTCAGCAACATCTTCAATGACACATCGGCAAAATAGATGAAACTAAGACTCTGTGGTCCCATTCTTCCCCATGAGACCATCCACAGCTTGCTGAACTCTGTGTAGGAGTTGACTGAGGCTAAAATAGCCTTCTGTGATTTTCGTCGGATTGAGGAGTTTCGTAGGGTTAATGGAATTGGAACCAGGAACCTTCCAGTCTTCAGCCCGTTATGCTTACTCCTGTACCACCATGATTGGTGTCTGTCTGTCTGTTTATCTGGGTTATAATGGCGAGCACAGTTGATAGGGTTTGGGGACTTTTTTTTAAAACGTTATTCTTCTTGCTCAGGTAGACCCAGGGAGAAAATGTTAGACAGTTTTGCATAGTGAATGAGGACACGAAAGGGTAGGAGATATATTCTTGCAGCAACAAAAGATACAGATTCGTGTGGAGGGCCATGGTCACCAACGCCATGCGGCAAGGCGAGTGGTGATGATTTTTCTTGCCTTTTTGGTGGTACCATCGTCAGCTAAGTGTGTAGGATTTTCCATCCCATTTGTAGGCTGCTACTTCCAAGTGCTTTTAAACATGCGAGTGGGCTTTTACGCGTGTTACCAGTTGTTGTTGTTGTTGTTGTTGCTGCTGTTGCTGCTGTTGTTGTTGTTGTTGTTGTTGCTATTGTTGTTGTTGTTGTTGTTGCTGCTGTGTTGTTGTTGCTGTTGCTGCTGCTTTGTTGTTGCTGTTGTTGTTGTTGTTGTTGTTTTTGTTGTTGTTGATGATTACGATGATGTTGTTGTTGTTATAGATTGTTTATTGTGTCCACATTAAGATTGTTTTGAGGACCATAGTGCGTGATATTTTGACATGTGCACCGGCGATCTGAAAGGTAGGTGATCAAATCATCACGTAAATATCTAGACTTGCGATTTTACACTGTCAGCGAGATTTGATCGGTACCAGTGGAGTTCCTATAATCATGCCTTTCTTTTTTCCCATGATTAGGCTTGCTAGTTTCACCCCGTGAGGATGCCGTGGGCTCTTTCAGTATAAACTAGTATCCCCATCTTCTGGAAATTCTGTGCTAAAATTTCCCTTTTTCTTGTCATCTCTTTGTTTTTCTTTCCATTGTTTCGTTAATTTCTTCTAACATTTTCTGCTTGCTGGTCCATTCACCTGTATGTGTTCGATAAAGTCTTACGTACTTTATCTTAGGATTGATAATTGGGTACATGTATTAAGTGCATTTTTTGGCTCTAGGGAAATGAGATACGCGGAAGCAATTTAAGTAATTTTGGCCCGTTTTTATATATCCTTAAAGTCCTTAATATGTTTAATTTGTATTCAGATACGTTTTTTGAATCCCTTGTTGGTAAAATTGGACGGAATGGTCAAAGCCATGGGACATTTCCTTAGATTAATTGCGGAATGCATCGATATGTGTACTTAATTTTCTGTTCCTTTTTTTTTTTCTTGTTGAAATATTGTGTGTCTAGTTGAAACGGTTATACCCCTGATATAGGCTCTACGCAGTCGCTGGGCTTTAAACAAAATATAACAATAACAGACTTGCTAGTAGACTTGGGTGTGCACGTACGGAATTGTCTCGAGTACGATGATTTTCAGCCTTGGAAAAATTTCCGTGTATCTTTCTGCCTGCTCGCCTTTTAATCTTTATCGATTTTTGTCTTCTGTTATATACATTGTCTTTAACTAATGGATTATGCTTGTGCTGTGTGGAAATGCTTGTAAGGAGAGCTGTGTCCCTCTCCAGTGAACAGCAGCTGCTCTGCGTTGTTCAAATTTCGTTCGTTCTTTCATTTAACGTTTTTTTCACTATGAGTGATATTAGACGGTTTTTCAAATGTGATCATGCCCTGTTGCCAGAAGCCACCGAACACTGATATTGCTTTCAGCATTTTTAACCCTTTGACTCCCACACCTGTTCACCAGCATCCTGCATTGTCAACCATGCCAGCAAAGCAAAAAACTTAACCTTTTAATCCCTCGCCCTATCCACCAGCTTCCTGCAGGAAGCTGGTGGATACAGTGAGGTAGTCAAAGGGTTAAACTTTTGCAGTTGTGGATAGGGTGTGGGAGTCAAAGGGTTAACGTGCAGTAATTATGTAAAATGAGAGAGGTTCAGGTACTAGCAGGTCATGCACACAGGTTAACCAGGGGGAGGGGGGAACTCTCCACCTTTCATTCCAATTACTCTCTCGCGATGATGTCTTCCGGTTCATGGTGTTGACGCCATGCTGATGAGGTTGGCTCTTCAGGTTATGCCCTGTTTTGCTCTGTCCTTGTTTACGCTTCTCGGGACAGAAACATCTCTGTCTCTCATGCGGGAAACTGTCCTGTCCAACGAAGCTGATATGTGAATGAAGTGACGGGCAGGACTATACTATATGGCAAAGCCGACAACTTGCATGTACTTTAAACCTGAAAGATTGCCATGATACAATAGCTTCATCTGCAGTTTAAACTGCTTGCGTCGGTATCACTCTGACTCTCTCCATCACATTAGCATTTTGACGTTAGTGCTATGGATACCTTCATTGCACCGCGATAACCATCTTGAAGAATTGACCCGACTTGAAGGGTTTGGACAATTTGATCTTTTGCCACAATGATGCCGTGCAGATTTCGTGCAGACATCTTTGGGCAAAACCGTTCCAGCTGTTGAATGTGCCATCGGTAGGTAGTTCAGGTCTCTCAGCAGAACCACAGAGCGCTCAAGACTACTGCTCTGTGCACGGCGATCTCTGTGACGAATGTGATGCCATGGTGTTGCCACAGCCTCTTGGTCAGCAGACTAGAGGCACACATACATAATCATATAGAAAACAAAGGTATTGTTGAGCCGTGATGAGCGTATTTGGGATCAACGCCATTGATGTGGCGCAAAATTGGAACAACAAATGATTATGATATATATGATACATAGATAACAATAACAACAACAATGATAATAGAAAAAAATAGAAAAAAATAATAATAAAATGATAATAATAATAAATGGTAATAATAATAATGATGATGATGATGATAATAATAATAATAATAATGATAATAATAATAATAATAACAATATCATAATCATAATAATAATAATGGTATATAATAATAATGATAACAAAATGATAACGATGACGACGACGACTGACGATGACGACGACGATGACGACGACGATGACGCAACGAGGACGACGACGAGACGACGACGACGACGATGATGATGATGATAGTGATGATGATGATGATAACTTTAATAATGAATAAACAAAAAAACAATAAACAGACAAAAAAATGTGATGCATGCCTGATGGTGCAATTGTACACTCACCTTATAGTGATCCAACTCGGCACAAAGATTAAACCAGACACAAACCCACGCTTCACACAAGAAAGAGAGAGGGGGAACGTTTTAAAAAAAAGAAGGAAAGAAAAAAGATAGAAGACAGAAAGAAAGAAAGAAGAAGAAGGAAGGCAAGAAACAAAAAGAAAAAGAAAGAAAAAGAAAGAGAGAAAGAAAGAAAGAGAGAGACAGAAAGAAAGAAGGAAGGAAAGAAAGAAAGTAAGGAAAGAAAGAAAAAGGAAGGAAATAAAGAAAAGAAAGACAAAGACAGAAAGAGAACAAAGAAAGAAAGAGAGAAAGAAAGCAGGAGAAAGAAAAAGAAAAAGAAAAAGAAGAAAGACAAGAAGAAAAAGAAAGAAAGAAAAAAGGACAGAAAGAAAGAAAAAGAGAGAGATGGAATAAAACAGAAGAAAGAAAGAGAAAAGAAGAGAGAGAGAAGGAAAGAAAGAATGAAAGACAGACAGAATGAAAGACAGGCACACAGACAGACAGAAAGACAGACAGACAGACGAGAACAACAGACAGACAGACAACAGACAGAGACAGAAATCCTGTTCACAAAACTTAATAAACAACTAACTCCACATCTCACGCTCTCACTGTGCATTCCCCCCTCTTAGCAGGATCAAAGCGCCAGTACATTAACACATTAATAATTTGGCTTTGAACATGTTGAACCAAATGAAAGGAAGAGTGCTGTCTAAAGGTCGGTGAAAAGGAGAAGTGAAAGGAACAGGTTTGCTGGCTTGCTTGGTTGTGTAGAGTTATCCTCCTTGCCTACTACTATTATTTTGTTATCGGTCTTTTCCTGCAGCTCAGCTCAAAGGTCAGGGAAGCTGTATTGTCGTTTGCTTTTCTCCCCTAAGTTTTCTCCACTGGACGAAGCGGCAGGGGAAAATTTGTCTTTTTTTCCCAATCTTGTATTTGGTTTTTGTTTTGTGAACTTACATTCACGCTTGACAAAGGCCTGTTGGCCGAAAATTTGCACCTGTCTTGTCTTGTTGTATTAAATACGCGTTTTGATTCTATTTTCGTGTTTTTTCTGTTTTTTGTTTTGTTTTGTTTCTTTGTTGTTGTTGTTGTTTTTGTTGTTGCTGTTGTTGTTGTGTGTGTGTGTGTGTGTGGCAAACAGGGCCAGTTGGCCGAAAATTTGCACCTGTCTTTCGATCTGTCTTATTTCGTTTTGTTTTGTTTTCTTTATTATTAATGAAATTTGCGTTCTCATTCTTTTTGTGTGTGTGGTGTGTTTGTGTGTGTGTGTGTGTGTGTGTGTGTGTGTGTGTGTGTGTGTGTGTGTTGTGTATGTGTGTGTGTGTGTGTGTGATGTGTGTGTGTGTGTGTGTGTGTGTATGTGTGTGTGTGTGGTGTGTGTGTGTGTGTGTGTGTGTGTGTGTGTGTTTCATGTCTAGACAGACAAACATTAGAATTTACATTCCCGTTCTTTGGTGACATTACTCCTGAAGACCAGGTCTTGACATAAAGTTGGCTGTAATCTGCAAAGCCTCCACAGGCCAGTACAGTTTCTCCTCAAGGGTAGTAGTCGGCTTCGGTCACTTTTTCTCCCTCAGCAGCCGTAGGTTCCTGCAGATCTGTGGATGTGGATTTGCGTCCTGTTCTGCTTCTCCAAAAGGACACATATGTACTCTCATTTTTTTAATAGAAAAAAAGAGTGTTTGTTCAGACTGGTGTGTCTAGTTCTCAAACGGAAGATAATCACCTGTCCCCTTCCCCCCCCTCCCACGCCCCCCCCCCCCCCCATTTTTTTTCTACGATGCCGTAATGTCAAGAAGCTGAACAGTTTCACAATGCTATGGTGACGATGATGACGATGAGGATGATAATCATGATGCCATGCAAGGTCTCTCTAAGATAGAGACTGCGTGACAGGGCTGTACTCTACCGCTTACCATTACAATACATCCTAGTGTCAACCAGGCCCGAGACATACCTGACACTTTGCAGTGCTAGTCAGGAGATATGAGCAACACCCTCAATGACGCTTCCACTAAGTGGATGAGATTCGACTGTGGGATTTTTGGGTCCTAACCGGCTCCTACCCAGAGTTGAACGTAGTATTGGCTCATTCATTAATTAAGTCTATCTGCTGTTTTCTACTAAGTTTTATGTATACAGTTATTTCATTCTTTGTTGTCTTTTGTGGACGCTTGACAAGTCTTCCCAATGAGCCCAAAGCACGCTCAACTCTGGGCAGGAGCCGGTTGGAGCCGAAAAACCCCACAACAATGTTGACAGGACTGATGGCAATTCGGACCCAAAATCTTTCATGAATATAGTCTGTGGTCCGTTGCGCTGTCCACTACACCACGGCGACTGGTCGAACCACCTGTTCTGATCTAGATATGACAACTCTTACAAACATTGACCCTTTTGACTCCTGCATCTTATCCACCAACAGCAAAAACTTTAGGAAGCTGGTGGAGAGGGTGAGGGAATCAAAGGGTCAAGTTTTTGCTTTGCTAGAATGGTTAGCTATACAGGATGCTTGTGGACAGGGTGCGGGAGTCAAAGGGTTAACCCTTTGATTCCCTTGCAGCCTGTCCAACAGCATCCTTCATTGTCAACCATGCTGGTAAAGCAAAAACTGAACCCTTTGACTCCCTCACCCTATCCACCAGCTTATATATATTTAAAATCGCTCATGTGGTCTTGTCGATTTGAATATCTCGACTTTCTTTTCATTTCAAAGTGCATTAATTTTATCCTCTTGGAATTTAGATTTAGACTTGTCCATCTTAATGCTCTAATCATTTTGATGGTGTCAGCTTAGTGTTCATAGATCTCCTTCCCAGTTTCATTTCAAGACCATGAGAGCGCATAGGGTTTTTGCGCATACTTGAGGCGTTTTCTGGATTACCACTGGTCGATTTGGGCGGAACGCATATGATAATGCCCGAGTGCAATGAACAAAATCAAATTCAAATCTGGTTGTGCTTTACCAAATACTGAACAGTTCCCATTTCTTGTTTGTCAAGAACCAGAAAAAAAAACACGAAAAAAAAATAAGAACGCGTATTTAATACAAGAAGACAAGACAGGTGCAAATTTTCAGCCAACTGGCCTTTGTCAAGCGTAAGATCACAAACAAACAAATACCAGATACAAAAATTAGGACAAAAGGACTGAAACTTTCCTGCTTGAAAATTTGCGCCTGTCTTGTCTTGTATTAAATACACGTTCTTATTCTTTTTTTTTCGTGTTTTTCTCCGGTTCCTGTTTGCTTGAACCCGGGTGGTCACACTTGTTTTGGATTTTGTTTGTCAAGGTTTGTCCATCGACAATAGTTAAAAGATTCAAAGACTGAGATTCCCAACATTCAAGGCAATTGTTGAATTCCATATAAAGCTAAAAGCTATTATGTGTATGTACCTATATTTTTGTTTGGTTAATTAACGCACTTAATAATTTTCTTTAATACTACCCAGTCCGTAAACCTTTTTCTTTCTTTCTTTCTTTCTTTCTTTCTTTTTTCTTTCTTTCTTTCTTTTCTTTTCTTTCCTTTCTTTCTTCTTTCTTTCTTCTTTCTTTCTTTTTTCTTTCTTTCTTTCTCTTCTTCTCTTTCTTTCTTTCTTTCTTTCTTTCTTTTCTTTCTTTCTTTCTTTCTCTCTTCTCTTTCTTTCTTTCTTTCTTTCACTTTCTTTCTTTCTTTTGTTTCTTTAATTCATTCATTCATTCTTTTTTCTTTCTCTCTCTCTCTCTCTCTCTTTCTTTCTTTCTATCTTTTCTTCTTTCTTTCTTTCTTCCTTTCTTCCTTTCTTCTTTCGGGCTGAGACTAAACTCGAAATATCAAATGTTGAGTCCACGACACTGCTACAAGGAGCAAGAGTGGAGGACACTGGGGATACCATAGCGTGTGACATTATTTCTATGTGAAAAATAAGAGATCGCTTGTTCTGTGAGGTTGTTATCTTCTATTTTGTTTTTATCATAATGAAGACTAAATCAAAGCAAACCGTCTGCGTTCAAACAAAAAGGAACCAGAAAAACAAAAACTAGAATCAGAAGCGTATCTAATAAAACGAAGCAAGACAGGAGCAAATTTTCGGCTAACTGGTCTTTTGTCAAGGGTACACGAAAGACAACAAGGGACAAATACAAAACAATTTTTAAAAAAATTGCTGTTTTTTACTCACCTACACACGATGGAACATGCTCAAAAGACATAAAGATGAGAATTGGAATGGCCAAGAACAGTATGGTTCAATTGAACAATATTTGGAAAGACCACAGCATAACAGCAGACCTTAAGATAAAACTCTTAAAATGTCTTGTCTGGCCAGTGATGTTATACGGCTGCGAGGCATGGACAATGAAGAAAGAGGATGAAAGACGAGTGGAAGCAGCAGAGCTGTGGTTTTACCGAAGACTGCTGAGGGTCAAATGGACGGATAGGCGCTCAAATGAAAGCATACTGAATGAGTTGGGTACTACACGCAAGCTCCTAGTACTCATACAACGGAGGAAACTGAAATATGTTGGACACGCAATCCGTAATGAGAGAACAGACTTGATGTCCACTGTCCTCCAAGGTAAAGTGGAAGGAAAGAGAAACAGAGGACGGCCACCTGCATCACTTGCTAGAAACATCACAAACATCAGTGGCAAGAAACTCCAGGAGGTGGTCAGACTTAGCCAAGATCGAGAGTGATGGAGGCAACTTGTGAGGACATCATGTGCAGCGGCCAACACTGTTCCCGGTGACGCCGACAGGTGAGACAGGTGAGACATTTTTTGTATTTGTCCTTTGTCGTCTTTTGTGTATGTTTGACACAGACCAGTTGGGGGAAAAATTTGCGCTAGTCTTGTTTTGTTATGTTACATACACGTTCTGATTTTATTTTTGTGTTTTTCTGTTGTTGTTGTTGTTGTTGTTGTTGTTGTTTTTATGAAGGCTGTCGCCTCAACGCATCAAGCCTTACCAGTGTATTAAACAGTTCATTCCATACTTCAAAATTTGCATTGAACATTTCAAAGACGATTTTGTTTTTCGTAAATGTTGAACTCGATTGTATCTTAACCATTCAGAGGATAACCAGGAATTGTAACTAGAGACAGAAAAGAAAAACAATAACAACAACAACAACAACAACAAAACAACAAAACCAATAGCGAATTAGAATATAATTATCATCGAAAATAGGAATGGTCCATTTTCCAACAAAAAAAATCACAATATTTTTTTTAAAGAAATTAAAAACAAGGCAAAACGGAAATAAGGTTAGGTCAGCAATGCTAGATTTGTAAAACCAAATCAGTGGTAAAGAAAGAAAGAAAGAAAGAAAGAAAAGAAAGACAGACAGACAGACAGAAAGAAAGAAAAAATAAGAAAGAAAGAAAAACAGAAAGACAGAAATACAGAAGAAAGAAAAGAAAAGAAAAGAAAAGAAAAAAGAAAAGAAAGAAAGAAAGAAACACACAAACAAAGAAATAAACTCAGTTCCAGTAACCTGAGATACCATGAGATGAAAAAAGATTCACAGTTTATCATGGCAAACACATAAATAACCCTGACCCTAACCCTCACTTATGAAACGGCCACGGCACATTGTCTGTAAGTGTGCGAAATAATCATCTCTGACGTACGCGATAGTCATCACGTGGGTAAAACATCAGGTTTCCAATGGGAATGGTCTGGCTTCGATCCTGCCTAGGTACCTCCCACCTGGTGCGTAAAGGGTGGACATTTTTCTGATCTCCCTGGTCAACATGTGTGCAGACCTGCTGGTGTCTTACCCCCCACTCCATCCCCCACCCCCACCCCCACCTTCATGTGTATATACGCTTGCAGATCATCTTTTAGACTTGCAAGGTTAACTAACGGTGAGCATGGTTTTTAACTGTTGTCTTTTACCTTAATTTAACCTGGTTGTCGTTTTTGATGTGGTGTTAGCCCTGATATGGCTTTAGAAGTCGGCTGGGCTATAAGCAATATGAACTGGGAACTTGACTGTTTTTTGTTTTTTTTATGTGGTGTTATCCCTGATATGGATCTAGTAGTCGGCTGGGCTATAAGCAATATGAACCCATGAACACAGGACATCAAATATGCACATTTAAATCCCTTTACGTCAGGTGTCAGGTGGCTTCTGGAAACACAAAAACGCCCACTACGAGCACCCAGTAAAGACGAACTATGCAGACTATGCAGCAACATAGCACCTGCACAGCGTGGGCGAAACAAAAGTGCAAAAACACATCCAAGCAAATCAAAATCATTGAGAAGAAAAAATTTTAAAAAAATAAAAACAAAACAAACTGAAAACAAAGGAACGAACAAACAAAACAAAACAATAGAAAACACCACACCACCACTACCACCACCACCACCACCACCACCAACAACAACAACAACAACAACAACAACAGCAGCAGCAGCAGCAGCAGCAGCCTCAACAACAAATCAAAACAGCATTAGTGACGGTGTTCACAATACATTTTATTGATAAAGAAAAAGAAAGAAATGATCCTCTTTGTATACGCATGAATTGCTGATGATTAGCATTTGTTATTTATACTGTTGTCTAATGATGAAGTAATTAATCTGCTTACTTCGTCAGTTAACGAGAGATCAGCCAATTTCGACAACAATACAAAATAAATAAACAAATAAACGAATAAATAAATAAATAAATAAATAAATAAACAAATATATAAATCATTAAATAAATGAATAGATAAATAAGTAAACAAGCAAACAAATCAAGAAACCAACAAACAAACAAACAAGCAAACAATTAAACAAACACAAATAAATAAACAAACAAATAAATAAATCAAGAAACCACCCAACCAATCAACAAGCAAACAAGCAAATAAATAAATAAATAAATAAATAAACAACCAAACAAACAAACAAGCAGACAAATAAAGAAACAAAAAAATAAATCAATAAATGAATAAATATATAAATAAATGAATGAATGAATAAAGAAGAAAATAAATAAACAAGAAAAAAAAAACATGAATAAAAATGATTTAACACATAAATAAAATCTTATCTGTACAGTGATTTTGAAAGGAAATCGATTGTCTGAAAATGAGAGACAGCTCTGCTCCAGTTTTAAACAGCTTTCTGTGCGACAGTTTGTGTCAATTTGGCAGAAGTCTTTCATAGAGTACTTTGCGGTAATGAAAATGGGGAGTTATTAATGCAGGAACGATCTGTCGATGAAACTCAACAGAAAATAATAGATGTGAAATTTGTACAATTGATTTATTCATTCTTATATTTCTTTGTCTATGTGTTTATCTTTTCATGTATCTTTTTATTCCTTTTTTTGATCTACTCGTTATTTATTGCATTTCATCATTAGTTCGTTTGCTCATTCTGTTATCTATTGATGCTTTTTTTTTTTTTTTCGTTTGTTCGCCTGTATTTATTTATTCATTCATTTATTTATTTATTTATTTATTTATTTATTTATTTATTTATTTATTTATTTATTCATATATTATATTTATTTATTTATTTATCTACTTATCTATCTATTTATCTATTTATTTATTTATTTATTTCTTCATTTATTTATTCATTTATGTATTCACTGATATATTTATTTGTTTATTTACATATTGATTTCCTTCTTCAGATTTTATTCATATCATTGAACATATACAATCATAAATTTCGGACATGAAAATTAACAGAAAAAAGGCACCATATACTGTCACAGGCAACCTTACATGGCACGTTTGTCCAGCATCTTCTTGGTTGATTTGTTGCGTAATCAGATCATAAATTGCTGTATACTGATTAATACAGAACAATTTTTGTATGCTCTGTTTATGCAAATTACTATTATTGCTTATTATTATTCATTATTATTATTATTATTGTTATTATTATTATGAGTGTTATTGTTATTATTATTATTGTTCTTGTTGTTGTTGTTATCATATTATTGTAAGTATTAGTAGTAGTATTAATCAGATCATAAATTGTTGTATACTGATTAATACAGAACAATTTTTGTATGCTCTGTTTATGCAAATTATTATTATTGTTATTATATCATTATTATTATTATTGTTATTATTATTATGAGTGTTATTGTTATTATTATTATTGTTCTTGTTGTTGTTGTTATCATAATTATTGTAAGTATTAGTATGTAGTAGTAGTAGTAGTAGTAGTAGTAGTATCATCATCATCATCATCACCATTCTTCTTTTTCTCCTTATTTTCATTATTATTGTCATCATCAACATTATGATGACAATGATGATGATGATGATTACTATTTTTTTTAAATAGAAGTAGTAGTAGTAGAAGTAGTAGTAGTAGTAGTGTCATCTTCATCATTATTATTTTTATTATTATTATTATTGTTACATTGTTGTTGTCGTTGCTATTGTTGTTGCTGCTGCTGTTGTTGTTTTTCTTCTTGTTGTTGTTCTTGTTCTTGATGATGTTGTTGTTGCTGTAAATCGTTCTTGTTTAGCGCTGTTCTCTACACTCATTTGGACTCACTGTACATCACACACAATCAGACATTTTAGGGTATAACGCAGGAGAACTCAAACACCTTATTCCACTATGTTTGTTGTACAGTCTGTAACTTTGGTGGGCGTGCATGCTGCGTGTTTTCTTGTGTCTTAGCCAGCCACTGACATGACTTACAGGATCTTCAACGTGCATAGTTTGATATCATTTTCATCATGGCATGTTTATTACACACATGAAAAGGGAGTTAAAGACACTAGAAGGCCTGCACACATATTGGTCAGGAGATCGGGAAAATCTTCACTCTTTACCTATAAAAAAGCGAAGGTGTCTGGTCGGATTGAACCCGAAAAACCTTCCGACTGGCAGTGTTACGTTAACCCACAGAATGTTACATAAAGCGTCTTTATATTTTTTTTTTTTTCACTTTCCATTTTTTTAAAATCTTGCTGCACGTGCCTTCTTTATTGGTCCTTTGTTTTTGGTATGTTACATGATATACATTATGTAAAAATCCAAAAAACAAGTGCGACCACCGCGCCCGCGTTCAAGCAAACAGGAGCCAGAAAAACACGAAAATAGAATAAGAAACGCGTATGTAATACATTATGTAGGCCTACTGTATATATATATATATATATATATATATATATATATATATATATTATATATATATATATATATATATATATATATATATATATATATATATATATATAAGCTGTACGTTTGTCTTTCTGTGGACAGTTGAAAAATTTTCATGGACCTTTTACAATAATATTGTCACAGTGCTTGGGTTTTTGTGTGACAGGGCATGTATTTATGATCGTGTGCATGTGTATGTTGTATGGTTAATAAAAACGTACAGGTAAGCAGAAGAAACACACACACACACACACACACACACACACACACACACACACACACACACACACACACACACACACACACACACACACACACACACACACACACACACACACACAAGAATGAGAGAGCGAATTTAATTAAAAATGAACAAAACAAAAACAAAACAGAACGAAAGACAGGTGGAAATTTTCGGCCAACTGACCCTATTTGCCAAGTGTTCACAAAAGCCAACAAAGAATTAATCATATACACAAAACTTAGTAGAGAGAAACAGTACATAGACTTCCCTGGTGTTTTTCTCTGAGCAGGAGAAAATTTTGGTACAATCACATTTTGAAAAAAAAAAAGAAAGAAAGGGTGGGGGGTGTTGGCGGAGGGGAGGCAAATGCAATACAATACATTGTGAGTTATCTGCCAGAACAGTGTGTCTGACTTTATTGTAGTAACCTCGATTGTATTTAAAGCTGCAGGTGGGATTGAACGCGAGACATGAAAATTGGTCATGGCTTAATCTTGACTCCCGCACCCTGTCTACCGGCATCCTGCCTGTCAACCATGCTAGCAAAACAAAAACTTAACCTTTGACTCACTCACCTTATCCACTAGCTTCCTGCAGGAAGCTGGTGTATAGGGTGACAGAGACAAAGGGTTAAGTTTTTGCAGTTGGTGGACAGGAAGCAGGGAGTCAAAAGGTTAATGAAAGAACTAACCAACCAGCCGGTGAAAAAACTTGCACCCCCACCCCCCCCCCCCCACTAAGGATCGAATCCAGCGCAACTCCTAGCTTATCAACCCATGAACAAGCAAATCCGGAAACGAATCCACGACCTCCGTGCAATCAGTAGTGGTGCTCTAACCAACTAATTAGGGTAACGGGGTCACAAAGGTTTAAACCATGTGAATCGCCTGAGATTCGAACCTATGATCCTGCCGTTATCATCAACACAGTGCTCTTTTGCCAACTGAGATAAGGGCGGCCTCTTGAAGTGAAAAAGCCTGTATCTTCGTCAATGAAGTTGATACGAGCGAAATAGTGAGCGCACCCTTCAGAAGAACATGGCAAAATAAAGGTGTACCTCTTTAAAATCCAGACATCGCGTTTCACTCATTGCATATAAACGGCGTGGCTTTTTTCAGTAAAGTGTTTGACGTGTCTGTGGTTGTGAGGTGTTTCCTTGAATAAGTTGCCTTTTTCAGATCCAGTGGATGTACAATGATTATAGCATTAAGACAGACAAATCTAAATCTAAATTCCAAGAAGATAAAATTAATGCACTTTGAAATGAAAATTAAGTCGAGATATTCAAATCTACAAGACAACATGAGCGATTTTAAATACATATAAGCTGGTAGATAGGGTGAGGGAGTCAAAGGGTTCAGTTTTTGCTTTACCAGCATGGTTGACAATGAAGGATGCTGTTGGACAGGCTGCAAGCGAGTCAAAGGGTTAAAGTTGCAGGCTGGGATTTGAACGCCAGACATGAAAATTTGAGTGCAAGGCTTTAACCCTTTGACTCCCACACCCTGTCACCCGCATCTGCATTGCACATGCTGCAAACAAAATTTAACCTTGACTCCCGCACCCTGTCACCGCATCCTGCATGTCAACAATGCAGCAGAACAATCCTGCAGGAAGCTGGTGGTAGGGTGACAGAATCAAATACTTAATCTGGAGTTGGCAGAGAGGGAGCGGGCGTCAAAAGATTAATGAAAGAATTAACCAACCAGCCGGTGAAAAAACTTGCACCCCCCTCCCCCTAAAGATCGAATCCAGCGCGACTCCTAGCTTAGCAGCCTAGCACTTTAACCAACTAGATAAACGGGCCCCATGAACAAGCAAAACCGGAGACGAATCCACGACCTCCGTGCAATCGGCGCAGTGCTCTAACCAACTGAGGTAACGGGGTCACAAAGATTTAAACCATGTGGCTCGCCTGAGATTCGAACCTATGGTCCAGGCGTTATCAACAATACAGTGCTCTTTTGCCAACTGAGATAAGGGCGGCCTCTTGAAGTGAAAAAGCCTGTATCTTCGTCAATGAAGTTGATACGAGCGAAATAGTGAGCGCACCCTTCAGAAGGACATGGCAAAATAAAGGTGTACCTCTTTAAAATCCAGACATCGCGTTTCACTCATCGCATATAAACGGCGTGGCTTTTTTCAGTTAAGTGTTTCACGTGGCTGTGGTTGTGAGGTGTTTCCTTGAATAACTCGCCACTTTCAGAGCCAGAGGATGTACTTTTCTTCTTTATCATGTCTGATTGTACCATTTCGGCTGTCGCGGGGATTAAAAGTTGATCGTCAACAGCAAGCTTGAAAGCCTGAAGATGTTTCCTTCACTCCATCGATGTTGGTCCTTTTTTTTTTTTTTAAAGGATTATCGCACTCAGGGAGGTTACCTTTGTGCTCACCTTTTTTTTTCATTTTCATTGCCATCTTAATGGCCACAAAAGCTGGCAGTTTTTTGTTTCTTTTTACAATGCGATGATGATGATGTCGATGAGGATGATAATCATGATGCTATGGAGTTCCATCTAGGCTTGAGACTGAGTGATAGGGCTGTACTCTATGCTTATTATCATATTATATCCTGGCGTCAACCAGGCCCGAAAGATACAGACACCTGCGGTGCTGGTCAAAAGATTTAAGCAATACCCTCAATGACGCATTCGTGAAGTGGATGAGACTCGACTGTGTGGTCCCAGTCTTCCCAATGAGCCCATAGCACGCCCAACTCTGGGTAGGAGCCGGTTACACCCGAAAAATCCCACAATGATATATTTTTGAAGGGACTGATGGAGATTCGAACCCACAACCTTTCAGTCGATAGTCCGTTGCGTTAACTACTACACCACGGCGACTGATGATGCTAGTCTTCCTTGGTCTACCTCTCGCTTTTAATATCTTTCTGATATGTACTTGCTGAAGTGATTGCATTCTAGCCAGAAGAACCATCTGTCCATCCATCCATCTGTCGGCGACTTCATTCTTGATGGTAGCCGCTGAAGCATGCCCCATCAACTGTCTCCATCCCCTTCTGTCCACAGTCCTTCTGTAGATTTCAAAATTTCGGCAACTTCGTCCACTTGGCTATGTTCTCTACATTGGAAGTCGGCGGTCTTCCTTGTCTCTTGTCCTCCATTTTGCCCTGGGTCACAGTCTCCATTACATGGCAGCTCTGATGTCTCATAGCATGTCCAAAGTATTTCATTTTCTTTTCCCTAAAAGTTCAGGTTGTTTGTTCAGTTCTTCCAGAAGGCTTTGGTTTGTTCGTCTTTCAGTCAAGCTTGTTCTTAGGAGTCTTCTGTAGAACCACATCTCTGCGTTTTTGATTCTGTTTTCATCTGCTGCTTTAAGAGTCCATACTTCCGTATAACACAACGGGCCGAATTAGTGTTGGCAGTATTTTAAGTCTGAGCTCATTTCCTAAATATCTGTCTTCCCAAATGTTGCCAGAAGAACAAATCACTTTATCATCTGCTGATGTATATGAATAACGGTGGACTTGTGTGTTGTTCGCACCCTTTCTCTGTTATCTTGAATTTTTTTTTTTAATCATGGATCACATCTGTTTCTGCTGGCAGCTCTTCTCAAACATTGCACTTCACAGGTCAATAACACACACAAAAATGTGATTTTGCTAACGTTGAATATTAAAACGGAAAGCTTGCCGCTTCAGCAGAGCGTCTACTGCTGTCACCTGATTAAGAGAGACGTACGCTGCCCTCACCCTGACGCCTCAGTTCCCATGATGTGACAGTTACTGCCGACCAAAGACAATAAACGCTTCAGTAAACCATGCACGCACACTTACGAAAGCCACACTCAATGCTTGCGCTTGCACATCGAAACAAGTATGCTTTTTAGATTAACAAAGAGCATCGTGGTTTTCTCCGTGTGGTGGGTGGTGGTGGTTAGTGGTGGTGGTGTGTGGTGGTAGTGGTGGTGGTGGTGGTGGTGGTGTGTGTGTTGTGGTGTGTGTGTGTGTGTGTGTGTGTGGTGTGTGTGTGTGTGCGTGCGTGTGGTGGTTATGGTGCGTGCGTGTGTGTGTATGTGTGTGTATGTGTGTGTGTGCGTGTGTGGTGGTGGTGGTGGTGGTGGTGGTGTGTGTGTGTGTGTGTCTCGATTAAGCGCCCAGCCCCCCCCCACCCCACCCCCAGCCCCACCCCCAAACCGCTGTCTGTTTGACAATCGAGCTGTGTTACCATGGTGAACAAGAAACGGCCTTTTAACATGAAAGTGGAGCTTGTCTTGACAAAGGGACCTCTTCCCTCAGAGAGTAACCCGCAGATGCATATTCAAGCAATATCATCCGCATAGGATAAGCGAGCACACAAGCAGCTGAAGAGAAAAAGCCCGTAGACATATCGTATAAAACTGAATGGTGTGAGTGATCCAGAAAGGGGGGGGGGGTGGGGGCGAGGGGGGCCGAGAGGGGGGGGGTTGTCGCTATTGGCGCGGACAAAAAGCAGGCTTTTAAACTGTATTTAAACGATAGGATGGGGCACACCTGTGCTAGAACTGGCTTGTCATCAAGCGGGGTCAAAACCGTTGCCGCCAACGGCTACACTGCTGCGTTTTTCAGCTCTTGAGGCGCTGATCCAGCGAAAGGTCTGAAGGGAGCTTTAGTTTGCGACAACTGGGCTGTGAAGTTGTCAGCTTCGGCCTACCTGGAAACCCGTGAGGGGACTCAGCAGGGATCCTCCCTTTCATCCTTCGTTTATTCTCTCTCTCTCTCTCTCTCTCTCTCTCTCTCTCTCTCTCTCTCTCTCTCTCTCTCTCTCTCTCTCTCTTCTAACCGTGGTCCTGGTTAGATTTTGCCTTGCCTTGCCCTGCCCTGCCCGCCTGGTGAAGCACGAGGGTGTTAAGGCGATAACTGGTCACGGCAGCGTTAAGTGGTAAAGACTGTGCAAAATTAAACGGGCGCGGTATTGTTATTGTTATTGATGTTTAAAGCCCAGCCGACTGCGTAGAGCCATATCAAGGTTATAACCGCTTCAAAACATACAAAACTTCAACAGGGGAAAAAAGAAAAGAAAATTAAGTACATGTCAATGCATTCGCGCACATAATCTGTGACGTTAGTACATGTGGAATTCGTTCCGAGCGCGGAGACGTCATCTTGAGAAACTGAAACTGAGACTGAAACTGCACATAATCTAAGGACATGCCCCCGGTGTTGACCACTCCGTCCAATTTATCGCCCAGGGGATTAAAAAAAAACACATCTGAATACAAATTTAAGCAGACCTAAGTACATCAAAACATATATACAAACGGGCCTAAATTACCCAAAATTGCTTCCACATATCTCACCTTCCCAGAGCCAAAAATGCACTTAATACATTTACCCAATTCCTAAAAGAAAATACGCAAGACTTTATCAAACGCATACAGGTGAATGGACCAGCAAAGCAGAAAATGACAGGAAGAAATGACAGAAAGCAAAGAAGGAAGAAAGAACAAAGAGAGAGACAGAAAAGAGGACATTTCTAGCACAGAATTTCCAGAAGGTGGGGATACTGTTTATACTGAAAGAGCCCTCGGCATCCCCACAGGGGAACAGGCGCCGTAGTCAAGTGGGCAAGACGTCAAACGTCCAGTTGGAAGGTTCGGGTGTAATTCTGCCTGAACACCAATCACCTTGTGAGTGAAGGGAAGGGATTTTTGATCTCCCAAGTCAACAGGTGTGCAAGCGTCATCATCATCATCATCATCAAGTGCCCTGCCACATGGCGTTGGCGATCATGGCCCTCCATATGCATATGTCCCTTGATGCCGCAAGTACATCTTCCACTCTCTCAGTCCTCAGCCATTCTGCAAGTCCGTCCAATATTTTTTCTCTGGGTCTACTTGGTGCTCTCTTTCCCTCAAGCTTTATACGCAACTACGCGCGTTAAAGATTCTGTGTCAGTGTCATGTGGATTATGGAAGCCCGAAAATGCCCATTATGCACTCCCAATAAAGACAAGAGTATGCAGACTATGGAGCAATATACTGCCTACACAGTGTGAGCAAAATGAACGTGCATACTCGCATCAGGGAAAAAAAAACATCGGAACGCTTAAACGCAAAACCGTCCAAATACTTTATTTTCCGTACACGAAGTCTTCGATTTAAGCAAGAGTTTATTACAACAAATTTCTGTTCACAAATACAGCAACTTTCAGCTCAGCGATAAGAGGCATAACCGACTGCAACTCCACTGATCACCATGTTTCACAGCAAGCGACAGGAACTGAAACAAAATGACTATAATTCATCGCCAAATGTGGTCTGTCCATGTACACAACAAACAAACGAAGAAGAAAGAAGAGAAGAAGAAAAAGGAAAGAGGAAGAAGAAGAGAAGAAGAAGAAAACAAATAGAAGAAGAAAGGAGGAGGAGAGAGGAGGAGAGGATGAGAAGAAGAAGAGAAGAAGAAGAAGAAGAAGAAGAAGAAAGAAGAAGAAGAAGAAGAAGAAGAAGAAGAAGAAGAAGAAGAAGAAGAGAAGAAGAAGAAGAAGAAGAAGAAGAAGAAGAAGAAGAAGAAGAAGAAGAAGAAGAAGAAGAAGAAAGAAGAAAGAAGAGAAAAGAAAAGAAGAAGAATTCAGTAATAAGAACACCACAACTTGTAGATATACCTTGTGCCTGTCTGCCTACAGCTAGAAAACGAATTATTAAACCCTCGTGGCTTAGAATTAAAAGGGGAAAAAAATCAACTGTGAAATCATGATACTCCTACAATGAGCAATCCCCACTATCGGCAGATTGGAGTGATACTGACCTGGTGGCATAAATAATTTGAATCGCGAGCATGCAGGAAGGATGTCGTGGTTGTTTGCTTAAATTCTCAGCATACACGCACAGAGAGAGAACAAGAACAAGAACATCATCATCGTCATCATCACCATCGTCATGTGCCTTTCCGTTGGCAATCATGGCCCTCCATACGAATCTATCCCTTGTCGCTGCAAGTACGTCTCCCACCGTCTCTGTCCTCAGCCACCTAGCAAATCCATCCATCATCTTCTCCCTGGGTCTACCTGGTGTTCTGTTTCCAGACATACGCATGCGATCATCGCGGACACTTACCACCTTTTCCAACACGGGGAAAAATCACCCCAGTTAATGGCAAAATCCACCTGGTGGCAAGTTCAGGCAGGGGGTTCATCCCAGCATGCGCTGCATGTTCACAGGGTTTGCAAGAGACAGGCCGTCTTTGTGCTCCATTCAGCACCCATCTGCAGGATTGACACAAGCCATGTTATTCTTGCTTATTATTCCCTTCAGGTTATTAACGAGAGAAAAGTGAGATGCTGTCAGCCACTGAACCCTTGAAGTTTTAGGGATTTTCTTTTTTTCTTTTTACCCTTACTAATCAGTCGTTCGTTCGTTCGTTCGCCACCACATCCGGCCGCAGGGGTTGGCTTGTCTGGAGCGTATTCATCATTCACACGGTGACTCAGAAGGACAAGTCTATAACGACGTGTTTTTTAATTCAACGGTGTCTACAATAACCAAGCTGGGTACTTTTCTGACTCGAGAGTGCTTATGCAGAAGATGACCTACTTGCATTACCATGTGAATGAAGTTAAGTGTCTGTCTGTCTGTCTGTCTGTCTAGCTGGCTGAGCTTGAGGGGTTTCAAAACAGAGTGCTTCTGGTTAAGCCTGGTTCTTATCATCCAGCTTACCTTTTCATTCATTCGTTCGTTCGTTCATTCTGAATTAACCCTTTGATTCCCGCACCAACTGCAAAAACTTAACTCTTTGACTCCTTCACCCCTGTCCACTAGCTTCCTGTTGCAGGAAGCTGGTGGATAGGGTGGGAGAGTCAAAGAGTCAACCCTTTGGTTCATGCATCCTATCCACAAATTGCAAAAACTTAACCCTTTGATTCCTTCACCCTATCTACAAGCTTCTTGCAGGAAGCTGGTGGATAGGGTGATAGAATCAAAGGTTTTAGCTTTTGCTTTGCTAGCGTATTTGGCAATGCAAGATGCTGGTGGACAGGGTGCGGGAGTCAAAGAGTTCTAGTTTTTGCTTTGCTAGCATGGTTGACAATGCAGGAAGCTGGTGGATAGGGTGAGGAAATCAAAGGGTTAAGTTTTTGGAGTTGGTGGATAGGCTGCGGGAATCAAATAGTTAGCTGTTCATACCAATTAAAAAAAACAACAACCTTTAATCCTCGTTTTGCCCGATCTACTTGGGGGGGGGGGGGGGGAGTAGACGTCAAAACTCTAATCATAAAATAAGTGTCAGTTTCAGTTCCACAAAATGGCCTCTTCACGTTCAGAATAAATTCCATTTTTTAGCACTGCTGCTACAGATGCCAAGTGATAGACAAAATGTCAAATGATCATGGCATAAGCCTTATTACTACACATATGTCATACACGCTGGCAGAGTCTCGGGGAAAAAAATGAACCTTTGTGTCAGGTTTTTGTCACATAATTCTCAGGTCGTCAGAGAATGAGATGGTAGAGATCTCAGCTTGTTTCAGGGTCAGCATTAGGACAGCAACATAAACCTCACAGAGCTGAAAACTATCACGAAGACTTTGTTC
>JAPXFY010000024.1:18727319-18729819 GCA_030674185.1 Monoplex corrugatus
ATGGACAGCTGGATTTTTGATCATTTTACAATGAATACAGAAATGTATCACTTTCACTTCGGTGTTTGTTTTAATAACAGGTTTGCCCTGTGCTTTCTTCGATTTTTAATTAATATTCAGTCAGCAAGAATGATACTTGTACAATAATAACGACAATATAAATGAATAGTGAGCATGATAATTATACGATAACATGGTGATGACGATAAATTAATAAAAAAAGACATGATTTGAGATAACAAGAAGAGAGAGAGATGAAGAGTGAGAGAATAAAGATAGTGAGAAAAAAGAAAAGAGATGAAAGAGAGGAGAGGAGAGAGAAAGAGAGAGAGAGAGAAGAGAGAGAGAGAAACACATTCTTTATGGTTTAAAACATAAATGAAAAATAAAAACTATGTGCATTGTTTACAAATATTACATGCTGATTGACTTTTTTTTTTCAAAAGTGTATGCCCATTTAAACTTAGCGCCAGCGTAGAAGAATAACAGCATTAAGATTATTGTTGTAATCATAATCATCATTATTTTTATCTTGACATTGCAAGTTAGATATACTGACCATACTAAAATGACACTTGTGCAAATATCTCACATTAGCCAATTGTGATTGTGTATTCAATAGCAGAATGAAAATTTTATTGTATATAGATTATGTTTTCTGTTATCTTATCAATCCATCGGTCAATCAATCAATCAATCAATCAATCAATCAATCAATCGATCGATCGATCGATCGATCAATCAATAAATCAATCAATCAATCGATCGATCGATCGATCAATCAAATGAATAAATCAATGAACAAACAAATAAATAAATAAATAAATAAATAAATAAATAAATAAACAAGCAAACAAATATATAAATACACGAATAGATAAATAAATAAACGAATGAATAAATTCACATATATATGTATATATGAATTGATAAACGAATATAAATACATTTCTAAAAGAATAAATAAATAAATAAACAAACAAATAAATATATGAAAACATAAATGAATAAATGAATAAATAATAAACAAAAAGTTAAAAAATGATATTGATTGAAATGGATATTATTTGATTAATAGAAAACCAAAATAAATAAAGAAAAATCAGCCAAATCAATCGATTAGTCAATTTATTAAGCAAGCAAACGAGCAAGCAAGCAACAACAATCGAACATATATTTAAACAAGTCTGTGCATGTACAGAACGACCCCCCCCCCCCCCCAACACACACACACACACACACACACACAAACAAAAAAACAAAAAATACAGACAAATAGTGAAACCATGAAACTCGACAGGAAACTAAACAACTTTCTTGATGCTGATAAAAACAGAACATGTCACATAAAACAACACAAAATATAATGTAAAAAAAACAACAACAACAAAAACATCAATGAAGTGAAAAGTTGATTCGAAGGAAAATATTTGAATACAAAGTCGAGCGTTACAAATATATGCATACTTGCACACAGAGAGAGAGAGAGAGAGAGAGAGAGAGAGAGAGAGAGAGAGAGAGAGAGAGAGAGAGACAGAGAGAGAGAGAGAGAGAAAGAACTCAGAACTCAGAACGGAGAGAGAGAAAGAGAGAGACAGACAGACAGACAGAGACAGAGAGACAAGAGAGACAAGAGACAGAGAGACAGAGACAAAGAGACAGAGAGACAGACAGAGACAGAGAGAGAGAGGAGAAAGTTGAGCATATAAACATACTTGCAGAAACAGAGAGGAGAAAGATGGAGAGAATATCACACAGAATATACAAACTTAAAAAAGAAAAAAAGAAAACAAACAAACAAACAAACACACAAATAAACAAACAAGCAAACAAGCACACAAACAAACAAGCACACGAACACACAAACAAACAAACACACAAACACACAAACAAATAAACACACTAACAAACAAAATCAATCCAACACACCCACCCAAATCACAGAAAGAAAAAAAGTAAAAGTAAGCTAACACACTAAATAAATAAACAAACAAACAAAAATAAATAAATGTCTGAATAAATAGATAAATTATATGCGAGCTGTCACATTGAATACATAATTTTTCAAACGATAAAAACAAAATGAAATAAAATAAACCAACAAACAACTCAATCCAACACACTTTAATCACAGATAAATCGAGCCACGCCGTCACTTGAGCCTAGATCTCTTAGAGAAAGAGGGAAAGGGAGGGGAGAGGAGAGAGAGACAGACAGACAGACAGACAGACAGAGACAGAGACAAAGACAAAGACAAAACAGAGCAGACAGAGACAGAAAAGAGACAGACCAGAGACAGACAGATACAGCAGAGACAGATACAAAAAACAGAGACAGACGGACAGACGGAGACAGACACATAGAGAGAGACAGACGGACAGAGACAGCCAGCCAGCCAGCCAGCCAGCCAGCCAGAGGCAGAGAAAAGAAGAGAGAGACAGACAGAAGACAGGGAAAGGAGAAGAGAAGAGAGACAGGGCAGACAGAGACAGAGAGACAG
>JAPXFY010000024.1:18732319-18737319 GCA_030674185.1 Monoplex corrugatus
AAAACTTTGTGAATATAATAGGAAATAGAAAGCTGAAATAAAAGGCTGGAGGTAAATAGCAAGGAGACTGAAGTCATCGTAATCGTTAAAAAAATAAAAAAAAAAAAGAAATCCTCTCATACAAAATAACAGCAAATAGCACAACATTGAGACAGGCTGATAAGTTTAAATATCTGGGAACGGTCATCTCACAGGACGGCAGATGCACATCTGAAATAGCCAGCACAATCGGCCTTGCTAAAACAGCATTAAAAAAATGGAAAGCGTTCCTACAAAAATGCTTATCAGTTACTATCAGGAAGAAAGTTTTCAGTGTTGTATAAAACTGAAACTGTTGTATGGATGTGAGGCGTGGACGATCAACACGCAAAGTCAGAGCAAGATTGAGGCAACTGAAATATGGTTTCTAAGAACAATATTGAGAGTTCCACGGACAGCAAAGAAAATAAACGAGACAGTCTTGAAGGAAGCAAACACAAGAAGAACATGACCGAAGAAGATTAAGAAAAGACATGCAACATTTATAGAACATTTTACGAGGCAAGAGAAATTAGAGCACCTAGTCACAACAAGAAAGCTGGAGGGAAAAAGAGCATCAGGTAGACACAGGGTGACTATATTGGACGGACTTGCAGGGTGGCTGAGGGCAGAGAGGTGAGAATGTACTTGCAGAGACAAGGGATAGATTCGTATGGGGGGGCCATAATCACCAACGCTATGCGGCAGGGCACATGATAATGATAATCTGAGTTACTGGGAAGTGTATCTCAGCTGAAACAAAAAAGCTGGATGACAGAGACCAAAATCAAACTGAACGATGACAAAACAAAAGCTCTTCTCATCAAGTCAAGGAGAATAATCATCTTGTGTACTTTCATTGACAACTTCCAATTGTGTTGACAGTGCCAACATTGTGTTCACTGCTGAAGACATGTTTTTATGATCTATGGTATGTCATATTCCAGTCTCAGGTATCTAATATGTCGCTCAGCCTATCCAGAAATTCATTGTATTAGTGTTATCCGTCCATCCCTGACTACTCAAGCAGTAAAAAGCATTGGTCTGTGCTTTGGTCCTATCAAAATTAGAATGTTTGCATGTAATTCCTTTCTTTCTAGCTGCCCACAGTACATTCTCAGCTAACTACAAAGGTTAAAACTGTTGCTTTAACCCTTTGAATCCCTCACCCTATACACCAACTGCAAAAACTTAACTCTTTGACTCCCTCATTCTACCTTTTCAAACAATGCTGCCACTAGTATTAACCCATATGTTCGTATTGCACTCCATGATTGATTGTCTGAGATAATATTACCTGTGTATGTTTAGCTGATTTGTTTGTAAGCCTGCTAGAAGCTGGTGGATAGGGTGAGAATCAAAGGATTAAGTTTTTGCTTTGCTAATATGGTTGACAATGCAGGATGCTGGTGGACAAGGTGCGGGAGTCAAAGGGTTAAGACTATAGTTTTGAAGGTTTGTAAATATGATCACGTTCATTAACTTCTTTACAAACAATTTTTTTTAAGGATCAACGCACTCAGGAGGGTTACCTTTGTGCTCACCTTTCCTCTTTTTTTCTTTCTGTTTTCTTTTTTTTTTCGTCCCATTTTCTACGCCACCTTAATGGCCACAGAAGCTGGCACAGTTTTCACGATGAGATGATGACGATGTCGATGAGGATGATAATCATGACGCTTTGGAGTTCCATCTAGGATTCAGACTGCGTGACAGGGCTGTACTCTACGCTTACTATCATAATATATCCTGGCTTCAATCAGGCTCGAGAGATACAGACACCTCGGTGCTGGTCAGAAGATTTGAGCAACACCCTCAATGACGGATCCATGATGTGGATGAGACTCGACTGTGTGTGTGGTCCCAGTCTTCCCAACGAACCCATAGCACGACCAACTCACTGGGTAGGAGCCGGTTAGAGCCGAAAAATCCCACAATGATTTTTGAAGAGATAGATGGGGATTTGAACACACAACCTTCTAGTCGATAGTCCGTTGCGCTAACCACTACACCACGGCGACTGGTTACTTCTGTACCAAGTTTACTGGCTGCCAACACAAGCCCGAATGGATTTCAAGCTATGAACTGTTTCTTACCATCCATTCCCTTCAAAATCACTACTGATTATTCTGATCTTCTCAACATGGATTCTGATTGTAGACAGCTAGCTCCAATCATCTTTAGGTAAACGCTTTGTTATTTTATTCTACTTTTGTTTCATTTTATTTCATTTTATTTTATTTTATTTTTTTTGTTTATATATTTATTTTATTTTATTTTGTTTCATTTTATTTTTTATTTTTTTATTTTATTTTATTTTATTTTATTTTGTTTTATTTTATTTTATTTCATTTTATTTTATTTTATTTTAAATTTTGTTTTATTTTGTTTTATTTTATTTTATTTCATTTTATTTTATTTTATTTCATTTTATTTTTATTTTATTTTATTTATTTTATTTATTCATTTATTCATTATTCTTTTGTGTGTGTGTGCCTCATGTAGAGATTAGAGATTTCGGGCTAGTATTCATTTT
Source organism: Monoplex corrugatus (assembly GCA_030674185.1). Taxonomy (NCBI): domain Eukaryota; kingdom Metazoa; phylum Mollusca; class Gastropoda; order Littorinimorpha; family Ranellidae; genus Monoplex; species Monoplex corrugatus. The sequence continues at coordinate 18,734,871 of JAPXFY010000024.1, forward strand.
CGTGCTTCCTTCAGATATCCCTCATTTGCAATATTTTGCCCTCTTTTAAGTGAGTTCTAAAAACTTCTGTCTTCAAACAATGCTAGTACTAGTATTAGCCCAACTGTTCGTATTTGTATACTCTATGACTGGTTGTCTGAGATAATGGTATCTGTGTATGTTTCATTGATTTGTTTGTAAGCCTGTGTATAGTGTTTGTGCTTTAGTCAACACGAATCCCTGTGTAGGTCCTTGTCTGTTTACTTCCCTGCATCGAAATTTGTTGTTAGTTATTGTTATTGTTTTTATTGTTATTGTTATGTGTTTTTGTTATTGTTATTGTTTATGTTATTGTTATTGTTTATTGTTTGTTTTAAAGTCCAGCCGATTGCGTTGAGCCATATCATGGTTATAACCGTTTCAAACCATACAAAATTTCAACAGGTAAAAAAAAAAAAACAGCAAAGAAAAGAAAATTTAGTACGCATATCAATGCATTCCAGCACATAATCTAAGGAGATGCCCCTGGTGTTGACCACTCCGTCCAACTGATCGCACAGGGGATTTTAAAAAACTCACCTGAGTGCAAAGTTAAGCATACCTAAGGACACCAAAACGTATATAAAAATGGGCCTAAATTACCTAAAATTCCTTCCGTATATGTTAACTTCCCTAGAGCCAAAAATCACCCAATACATGTAACCAATCATCAATCCTAAGAAAAAGTACGCAAGACTTTATCCAACACATACAGGTGAATGGACCAGCAAGGCAGAAAATGATAGAAAGAAATGACAGAAAGCAAAGGGACAAGGCGAGAAACAAAAGAGTGACAGAAAAGCAGGAAATCTTCTAACACAGAATTTCCAGAAATTCAGGATACTGCTTATAATGAAAGAGCTCCCTGCATCCCCACGGGAGTGTGTGTTTGGGGGGGGGGGGGAGAGACGAGGTTGCGTATCTGTATGTCAGTCTGTGTGTGTCTGAGTATCGGTGTATACACGTTCATTCATATATGAAGATTTTTTTTGTCTTGTCATACCAATACATTACGTTATTTTCTTTCCCTGATCTATGGTCTAGTGTTGTGTGACTATGTCCAGGGGGGTTGTCATCTCCCCACCACCTTGCCATTCGGTTTATAAACAAGTTAACTGATGACTGGGTCCAAATGGGTCATGCAAATCGTGAACAGTCCCCCTTTGCTTGATGAAATGACTATCGAGTGGCGTCGGGAGCTTGGGAGGGGATTGTCCAAAGAGTGGTGAGGCATTGGTGCTGCGGGTCCCGTCTGCACCCTCGTGGTGTTATTTGGTGTTATTATTAAGTTATACGAGCATCAGTTTATCGTTGATGTATATCTTTATGTACACACTTTCTGTAAAATGCAAAGCGTGTGATTAAGAGCTTGCTTCCTGGGATGGTGCACTGTGCAATTCTGTCATCATTATTGTCATTTTATCATCCATCTTTCTGTACGTTCATCCCACCCATCTGTCCTCTTCCTTCCTTCCTTCCTTCCTTCCCTTACTTCTTTCATTCCTTCATTCATTCATCTACTCATCCATTCCTTCATTATCCATGCATCCTGTCTTTTATACCTTCGTGCATGCATGCTTTCATCTCATCCATTTATCCATCCAGTCTTCCTTCTGTTCATCGATCGATAGATCCATCCATCGATATCACATCCATCCATCATCCATCCATCCTCCCTGATCCATCCCTCTTTGATCATCCATCCCTCTTTAATCCATCACATCCATCATCATCCATCAATCCATCCATCCATCATATAATCCCTAACACCGTCATCGATCTATCCATCCATCCATCTATACATCCATCCATCATCCATTCATCTGTCCATCCATCCATCCATTTAATCCACCATCCATCATCCATCCATCTTTAATCCATCCCTCTAAATCCATCCATCCATCCATATTTAATCCATCCACTCATCCCTCTTTAATCCATCCCTCTTTAATCCATCCATCCATCCATCCATCCATCTTTAATCCTTCCATCATCGATCTATCCATCCATCCATCTATACATCCATCCATCATCCATTCATCTGTCCATCCATCCATCCATCCATTAACCATCCACTCCATCCATCCATCCATCCATCTTTAATCCATCCCTCTAAATCCATCCATCCATCTTTAATCCATCCCTCTTTAATCCATCCACTCATCCCTCTTTAATCCATCCCTCTTTAATCCATCCATCCATCCATCTTTAATCCATTCCTCTGAATCCATCCATCCATCCATCCATCCATCTTTAATCCATTCATCTGTCTATTTTTCTGTTTATCTGTGTGCGCACTTGCTGTCTGTACACGGATACGTTCCCTGTTGAAATAAAAAGTTACATATACAGTCCAGCCACCCCATCCCCACCCCCACCCCCATCCCCACCCCCGTGGAGGTGCCGGGGGCTTTTCCAGTAGAAACCCATC
>JAPXFY010000024.1:18739819-18742319 GCA_030674185.1 Monoplex corrugatus
TGAGGGTGTTGCTGAATCTTCTGACCACCACCGCAGGTGTCTGTGTCTCTCGGGCCTGGTTGATGCCAGGATATATTAAAGATAGTAAGCATAAAGTACAGCCTTGTCACGCAGTCTCAACCTTAGATGGAACTTTATAGTTGTCACGGTTGTCATCATCATAGCATTGCGTAAAAATTGGTGGAAAAAGAAAAGGTGAGCAGAAAGCAAACAGTCTAAATATGATGATCCTTAAAAGAAAGATGATGCTGTGGAGTTCTAGTCTGGACTGAAACGGAGTGATAGAGCTAAAGGAATATTTTTGTTTCCTTTCATAATATACCCTGGCGTCAAACAGGCCCAAAAGATGCAGAAAACGCGTGTTGCTCAGAAGAGCGGTTTGCTCAAAGAGCGTGTTGCTCAAGAGCTGTTGCTCAGAAGACGGTGTTGCTCAGAAGAGCGGTGTGCTCAAGCGTGTTGCTCAGAGCGTGTTGCTCAGAAGAGCGGTGTTGCTCAGAAGAGCGGTGTTGCTCAGAGAGCGTGTTGCTCAGAATACTTGAGTAAACACCCGTAAGGACGCATCCGTGAAGCGGCTGAAACTCGACTATGAAAGTCCAATCTTCTCAATGAGCACGCTGAAATCTGTATAGGAGCCGACATGTAACCGAAAAAAATCCCACAATAATGATTGTTACAGGATTGAGAGGATTCCAACCCGCAACTTTCCAGTCGTTTGGGGTTAAGAAAAGACAGGCAACATTTATTGGCCATTTCATGAGGAAAGGGGAATTGGAGTACCTGGTCACAACAGGAAAGCTCGAGGGAAAGAGAGTTCCAGGTAGATCCAGGGAAAAACTATTGGACGGACTTGCAGAGTGGCTGAAGACAGAGAGGGTGGAAAATGTGCTTGCGGCAACAAGGTATAGAAACATATGGAAGGCCATGATCGCCAACGCCATGTGGCAAGGCACTTGATGATGATGGCGGTTAGGGGAGAAGGACGAGGGAGGATGGGAACCTGTGACACTAAACTGATACCCCAAGAATGAGTGGAGCATTAAGATGGGCAGCAAACAGAACATCTTTCTGAAATGTTACCGGGTGGGATTGAACTCGAAGATATCACATCTCCAGCATATCACTCTGTCGATTAATCCAGGTAACCCGTCAGAACTATGGCCCGTCTGCCTACGGCTTTGATTGATTTGATTCAGTTTTACGTCAGCACCTACCTGTGGTTTCTGAGAAGAATGTTGAGAGTTCAACGGACAGCAAAGAAAACAAACGAGACAGTCTTGATGGAAGCAGACACAAGTAGATCATTCATAGGGAAGGCTGGGAAAAGACAGGCAACATTTGTAGGCCATTTTTATGAGGAAAGGGAATTTGGAGCACCTGGTCACAACGGGAAAGCTGGAGGGAAAGAGAGCACCAGGAAGACCCAGGGAGAGAATACTGGACAGACTTGCAGAGTGGCTGAGGACGGGGAGGGTGGAAGAGATGCTTGAGGTAACAAGAGATAGAGACAGATGGAAGTCCATGATCGCCAACGCCATGCGGCAGGGCACCTGATGATGATGATGACCCACCTCAAGTGATATGGCCGACGGGGATAACCATCCCAGGGAAGTGGGGGAAGGGGGGCTTATCAAATCCTATACTGACACCACCAGAACAACAATGATGTTAAGACGGGACAGTGAGAAGGCCAGTTTTAATGTAGCGCAACCCGGGATTCGAACCCACAAACATTAGCATGTGAATCCGACGCTCAAACCAACTGAGCCACTGGGGCCCACAGCCTACAGCACGAGAGGTCCTGTGTTTGAATCATGGATTAACCCTTTGTCTCCCGCACTTTATCCACCAACTGCAAAAACTTAACCTTTTGACTTCCTCACTCCATCCACCAACTTCCTGAAGGAAGCTGGTGGATATGGTGAGGAAGTCAAAGGGTTTTAAGTTTTTGCTTTGCTAGCATGGTTGACAATGCAGGGTGCTGGTGGACGCGTTTCGGGAGTAAAAAGGTTAAAACAAGGGTCTCCCCGTCGTTTTCCCCCCCCCCTCACCAACCTCTCCTATTCCGCAAGATCTGACTTTGGAACTCGTTCAAGAGGTATTCATCGCACACGGACACTCCATAAGAGCTCCACCCAAATCTACCAGCAGTTTACCTGGCAGACCTCTGATCATCATCATAAGCTTTGCCGCATGGCGTTGGCGATCATGATCCTCCACACGAATCTATCCTTTATCGCTGCAAGTATATGCTCAGCTCATGGGGTTTATGTGCAGGCTTAAGGCTTGTGACATAATCACCATACACATCGCACCTGTGACGTTAGTGCATATGAAATTCGTTCTGAGCGCGGAGACGTCATCTTGAGAAACTGAAACTGAAAGATGTAAGTATATCTTCCTACCCTTTCTGTCCTCGACCACTACGCAAAAACGTCCAATATTTTCTCTCTGGGTCTACCTGGTGCGCTTTTTCCCTCCAGCTTTCCTGTTGTGACTAGGT
>JAPXFY010000024.1:18744819-18749819 GCA_030674185.1 Monoplex corrugatus
ATGATGATCATCATCATATCATCATCATCACACGTACAATAACCTTCCATCCACGAATTGTATAATGATATCAGTAATTCGTAATAATTAGATCTATAGACTACTGGCCAAGAATTGGGCAAGAAGAAGAAAAGAAACAAGAAGAAGAAAAAGAAGAAGAGAGAAAGAAAAAAGAATGATAAAAAAAAAGATTGAAAATATTTATAATTATTATGATTTCTCAATCAAAATTAAGCGACGATAATGATGATGACGATACATTACAACTACCACCACCACCAACCATTGCTGCGACTACTACTACTACTGATAATAATAATAATAGATAGTAATGATTTTAAAAATGATATATGAAATAAATCAATCAGTCAAATAAATAGATAAGATAACAACAATAATACTTGTTTGTTTGTTTTGTATTATCGTCCCAGCCTGTTAACGATTAGAGACTGTCTTGAGGATGAACTGTGTCATATAATTGAGGAAGGAGAGTGATGTCTTATAGTTTCCATGACAACATACTACTACTACTACAACTACTACTACTACTACTAATAATAATAATAATAATAATAATATTAAAAATAATACGTAATAATTATAATAATAATAATGATAATAATAATAACAACAATAATAATCATAATAATAATAAATAAATAAATGAATAATTAAATAATGATAATAATAATAATAATAAGATCTCGTCCTCGATGTCATAATGCTTTTGCTGTTAAGCTTCTCCGATACAAAACGAAAGGGGAGAAAAATGCAGTCTTGCTATTTTTAAACCATCTTGTTCAAACTCAGCACAACAACTCTGACAAGAGCTTCACCCACATTATATTGGAGAAGGGGGGGGGGGGGACGAAAGGAAAGAAAAAAAAAGAAAAAACACAGAAAGAAAAAGTATTCCCACAAACCCTACCTCATGCTGAGGCATTGCCATTTCGCTCGTGGAGCGAAAGCCGGCGCGGTTTTGATCTCAGGCAGAATAGTTCAGCTCGCCGCGGCGGGGGTGACAAAAGGGGAGTTGTGTCCCTTACGAAGGATCGGTTGCGGGCCCTGTATGATCAAGCGACGTTAAAGACGCTGTGTGACAAAGGGAGTGAAGGGATCGGATTACCCGCCCTTTGCTTTGCGAAATGATGTCTGTGTCGTGGCGGAACTAAACTCTCTCTAATTTTTCTGTCTTCTGGGGGATTTTTGGGGGGAAGGGGAAATCTCTCTCTCTCTCTCTCTCTCTCTCTCTCTCTCTCTCTCTCTCTCTCTTTCTCTGTCTGTCTGTCTGTCTGTCTGTTTCTTTCTGTCTCTCTCTGTCTCTCTCTGTCTGTCTGTCTCTCTCTCTCTCTCTCTGTCTTCGTCTCACTCTGTGTCTGTCTTGTCTCTTTGCCTTTGTCTCTGTCTCTTCTGTCTCTGTCGCTGTCTCTAACTCCCTTCTCTCTCTCTCTTTCTCTCACAAACTCTCTCTCTCTCTCTCTCCCTCTATATATATATATATATATATATATATATATCTCACTCTCTCTCTCTCCGTGTCTGTCTGTCTGTCTGTCTGTCTCTCTCTCTCTCTGTGTCTTCGTCTCACTTTGTGTCTGTCTTATCTCTTTGCCTCTGTCTCGGTCTCTGTCTCTCTTGCTGTCTCTCTCTCCCTTCTCTCTTTCTCTCTCTTTCTCTCACAAACTCCGTCTCTCTCTGTCTCTCTCTCTTCTGTCTGTCTGTCTGTCTGTCTGTCTCTCTCTCTCTCTCTCCTCTCTCTCCTCCTCTCTCTCTACAGTTCTCGTCTAAGTCTTTTTTGATCAATGCCAACTTTCCCCTCTTTTCTTTATTTTCCCATTGGAAAGAAAAAAAGAAGAGAGAGAGAGAGAGAGAGAGAACAGAGAGAGAGAGACAGAGAGAGAGAGAGAGAGACAGACAGACAGACAGAGACAGAGACAGAGACACAGAGAGAGAAACGAAGAAAAGAAAAAAATTAAACAAATAAAAAAAAAAAACTCAACCCGGAAGATCTATTAACTCCACAGGAGAGTTTAGGGTTAAGAATTTGCTCAAGAAAGATTCATCGCACTGAGACAATTCCATATGTGCTCCATCCGAATCTGCGAACAATTATCTCTAGCAGATCCCTGAGCCTGCGCAAAACCTTATGCGCTGACAAAGTCTTGAAGAAGACAGAGAGGGAGAAGGGACCTGTGAAACAGTAAGCTGACTCCACCAGAATGACTTAACCCTTTGACTCCCGCATCCTGTCCACCAGCATCCTGCATTGCCAACCATGCTGTCAAAGCAAAAACTTAACCCTTTGACTCCCTCACCCTATCCATCAGTTTCCTGCAGAAAGCTGGTGGATAGGGTGAGGGAGCCATAGGGTTACGTTTTTGCAGTTGTTGGATAGGGTGCGGGAGTCAAAGGGTTAAGCACTTAAAACGGGGCAGCGAGCAGGTCAGTTTTTAACCCTTTGACTCTCGCACCCTGTCCATCAGCATCCTCCATTGTCAACAATGCCAGCAAAGCAAAAACTTAACCCTTTGACTCACTCACCCTATCCACCAGCTTCCTGCAAAATCTTAATTCTTTGACTCCTCACCTGTCCACCAGCTTCCTGCATGAAGCTGATGGATAGGGTGAGGGAGTCAAAAAGGTTATGTTTTTGCAGTTGGTGGATAGGATGCGAGCGTCAAAGGGTTAATGTTGCGCGGGATGGGATTGAACTCGAGATATCAGATATTGAGTCCACGGTTCTATAGAAAGAAGCAACAAGGAGACGAGACTGTATGTTTGTGTCTGATGTATAGTTGCGTGTCTGTATCAACTGTGTTAGTGGGTTTGGTTGGATTCAGTATGAGAAGGATTCATCGCGCTCGGAAAATTGTAATCAAAAAGAAAAAAGCTGACCACATATCTCCTCTCCTGGCACAACTTCACTGGCTCCCTGTATCAAAGCGCATACAGTACAAACTAGACACCATGTGCTACAAAAGCCTCAATAACGCAGCCCCCGATTACCTGTCAAGCCTACTTGAGATCTATGTTCCCTCACGTACCCTCCGCTCTGCCTCCGATCCTCTGACTTTTCGCTTTCCACGCACTAAGCTCAATACCTATGGTCCACGAGTCTTCTCTGTTTCTGGTCCACTCTCCTGGAACAAACTTCCTCTCTCAGTCCGTCAGCAACCTACTTTTGCCTCCTTCAAGTCCGCTCTCAAAACTCACCTTTTCTCCTCTGCATAAAATCCTGACCTCACTCAACCCCCATCTGCAGCCTGTTTCCACTCGGAGGGGAATCACATTGTAATATATAATTTTATATAATATGCTCTCTATAATTTTCCATTGCTTTTATTCTTTCTCCCCATTTATAGCCATGCGTGTGTGTGTGTGTGTGTTGTGTGTGTGTGTGTGTGTGTGTGTGTGTGTGTGTGTGTGTGCGTGCGTGTGTGTGCGTGCGTGTGTTTGTGTCCTGTTTCAGCGCTTAGATTTGATTTTATCAAGATTTTGCGCTATATAAATATTGTAATTATAATTATGTGTTATATAAAATTCCTTATGCGCTCCACCAAAATCTGTCAGTGATAAAATGTGGCATACTCCATGACTCCTTGAGCCTGCGCAGAACCTTGTGCGTTGGCAAAGTCTTGAAGGGAGAAGAGTGGCAGAATGGTTGAGACGATTGCCTGCCAATAACTAAACTCGAGGTTCCAGGGTTCGCTCCCCGTAGAGGCCTCGACTTTTCTCCTCAGTTTGATCGGAGAAACCTTGTGAATATAATAGAAACAGAAAGCAAAATTAAAGGGTTGGAGCTAAATAGCAAGAAGACTGAAGTCATAGTAATCAGTTAAAAAAACAACATGAAATCCCCTCATGCAAAATAACAGCAAATGGCACAAGCTTTGGGACAGGTTGATAAGTTTAAATATCTGGGAACGGTCATCTCACCAGACAGCAGATGCACATCAGAAATAGCCAGATGAATTAGCCAAGCCAAAACAGCATTCAAGAAGATAAAAAGTTTTCTTACCAACAAATGCCTATCAATTAACATCAGGAAGACAGTTCTTGAATGTTACATAGAACCGATACTGTTGTACGGTTGTGAGGCGTGGACGGTCAACTTGCATAGTCAGAACAAAATTGAAGCAACTGAAATTGGTCTTTAGGAAGAATGTTGAGAGTTCCATGGACAGCAAAGAAAACAAACGAGACAATCTTGAAGGAGGCAAACACAAGAATATATTTGGTAAAGAAGATTAGGAAAAGAAAGCAACATACATTTATAGGCCATGTTATGAGGAAAGGAGAATTAGAGCACCTGGTTACAACAGGAAAGTTGGAAGGAAAGAGAACACAAGGTGGACCCAGGGAGAAGATGCTAGACGGACTTGCAGAGTGGCTGAGGACAGAGAGGGTGGAGGAGATGCTTAAGGCAACATGAGATAGAGACAGATGGAAGTCCATGATCGCCAACGCCATGCGGCAAGGCACCTGATGATGATGATGATGATGATAGATGATGATGAGATGATGATGATGATGATGATGATGATGATGGTCACAACAGGAAATCTGGAAGGAAAGAGAACAGCAGGTAGACGCAGGGAGAAAATATTGGACGGACTTGCAGGGTGGCTGAGGACAGAGAGGGTTGGAGATGTAACATGCAGCGGCAAGGGATAGATACGTATGGAGGGCCATGATCGCGAACGCCACGCGCCGTGGCACACAATGATGATGGTGATGGCTCCCGAAGCCTTTCCCATGGATAGCTATGGCCACAAGGCAGCAGAGGTTTGTAATCAGAGTTTGCCTTCTCCTGGATGGGTTATCCCCCATGCTGACCAGCTCCATCTGCCCGGAATGGTTCATCACAAAAGGAATAAAGAAGGAAGATACATCGTTCTGGCAGAAAACCTTCGGATTTTGACCCTCTACCACGACATAAGTCACGAGTCAGACTGTCAGTAGAGAATATGGCTTCAGATTGAGAAAGAGACCATTTCGTC
>JAPXFY010000024.1:18752319-18757319 GCA_030674185.1 Monoplex corrugatus
TTCTCTCAAATGCCACCAGCCCAAACCACTACTTAAGAGCTTCTACAAGGACGATAAGAACCCCTGTCGATCCTGGAAACTGACGCCAGAGTGCTCGTTCCTGATGTATTTTCGCCATGTTTTCAAAGCAAGTTAGTCCGATCGTTTTGACAAATATGTACTTTTGTTGCGTTTTTATGGTAATTATACAAATTATATACGTATTTACATTTACGTATTGTTTATGTATTTAATTATGCAAACTGAAAACGTATTAATGCTTTGAATTGCCTGTTTCTGAAAAAAAATAATAAACAAAACAGCGAAGAAACAAACAACGAAAAAGAAGAAGAAGAAGAAAAAAAAAGAAATGAGAAGGGGGACTAAGCTGCGTGGCGTTTATGGGTGAAATTACTTTCTCCCAAATGCATGTGTTAAAAAATGTAGTGTGTGTTGAAGAGCGCGCACATTTGTGTGTGTGTGTGTGTGTGTGTGTGTGTGTGTGTGTGTGTGTGTGTGTGTGTGTTTTGTGTGTGTGTTGTGTGGTGTGTGTGTGTGTGTGTGTTTGTGTGTGTGTGTGTGTGTGTGTGTGTGTATGCGGCGCGCACGCGCGCTCAGGCGCGTGCAGAGAGAAGTTGGGATGGAGGCGGGGAGAGGAAGCGAGTGGGCAGAGAGAGTTGCATTAGAGAGGTAGGTAGGTATTTCGGCCTTTTGTCGTCGTCACCTTCAAACTTACTAAGCTCTCTTTCCTCTCCTTCACGACCCCTCCTACCCACCCGACTTGACGAACGATCTCCGAACACAATACTTACCCACCCGACTATCCCCTCCCACCTGTCTTACCTACCTACCTACCTACCTACCCGTTTTTGTCTACCCACTTAATCATTGTTTTTGAAGGCCGGGTGGAATTTGTATGGTGGTAGCGAATGAAAAGGACTGGCTAATCCCGCACCCCTTGTTCTGCAGAGGTCCAGACCGCAACATTGTGGTGTTCGCTCATGTTTGGGATTCCGATAATCTGTCACGGTGGTCGAGGGGCTACGACTTTTCAAAAAAAATACATATGTATGTCTTAAAGAGGAAAGATGGTGATGGTTATAGATATATTCATGTATAGCGCCGTTTTCTTAGCTAAACTGGATTCGCTGTGCATTTCTACACATTAAAACTCTATTGTAGAACACAGAGAATTCAAGGTCTTTAACACTTTGATTCTCGACACTTAACGGAGTGGATACTGCCGCTGTTCCAATATATACACAGAGTAGGACTTGTCTCACAAAGACGAATGTCCATAGCAGATAGGATCGTTTTCAGAGTACATTCAGCAGTTTGCTCTACCTATAGGATCATTTCAGGGCAACGTTTCAGCAGTTTGCCCATATGCTCGGAAACGAAAGAATCTAGCAATGGTCTGACGAGGCAACTCTGCAAGAACAGCTCCCAAGTTTCGAGTTTGAAGTTTGTTCAAGAGAAACATCACCGTACTGGTACAATTCAAATGCGCTCCATTTAAATCTGGCGATGATTATCTAGCAAACTTCTCGATTCTGCTCAAAACCCCTATGCGCTTGCAAGATCTTGAAAAACAAGAACAACCCTGGAGCAGCATAGAGGAGTACGATAAGATCACAGTTTTCATCAGGACTGTTTTAAGTATGGACATGCTCGAAAGCAGAAACAGAAGATATCATAATAATCTTAAGAGCCGTAATATTGGTGTTCTTAAAGCAGAAACAGAAGATATCAAACCTTTAAGAGCCGTATATTGTGTTCTTAAAGCAGAAACAGAAGATATCAGAACCTTTAAGAGCCGTATATTGGTGTTCTTAAAGCAGAAACAGAAGATATCAGAACCTTTAAGAGCCGTGTATTGGCGTTCTTAAAGCAGAAACAGAAAATATCAAAACCTTTAAGAGCTGTATATTAGTGTTCTTAAAGCGGAAACAGAAGATTTAAGTGCCTTTAAGAACCGTTCGTTGTTGTTGTTCTTGTTGTTTTCCAAACAGCGCATGTTACAACGTTTGCTCAGTTGGTTAAATTTAGGGCGCCTCACACGATTCGACTATGACTTTGATCCAACTGATCGAATCATATAGTTTGCAATAACCGGTGGATTGTTTATCGCACACAGTTCGATTTGTTTGTAGCGACGGTGTTGTCTCCCTTACCTGCCTACCAGAACGGAGAAAATTCCACCGGAACTCGGATTTTTATCAGACTGAAAAACCATTTTCAACCGGTTTTCATTGGATTAATCGAATCGTGTGAGGGTGCCCTTTAAAGCGCCACACTAATAATACAGGGGTTGTGGATTTGACCCTCAGGTGTGTCACTTTTTAAAAACAAAAAGCAAGATGACTGGGTTTTGTGATAGAGCCATGGACACCAGATCTGACGTCTCGAGTTCAATTCCAGCCTGAAACATAAACTATGGCCTGTTCATTGCCCATCTTAATACTCCAATCATTGTGGGAGTGAACAGTTTAGTGTTTCATAGGTCCTGTTACCCCAATTCCCTGTACTTTTCAATATTGCTCTTGCCAGTCCATAATGTTTTTGTGTAAGAACCAGAAAAACAAAACACGAAAAAAGAATCAGAACGCGTATTTAATACCACCAGACAAGATAGGTGCAAAATTTCGGCCAACTGGCCTTTGTCAAGCGTAAGCGGAAAATCACAGACGAATAAACGAAATACAAAAAATTAGGAAAAGAAGACCGAAACTTCCATTCTGTTTCGTTCAGTGGGAGAAGAAAAGGACTAAGATGAAATCTGTGTAGGCTCAAAAGGTCTGTTAGATCATTGATGACAGATTTGGGTGGAAGGTACGCATATGGAATTGTCCGCGTGTAATGAATCCCTCTTGAATAAACCCTCAACTCTGAACGCTGTAACAATTTTGTTGTCCTTACACGCTACACATGACTTCCCTGATCTCCCATTCAAGATCAAGGTTGCGTATGCGACCTACTTCCGGTTTATGCTTCATTCGATTGATTTACTACGATTCCACATACGCGCGCGTGTCGTTTTTAGACTTTTTTCTTTTCCTTTTCTCTCTCCTCTCTCTCTCTCTCTCTCTCTCTCTCTCTCTCTCTCTCCTCTCTCTCTCTCTCTCTCTCTCTCTCTCTCTCTCTCTCTTTTTTTTGTTTTCTTTCTTTCTTTTTGTTGCTGTTGTATATTCCAGGTAACCTGTGGAATAGGGTTCTGTAAGTTTCTATCTATGAAATGGAATGAGCACATGAATGCGTTTATCGACGAATTTTTTTTTTTTTTTTTCGATTGAGCCACTGTCTTTTGTTGTGTGGGTTTTCTGGAACTGTGTTTGGTTTTTACGACGGTTCGCGGTTCTCAGGACATTCGCTTCTTATTAGGTAAAGTTACTCATGGTCAAAGCAATTCTGTGAGAGGACTGAAGTCAGTTTTCTTCTGTAACAGCAACTGTGTGCAGAACAGTGAGCCATGTTTCTTGCACTGCGTAGCAAAATAACCGAAACCACAAGACGAATATTTTTTTTTTTTTATTAGTAACGGCAGTCATCATCATCGTGTGCCCTACCGCATGGCGTTGGCAATCATGGTCCTCCACACGAATCTATTCCTGTCGCTGCAAGTAATCTCCCACCCTCTCTGTCCTCAGCCACCCTGCAAGTCCGTCCAATATTTTCTCCCTGGGTCTATCTAATGTTCTCTTTCCCTCCAACTTTCCTGTTGTGATCAGGTGTTCTACTTCCCCTTTCGTCATAAAATGGCCTATAAATGTTGCTTGTCTTTGGCTTATCTTCTTTATCAATGATCTATTTATGTATGCCTCCTTGAAGACTGTCTGGTTTGTTTACTTTGCTATCCACGGAACTCTCAACAGTCTTCTCAGAAACCACATTTCAGTTGCCTCAATTTGTTCCGACTTTGCGTGTTGTGTTGACCGTCCACGCCTCACAATCGTTTAACAGTATCGGTTGTATATAACATTCAAAAACTCTCTTCCTGGTGTTGATTGACAGGCATTTGTTGGTAAGAACGCTTTTCAAGTACTGTTCTGTTTTGTACAGTTTAAAGTCCAACCACTCTCAGAGAATACGAGGACTAGCAATACAAATTGCTCAAAGAAGCCCTTAAAAAAAATTAGTTGCATTGTGAGATACCGATGTTTTTGCCAGTTCTCTTGATGTAATACAACGATGTATGTGCGTTTCAAGTAACACAATGGGTGGCAAATATATACTTCTATTCCTAGCGGTTGAGGAAAAAGTTGTGAACACTAACAGTAGCAGAGGACGGGAAAACCCATGGAACGAAACTCGCCGCCCAGGATGTGAAACCTTGTTACAACAGCATACGTTGGGCTGGACAAATACTGGAATCATCACAGGACCCAGCATTAGTCGCAAGGTCCGATCACTGTTATTTTTGCGCCACGCACCCTGCGGTCTCCAAACAGGCAAGGGATCATCCGGCAGAGGTGGACAGGGGGCAGTAGAGGGGTCAGCGAGCACAGCGACTGGGACTGTCCCTCACCGCTCATTAACGATTTAACGCTACACTTGTCTGCTGGGCCCGCGCCAACTCCACTTTTTTGTCCTGAAACACCCCCCCCCCCCCCCCCCCGCTTGCTCGCTCCCTTCGGATGACGTGACCAGAACGAAACATTTCACGCAAGGCAACAACTACTGAGGCCTACTACTCCAGTTTTTCTGGGTGAAAGGTGACTAGCTGTGGCTGACGTGTTGTGTTGGTCTGCGGAAAGAATTTTTGATAAACAAAGACTGAAAATGATGTGTTTTGTTCAGCTAAAGATTTAAAGAGGCTTTCTTTTTACCATTCTCAGAAAAAAAGTCTTTTTACACAAAGAAAATAGTCTTTTAACTAAAGTCTTAAAGAAAGTAGCCCTTTTGAGAAAGTAGTTCCTTTTTACCGAAAATCCGAAAAAGAATTTTTTTAAACCGAAGTCTGAGTAATGCCGTATTTGAGCAAACAAGAAAACAGATCTCCAAAGTATGAAGAACGTACTCTT
>JAPXFY010000024.1:18767319-18774819 GCA_030674185.1 Monoplex corrugatus
TCCTCATAAAACGGCCCATAAATGTTGCCTGTCTTTTTCTAATCTTCCTTATCAACGATCTTCTTGTGTCTGCCTCCATCAAGACTGTCTCGTTTGTTTTCTTTGCTGTCCATGGAACTGTCAACATTCTTCTTGGAAACCACATCTCGGCTGCCTCAGTCCTGTTCTGGCTTTGCTTGTTGACTGTCCACGCCTCACAACCGTGTAACATTATCTGATATATCGAGCTCAAACCCCAGCCAGCAACAGTGAAGATTGTTACTGTTCGCTGCCCATCTTAACCCTTTGTCTCCTGCACCCTGTCCAGCAGCATCCTTAATTGTCAACCATGCTATCAAGGCAAAAACTTAAACCTTTGACTCCGTCACGCTATCCACCAGCTTCCTGCAGGAAGCTGGTGGATAGCGTGAGGGAGTCAAAGGGTTAATTTTTTTGAAGTTGGTGGATACGGTGCGGGAGTCAAAGGGTTAATGTTTCCATCGTTCTAGTAGTGTCAGCTTAGTGTTTCACGGATCATTCTCACCCTCCTCCCCCCCCCCCCCCACCCCAGGTCTCTCTATTTTAAGATCTTGCCAGCGCTTAGGTTTTGGGCAAGCTCAAAGTGTTTACAAGATAATTTCTGGCAGATTTGAGTGGAGTGCGTATGGAGTTGTCCGAGTGCGATGAATCCTTCGAATAAACTACAAACACCATTCCACAAAACTCCTGGAGTTTGGGAGTTTGGGAAATCTGTTCAAGATTAATTGATCGCACTTGGACAATTCCATATGTTATCCACCTGTAATTTTCTGACAGACCCCCATGTGTAAAAATCCTTAATAACTGATGGATCCCTTAAATAGATGAAACCCCTCTATGTAGTCCTAATCTCCCTAGTTTCAGTTTCAGTTTCAGTTTCAGTTTCTCAAGATGACGTCTCCGTGCTCGGAACGAATTCCATATGCAGTAACGTCACAGGTGGCACGTGTATGGTGACCGTGGCACAAGCCTTAAGCCTGCACGTAAACCCATGAGCTGGCCAGGTCCTGAGGCCCTACCTAGACTATGTTTACCTAGTCTATATTTTATACCGGTATTTCATCAGCCTACCACTGGAATAATCTTGGTTACACGTAAATGACATGTGTGTATCTTACCTTCAAAAAAGGAACATATATATATATATATATATATATATATATATATATATATATATATATATAATATATATATATATAAAGTAAATAAATACATAATGAAAGGTCTGACTCACAATACAACTAACTATTCTGTATAAACTCGTCTCACATGACAACCCCCCCCCCCCCCATCCCGCCCACTAGTCAATGCCCAAATGCTCAGCCATCTATCAACTAGGTGAAGCTAATATTTTCTTAATCATCGATAGTCTCCCTAACAAGCCCCTAGTACGCACAACTCTGAATAAGAGTCAGGTAGGGCCAGGGACAAAAACACGGTTTTTTTCTTACCGATAGAGGTTCGAATCTATAACCTCCCCATAAAAGTAATCCATTACGCTCACCATTTTGCCACACATTGACTGCGAGTTTTTCTATTTTCTTTTCTTTTTTTGTTTTTTTTATACTACACCCTTTTGAACTGATACGAGCAACTAGTCAAATGAGCTGAAATCAAAAGAGACCTGAGTGAAAGAGCTCGCGAAATGCATTATCTGCCACACTTATAGCTACCCCGTCCACCTGTTTCCCCCTGACTCTCCACATTCTGTCCGTTTCCTTTACCCCCCTTGTCCATTCTCCCTCCCTTCTATTCCTCTCTTCTTTCTCCTCTTCTCTTTCTCTCTTTCTCTTCTTCCTCTCTTTTCTCTCTTCTCTTTTTCTCTGTCTCTCTTTTCTCTTCTTCTCTCTCCTCTCTTCCTCTCTTTCTCTCTTTCTCTCCGTTTCTGTTTCTGTTTCTCTTTCTTTCTTTCATTTGTCTGTCTCTCTCTCTCTTCTCTCTCTCTCTCTTTCTCTCTTTCTCCCCTTCTCTCTTCTTCTCTTTTCTTTCTCCTCGCTCTCTCCCCGTCTATTTCTCTCTCTCTCTCGTCTCTCTTCCTCTCTCTCTCTCTCTTTCTTTCTCTCTCTTTTCTCTCTCTCCTCTTTCTCTCTCTCTCTTTCTTTCTTTTTCTCTCTGTCTCTCTCTTTCTCTCTCTGTCTGTCTATTTCTCCCTCTCTCCTGTCTCTCTCTGTCTCTCTCTCTCTCTGTTTGTCTCTTTGTCTGTCTCTGTCTCTGTCTCGGTCTGTCTCTGTCTCTGTCAGTCTGTCTGTCTGTCTCTTTCTCTCTCTTTCTGTCTCTCTCTGTCCCTTTCTTTCTGTCTCTCTTTCTTTCTGTCTCTCTCTCTCTCAATGTCTCTCTGTTTCTGTCTCTCCGTCTCTGTCTCTCTCTGTCTGTCTTCTGTCTGTCTGTCTGTCTCTCTCTCTCTCCTCTCTCCTCTCTCGCTCTCTCTTTCTCTCTCCCCCTCCGAGGCTGTGCGGGCCAAGCATCGTGGACGATCGATCTATTGTAGAAATGAATCACCTGGAATACATATTATGCCGCGCGCGTTCGGTGGACATCAAAGAGATGGCACGCAGGCTTGGGATTTGCTGGTGAAAACTTCCTCCTTCTATAAGGTCGACGTGTTTGGCTCGAATGGGTTTTTTTTTCTTCTTCTTCTTTACAAATTTTTTGATGAGTGGGTTGGGAAGTTAGAGAAAGGAGGAAGGGGGAGGAGGTGGACGAAAGGGGTGTATCAGGATGAGGTGAGGGTGAGAGATGTACAAATTTTTTAGATAGTGTGCACAGCAGATGAATGTGTATGGCCATTCGATTTCAGTATGTATCGTGATTTGTACCTCTCTCTCTGTCTCTCTGTCTCTGTCTCTGTCTCTCTCTCTCTCTCTCTCTCTCTCTCTCTCTCTCTCTCTCTCTCTCTCTTCTTCTCTCTTGTGTTTGTATGTGTGTGTGTGTTGTTTGTATGTGTGTGTGTGTGTGTGTTGTGTGTGTGAGTGTGTGTGTGAGGTGTGAGTGTGTGTGTTGTGTGGTTGTGTGTATGTTGTGTTGTGTGTGTGTGTGTGTGTGTGTGTGTGTGTGTGTGTGTGTTGTGTGTGTGTTGTTGTGTGTGGTGTGTGTTTTGTGTGTGGTGTGTGGTGTGTGTGTGTGTGTGTGGTGTGTGGTGTGTGTGTGTGTGTGTGTGTGTGTGTGGTGTGTGTGTGTGTGTGTGTGTGTGTGTGTGTGTGTGTGTGTGGTGTGTGTGTGTTGTGTGTGTGTGTGGTGTGGTGTGTGTTGTTGTGTGTGTGTGTTGTTGTGTGTGTGTGTTGTGTGTGTGTGTGTGTGTTGTGTGTTGTGTGGTGTGTGTGTGTGTGTGTGGTGTGTGGTGTGTGTGTGTGTGTGTGTGTGTGTGTGTGTGTGTGTGTGTGTGCAGGAGACAGACAGACAGAGACAGACAGACAGAGAGGACTCAGAACTCGCGTTTTGTTTTAACGTATAACGACATTATATCACAATAAATCTAATGTTGATGACATGGGATTGTGGATGGGAATGGGTGCAGGAGAGTTCTTCAGTGTATCTTTTAAATCTGATATGACTATGGACTATGACTATGACTACGACTATGGCTATGATTATGACATGACTACGACTATGAATATGAATATGAATATGAATATGAAAATGAATATGAAAATGAATATGAAATGAACGAATACGAATACGAATACGAATACAAATACAAATACGAATACGATACGATACGAATCAATACGAATATGAATATGAATACGAATATGAATATGAATATAAGGAGGAAGATAGGGCGGAAGACAGAAAGACAGAGAGAGAGGGTGAGACGAGATGAGAGACAGAAGAGGGGGGAATGAGAGGAGAAGAAAGAAAGGGTGCGGAGAGGGAGATACAGGAAGGGATAGAGGGAGGAATGGGGAGAGAGAGGGGAGGGACAGAGAGTTAGAGAGAGAGAGGGAGGGAGGGGAGAGAAAGAGTGAGAAAGAAAGAGAAGAGAGAGAGAAACAAACACTGACTCTGACACTTGCACAGATATTGTTTTAATTATGAAGGCACCCCCATGGGGATGCCGGGGGCTCTTTCAGTATGAATAGTATCCCTACCTTCTGGAAATTCTGTCTTGCTGGTCCATTCGCCTGTATATGTGCGATAAACTCTTTACGTATTTTCTCTTAGATTGATAATTGGGTACATGTATTGGTGCATTTCTGGCTCTAGGGAAGTGAGATATGCGGAATTTTTTTACGTAATTTAGGCCAGTTGTTATATATGTTTTGGTGTCCTTAGTTATGTTTAAATTTGTATTCAGGTATGTTTCTTAAATCTTCTGTGTGATACAAATTAAACGGAAGGATCTGTTCCAGGGGCATCTCCTTAGATTATGTGTACAAAATGCATTGGTATGTGTACTTAATTTTCTTTTCCTTTTTTTTTTTTTCCTGTTGATGGAATGTATATGTTTTGAAACAGTTATAGCCCCTGATATGGCTTTACGCAGTCGACTGGACTTTAAACAAAAATAACAATAACAGTTATGAAGGCACCACCGACCCGTGAACAATGTTAACATGCGCGCTGATGGTCTTTCCCATCGATCGGGACGGGTCAGCAGGATACTGGTCCTCTTTGTCTCATACGTGTCGCCATGTGGTATGCAACAAGACCGCTTCTGGAAGCACACGTTCTTCCACAGACGCTGCATGGAAGGAATCCTGGGCCCTGGGGTTCTGCTTCTGTCCGTCCCTCTCCTGTTGAATATGGCAGCTGTGCTGCGGGTTCCAATGCGACCGTGGCCTGTGTTCGCTGCTAACGCCTATAGTTTATGCTCTGTTACGGGTAATGCCTTCCCTTGATCTATCAATGCCAAAGGTGATGAAACTCGCCTTTCAGAATATCCTTGCGTTATTTAAGTTTCAGTTTCAGTTTTCTCAAGATGACATCTCCGCGCTCGGAATGAATTCCATATGCACTAACTTCACAGGTGCATGTGATGGAGAAAGATCCAGAATGATCACGGCACAAGCCTTAAGCCTGCACATAAACCCATGATGGCCAGTCCTGAGGTCCTAATTAGATAGTTCCATAACCTGAGGTCGTAGGGGAGTGAGGTGGCAGAAACCTCAACTTTTCCCGGGGCCGCACCACTAGGGCGGCTCCCATCCCCTCTCCCTCGCTTAAATTCATAATCACATTCACATTTATTTCATCAAGACTTCAGAAAGGCAAGAAGGCTAATTAGTCTTCAAGAGGTGGTACCTGAGAAATCTACCTATCTCTCCAATGTTTTATACCAAGCAGCCGAGCAATGTCCTGCTCTTAACGATTTTCAAGTACCATGGGATCTTTAGCGTGCACAGCCAAAAGACACACGGGTCCGACTCGTTTTTCGTCCTCTTCCGAAGGACTAGATGTTCAGTTCGATTTTCCGATCAAACTGAGGAGAAAAGTCGAGGCCTCTACGGGGAGCGAACCCTTGAACCTTAAGTTGTGTTACTGGTGAAATGTATAAATCTTGTCTTCGACAGGGTTGTCACGTGGGTGACGTGACCAGACACGTCTTAGACAGAGTGTCATGGAGGTGACGTGACCAGACATGTCTTAGACAGTTTGTCATGGAGATAACGTGACCAGACACGTCTTAGACAGTGTGTCACGGAGGTGACGTGACCAGACATGCCTTAGTGTGTTATGAGGGTGACGTGACCAGACATGTCTTAGACAGTGTGTCACGGAGATGACGTGACCAGACATGCCTTAGTTTGTTATGAGGTGACGTGACCAGACATGTCTTAGACAGTGTGTTATGAGGGTGACGTGACCAGACATGTCTTAGACAATGTGTCATGGGGGTGACCAGACATGTCTTAGACAGTGTGTCATGAGGGTGACGTGACCAGACATGTCTTAGACAGTGTGTTATGAGGATGACGTGACCAGACATGTCTTAGACAGTGTGTTATGAGGGTGACGTGACCAGATATGTCTTAGACAGTGTGTTATGAGGTGACGTGACCAGACATGTCTTAGACAGTGTGTTATGAGGTGACGTGACCAGACATGTCTTAGACAGTGTGTCATGAGGTGACGTGACCAGACATGTCTTAGACAGTGTGTCATGGGTTTGACGTGACCAGACATGTCTTAGACAGTGTGTTATGAGGGTGACGTGACCAGATATGTCTTAGACAGTGTGTTATGAGGTGACGTGACCAGATATGTCTTAGACAGTGTGTTATGAGGGTGACGTGACCAGATATGTCTTAGACAGTGTGTTATGAGGGTGACGTGACCAGATATGTCTTAGACAGTGTGTTATGAGGGTGACGTGACCAGACATGTCTTAGACAGTGTGTCATGGAGATGACGTGACCAGACATGTCTTAGACAGTGTGTCATGAGGTTGACGTGACCAAACATGTCTTAGACAGTGTGTCATTGGTCGTGACGTGACCAAACATATCTTAGACAGTGTGTCATGAGGTTGACGTGACCAAACATGTCTTAGACAGTGTGTCATTGGTCGTGACGTGACCAAACATATCTTAGACTGTGAGTTATGGGGGTGACGTGACCAGACATGTCTTAGACAGTGTGTTATGAGGGTGACGTGACCAGACATGTCTTAGACAGTGTGTCATTGGTCGTGACGTGACCAGACATGTCTTAGACAGTGTGTCATTGGTCGTGACGTGACCAGACATATCTTAGACAGTGTGTCGTGAGGATGACGTGACCAGACATGACTTAGACAGTGTGTCATGGAGATGACGTGACCAGACATATCTTAGACAGTGTGTCATGGAGATGACGTGACCAGACATGTCTTAGACAGTGTGTCATGGAGATGACGTGACCAGACATGTCTTAGACAGTGTGTCATGGAGATGACTGACCAGGCATGTCTTAGACAGTGTGTCATTGGTCGTGACGTGACCAGACATATCTTAGACAGTGTGTCGTGAGGATGACGTGACCAGACATGTCTTAGACAGTGTGTTATGAGGTTGACGTGACCAAACATGTCTTAGACAATGTGTTATGAGGGTGACGTGACCAGACATGTCTTAGACAGTGTGTCATGAGGGTGACGTGACCAGACCATGTCTTAGACAGTGTGTCATGGGTTTGACGTGACCAGACATGTCTTAGACAGTGTGTTATGAGGGTGACGTGACCAGATATGTCTTAGACAGTGTGTTATGAGGTGACGTGACCAGACATGTCTTAGACAGTGTGTTATGAGGGTGACGTGACCAAACATGTCTTAGACAGTGTGTCATGGAGGTGACGTGACCAGACATGTCTTAGACAGTGTGTCATGAGGTTGACGTGACCAAACATGTCTTAGACAGTGTGTCATTGGTCGTGACGTGACCAAACATATCTTAGACTGTGAGTTATGGGGGTGACGTGACCAGACATGTCTTAGACAGTGTGTTATGAGGGTGACGTGACCAGACATGTCTTAGACAGTGTGTCATTGGTCTTGACGTGACC
>JAPXFY010000024.1:18779819-18787319 GCA_030674185.1 Monoplex corrugatus
TGTGTGTGTGTGTGTGTGTGTGTGTGTGTGTGTGTGTGTGTGTGTGTGTGTGTTGAGCAAAAACTGGAATCCAGGAAATTCTGAGATTTCCCTAATGTAAACGGTCACTCAAAAATTTGCTTTAGATAAAACAGGAATCGTCTCCATCGTAAAGAAAAGGTGGTTGGTTATGTTCGTAAGCAAAATGTTTGTTATCTGCGTAAGTGAAAAGTTTGGTTGTGTACGCGAGAAAACATAAACAATACGTGAAGGAAACTGACTAGGGAACCATGACACACTAAGGTAAGATACACAGATACACATATCATTTACATGCAACCAAGATTATTCCGTGGCAGGCTGATAAAATACAGTAAAAATATAGACTAGATAAAACATAGTCAAGGTAGGGCCTGAGGACCTGGCCAGCTCATGGGTTTATGTGCAGGCTTAAGGCTTGTGTCATGATCACCATACACATGTCACCTGTGACGTTAGTGCACGTGGAATTGTTCCGAGGCGGAGACGTCATCTCGAGAAACTGAAACTGAAACTGAAAATGGTCACGTCATCCACTTCCATGACACGACACACAGTCTAAAACATGGTTGGTCACGTCGCTCCCCCCCCCCCCTCTACCCCCCCCCCCCACACACACACACATACACCGGCCCATCCATTACACACTATCTAAATTGATCTTTTAGGATACCCTGCAAAAATGCTGGGATTGAACTCAAGATTTAAATCTTGAGTCCAGTATGATGAATGTGAAGAAAAAAAACAAGAAACACCACCAGTAACAAAAATTACCAAGGCCAGCAAAAACTGCACAGAGAACCATCAACACATTAAAGCGACTCTAATGAGGAAGAAACATAAACAATTAACGACCGAGCCAGAACTACATTCTTTGTACAAAGCCATTGGATGACCAACGCTAAACCCAACATTAGATACCCATGGCAGCTTACTAGAAGAGAAGAAAATGTAAGGAAGAAAGGAGATAAAAATCACTGTGAACACAGCACTGAAGAAGAATGCGAAGAAGAAGAAGAATGCGAAGAAGAATGCGAAGAAGAAGAATGCGAAGAAGAAGAAGAATGCGAAGAAGAAGAATGCGAAGAAGAAAAATGCGAAGAAGAAGAAGAAGAAGAATGCAAAGAAGAAGAAGAAGAATGCGAAGAAGAAGAAGAATGCGAAGAAGAAGAATGCGAAGAAGAAGAAGAATGCGAAGAAGAATGCGAAGAAGAAGAATGCGAAGAAGAAGAAGAATGCGAAGAATGCGAAGAAGAATGCGAAGAATGCGAAGAAGAAGAAGAAGAAGAAGAAGAAGAAGAAGAAGAAGAAGAAGAAGAAAGAAAGAAAGAAATAAGAAGAAGAAGAAGAAAGAAAGAAAGAAAGAAAGAAGAAGAATGCGAAGAAGAAGAAGAAGAAGAATGCGAAGAAGAGAAGAAGAAGAAAGAAAGAAAGAAAGAAAGAAAGAAAGAAAGAAGAAGAAGAAGAAGACGACGAAGAAGAAGAAGAAGGAGGAGGAGGAGAATAAGGAGAAAAAGAAGAAGAAGAAGATGAAGAAGAAGATGAAGAAGAAGTGATGATGATGATGATGATGATGATGATGATGATGATGATGATGATGATGATGATGATGATGATGATAAAAAAAATGAAGAAGTTGAAGGAGAGGGAAAAGGAGGAGGAAGTAGAGAGAGAGAAGGAGAGAGAGAAAGAGAGAGAGAGAGACAGACAGACAGACAGACAGAGTACTGCAGAGGGAGACAGAGATAGAGAGACAGAGAGACAAAGACAAAGAGAAAAAAACAGAGACAGAGAGAATAAAAAAAACAGAGTGAGAGAGAGAGAGTGAAAGAGAGAGAATGAGACAGACAGAGACAGAGAAAGAAACAGAGACAGAGTACTGCATGCCCCAATTCGTGTCCACCTATAACGTTTAAAAAAAAAATGAAAGACTCCATCTCACTCCACAAGAGCATAGAAAAAATGTCTCTGCAGCTGTCTGTGCTATTAATTAAACACTCTAGGAAATAATTGACTTTGTAAGGTAAATACTGCGCTTAGCAGGGTGCAGGCAGGTAACTCTCTTTCTCATAATGACTACCGTACTAAACACGTCTCTCAGTAAAATGGCTACTCACTTTCTCATCTTCTGTAAAACGAAGAAGCTCTGGTGTTTATCCCGTGACAAGACGCTTGGTTTGAAATTTAGATATCCAAAACAAGTGCAACTGTCAGCGTTCAAGTGAAAAGGAACCAGAAAAAAAAAAAAACACGAAAAAAGAATTAGAATGCGAATTTGATACAACCAGACAAGACAGGAGCACATTTTCGGCCAACTGGTCTTTATCAAGCGTAAACATAAGATCAAAAACGAATAAACACCAAATACAAAAATTAGGAGGAAAAGACTAAAACTTCCCTGCTGCTTCGTCCAGTAGAAGAAAAGGACTAAAATGAAACACACACTGGACGAAGCAGCAGGGAAGACAGACAGACATATACAGATGGACAGACAGACAGACAGACTTATAGACACAGAGAGAGACAGAGAGACAGACAGAGAGAAAAGAGAAACAGACAGACACAGAGAAACAGAGACACAAAGAGAGACAGACAGAGAGAGAAGAGAGACAGAGAGAGACAGACATACAGACAGATAGAGACACAGAATGAGAGAGAGAGAGAGAGAGACAGAGAGAGAAGAGACAGAGACAGACAGACAGAGCCAGACAGACAGAGGCAGAGAAAGACAGAGGGAGAGACAGAGAGAGCTAGCTACAGATAGACAGAGAAAGAGAGAGAAGAAAAGAGAAGACAGACAGACAAACAGACAGAGACAGAGACACAGAGAGACAGACAGACACACTGACACAGAGAGAGAGAGAGAATCAGACAGACAGACAGACAGACAAACAAACAGAGACAAAGACAAAGAGACAGAGACAGTGAGAGAGACAGACAGACACACTGACACAGAGAGAGAAAGAGAAGCAGACAGACAGACAAACAAACAGAGACAGAGAGACAGAGGCAGAGTGAGACAGACACACAGAGAGGGAGAGAGAAGAGAGAGAGAGAGAGAGAGACAGGCAGACAGAGAGAGACAGAGACAGACAGATAGAGAGACAGACAGACAGACAGACAGAGAGGCAGACAAAGGGAGAGACAGACACCAGATAGACAGAGAGAAGAGAAGACAGACAAACACACAGACAGACAGAGACAGCGAGAGACAGAAAGAGACAAAGAGAGACCGACAGCCACACACACACACACACACACACACACATACACACACACACACACACACACACACACACAAGGAGAGAGAGAGAGAGAGAGAGAGAGAGAGAGAGAGAGAGAGACAATGACAATGACAATGACAATGATGCTTTATTTTCCAACGGTAAAAACTATTGGCTAGAAGCCATTTTTCAAACTTGCCGTTGCTATTCTATACACATGACATTTGACACACAGAGAGACAGAGACAGAGACAGACAGACAGACAGACAGACAAACAGAAACAGAAACAGAGAGAGAGAGAGAGACAAGCAGACAGAGAGAAACAGTGAGACAAACAGAGAGAAAGAGAGAGAGAAGGCATCACAGAGGCCTAATTAGCTGGCGTATGGCTATAGTGAAGGTGTCCGGGAACACATGGCGGGGCCCCGCCAGCTCCTGGTCTGACGCCTCACGCTTGTGACAGGGCTTCAGTTAACGACCAGACACCTTGTCATATCCCACACCACCCCCATTCCCTATACCCCCTGCACCGACACCAAGGGAAATCACCTTACGCTTGGCCCCCGGGGGCAGAAAAAGAGAAAGGTGGGGGGAAAGGAGAGGGGCAGAAGAGAGAGAGGGAGAGACAGAGGAGAAGTAGGAGACAGAGAGCAGAAGAGACAGAGAGAGAGACAGAGACAGAGACAGACAGAGACAGGAGACAGAGACGACAGAGACAGAGAGACATAGAGAGACAGACAGAGACAGAGGACAGACAGAGAGAGAGAAAGAGAGACAGAACACAGAGAGAACAGAGACAGACAGACAGAGAGACAGAGACAGAAGACAGAGACAGAGACAGAAACAGAGACAGAGACAGACAGAGAAGAACAGAGACAGACAGACAGAGGACAGAGACAAGAGAGACAGGAGACAGAGACAGAGACAGACAGACAGAAGAGACAGAGAAGAGAAGAGACAGACAAGAGAAGAGACAGACAGACAGAGAGACAGAAGACAGAGAAGACAGAGAGACAGACGACAAGACAGGAGACAGAGAGAGAGAGACAGAGACAGACAGACAGACACAGAGAGACAGACAGACAGAGAGACAAGAGAAAAGAGAGATAGACAGAGAGACAGACAGAGACAGAGAGACAGACAGAGACAGAAACAGAGACAGAGTCAGAGAGACATAGAAGGAGGAAAGGAAGGGAGAGCACCGTTCACTTTGCAAAGCAACACGGGCCCCTAGCTCTCCCTCTTGTTGAGCGTACAATTTAACTCCGGTTTCACAGCTCCGTTCTCTCCATTTCACCCATCAACTTGTTTCCACCCGCCGGTTTTTAACTGCCATTTCTCTCCGTGAACGGCCTACAGATGCTCGCAGAGGTATCATGCACTATTTTCCGCATGAGTTGATGATGCATGGCAGTTAAGTGACAAGGCTGGCCGGCCCCTTAACAAGGGCGCTCGCTGCACAGAAACCTGTACTGTCGGCTGTCCAGAGCCTTGGTACACTGGCGACTTTTGAAGGAGAAAGGGAGAGGTAGAATCTAGGCTTGAGGTAATTTATCCACTTATAACTGCAGCCAGAGATGTTCTTTCCTGTTCTTGTACTGAGACGCAAATGTGTGTTACAAATGTGGAAGGCCTATACATTTTCGCACATACGCACGCCCGCGCGCGCGCGCACACGCACACACACACACACACACACACACACACACACACACCAACACACAGAGGAAGAGAGAGAGGGTGGGGAGAGATACAGAGACAGAGAGACGGACAGAGACAGAGAGACAGACAGAGACAGAGAGACAGACAGAGACAGAGAGAGAATGAGGGAGATAGAGGGAGAGAGAGAGAAAGAGAGGGAGAAAGAGAGAGAGAGAGAGAGAGAGAAAAGAGACAGAAACACAGACACAGACAGAGAGAGAGAATGAGGAAGAGAGACAGACAGACAGACAGACAGACAAAGAGAGAGAGAGAGAGAGGGAGGAGAGAGGGAGAGAGATTACTGGTTCTGTATCCTTCACACTCTGTGTGTTATAAACATATCTAGTGCTCTTTTAGTCCAAATGAGTTTGAAGGATAAAGCTACAAGAATGATTTGTTATCATTATTATTACAAATAACAATATCACTACATACAGGAGCGTAGACTGGTGAACTGGATGTAATTAAAAAATCGTAATACATGAACTAAATTCAAAACAAAAACAACAACGATGACGACGACGACAACAAAGACGAGCAAATTCACAGGCATTCTGTTGCGTCTTGATTTAGCCATCATCTTCCTGATTTATGGACTTATCAAGACACTGAAGGCCGCCGTAAGTTGTCCAAACAAAGAGATTTGTCCAAAGTGTTCTCTTGGATATAACATGACGCCATATAGTCCTGACTTCTCCAATACCTCGATTTGTTTATAGTTTGTAGTTTGTTCAAGAAGAATTCATTACTCTCGGGCAATTCCATACGTTCTTAACCCAAACCTAACAATAACGCAGCCCCCGATTACCTGTCAAGCTTACTTGAGATCTATGTTCCCTCACGTACCCTCCACTCTGCCTCTGATCCTCTGACTTTTCGCTTTCCACGCACTAAGCTCAATACCTATGGTCCACGAGCCTTCTCTGTTTCTGGTCCACTCTCCTGGAACAAACTTCCTCTCTCAGTCCGTCAGCAACCTACTTTTGTCTCCTTCAAGTCCGCTCTCAAAACTCACCTTTTCTCCTCCGCATAAAATCCTAACCTCACTCAACCCCCCCCCCCCCCCCCCCTCTGCAGCCTGTCTCCGCTCGGAGGGAATCACATGGTTATAATATATAATTGTATATGCTATGCTCTCTATAATTTTCCATTGCTTTTATTCTTGCTTTTATTGCTTTTATTCTTTCTCCCATTTATAGCCATGCGTGTGTGTGGGTGTGTGTGTTGTGTGTGTGTGTGTGTGTGTGTGTGTGTGTGCGTGCGTGTGTGTGCGTGCGTGCGTGCGTGCGTGCTTGCGTGTGTGTCTGCTTCAGCGCTTAGATTTGATTTTATCAAGATTTTGCGCTATATAAATATTGTAATTATTATAACAACAATTATCTGGCAGGTTCCCTAAGCCTGTGCAAAATTCTATGCGCTGACGAGGTTTTGAAATGAAATTGATTCAGTTGCCTGTATCGCGTATTGAAAGATGGATTCATCCATCAACAGATGATGAACGAAACAAAGATACGTTAGGCAGACAAATTGGTTGATTTCTTCATGTTGCACGTCAGGAAGAGAGTTCTTGAATGTTATATAGAACCAATACTGTTGTACGGTTGTGAGGCGTGGACAGTCAACGCCGCAAAGCCAGAACAAGATTGAGGCAGCCGAGATATGGTGTCTAAGAAGAATTTTGAGAGTTCCATGGACAGCAAAGAAAACAAACAAGACAATCTTGAAGCGAACAGCCACAAAAAGATCATCAACAAAGAAGATTGGGAAAGGACAAGCAACATTTGTAGGAGTTATTCTGAGGAAAGGGGAATTAGAGCACATGGTCACAACAGGAAAATTGGAGGGAAAGAGAACACCAGGTAGGCCCAGGGAGAAAATATTGGACGGACTTGCAGGGTGGTTGAGTACAGAGAGGGTGGGAGATGTACTTGCAGCGACAAGGGATAGATTCGTATGGAGAGCCATGATCACCAACGCCATGCGGCAGGGCGCATGATGATGATGATATTGTACACTCAGAAATCAGAATTATTTGGTGTTGATGAAAACACATGCACAGATTCAATGACTATCTGATAATTCTTCTAGGAAAAGCATACATTTACAAGTGCAAACTGGATTTTTTTTCCCCGAATATCGTTTCTTTTACAAGATACCTTACACGAAGTATCATACAGAAGAATACAAGGCAAAAATGATGTGGAACTTGCACGCCTTTAGAGTTAAACGGCTGCCATATCAACCACTTGTTACAGAAGAAGTTTAATGTGGCGATTTATTCACAAATGTGATATGAACGCATATCAGTGTTTTACCTGTAAATGTTTCTTTTTATACTTTACGCTTTGGTACTGATGATATTTCATGCATACATGTAGATTCCTTGAACGAGATGTAAACACTGACAAATTTCTTGTAAGTGATTTTGCTTTGCTGGTAGTGTTTGTCTTTAAGTTTTACTAAAAGATGAATGAAGGCAAGTTTTAAAAAAATATTAAAAAAAGATTTTGAAATGAGTAGAGAGGGAGAGGGACCTATGAAACATTAAGCTGACAC
>JAPXFY010000024.1:18792319-18799819 GCA_030674185.1 Monoplex corrugatus
TTCCATGCCATAGCACAGAATGCTGTCAACTGCACTTCGGAAGAGGCGAATCTTTACCCGATCATCGGCTTTCGACGTGAAGACAGGTTTCAGCTTGTTCATCGCGGCCCAGGCCTGACCGAAACGTTCGTCGACTTAAAATAAAAAAAACAGATGAATCATAACATCATAACGCATACAATGTTTTTTTAGGATCATCGCACTCAGGAAGATCATCTTTGTGCTCACCTTTTTTTTTTAATCGTCCCATTTTCTACGTCTCCTTAATGGCATTAGAAGCTGGCACAGTTTTTACAATGTGATGGTGATTATGTCGATGAGGATGATAATCATGATGCTATGGAGTTCCGTCTAGGACTGAGACCGTGACAGAGCTGTAATCCACGCTTACTATCATAATATATCCTGGCGTCAACCAGGCCTGAGAGATACAGACACCTAAGGTGCTGGTCAGAAGATTTGAGCAACACCCTCAATGACGCATCCGTGAAGTGGATGAGACTTGACTGTGTGGTCCCAGTCTTCCCAATGAGCCCATAGCACGCTCAACTCCTGGTAAGAGCCGATTAGATCCGAAAAATCCCACAACGATTTTTGAAGGGACTGATGGGGATTCGAACCCACAACCTTTCAGTCGGTAGTCTCGTTGAGCTAACCACTACACCACGGTGACTGGTATAACACATACAATTAGCAGAAAGGTTTAAAAACGAACAGTAATATAATACTGACTTTCATATGTTAACCGGTTAAGGGCTTTACAAGAGCAAGAGAAACAAAGGCAGACACACTGAAAACGAATGCACGTCACCCCCTGACAATAACAACAAAAGTAACAGTGATAACATAACGATTATCATAGCAGTAATAGGACTTAGCTGTCAGACACCTTCAATATGTAGTAATATTTTTCATATAAAATGTGTATAAAGCACGGCTGACCATAATAACGAAGTACCGTTCATTAATTAACTTGGGATATCATGTTATATGCTCTAACCCTTTGACTCCTGCATCTTATCTTCCAAAATGCGAAAACTTAACCCTTTGACTCCCTCACCCTATCCACCAGCTTCTTTCAGGAAGCTGGTGGATAGGGTGAGGGAATCAAAGGGTTAAGATTTTGGTCTGCTAGCATGGTCGATAATGCAGGATGCTGGTGCACAGGGTGCGGGAGTCAAAGGGTTAATTAAACAACACTAACACGAAAGAGGCCACGGGGAAGGTGAAAAACCGTCTTAAACCGAACAGTGGTGGATTTTAAAACGAATTTTTCCTGACAGAGGGGAGGAAAAAAATTGCGAAGACCTTACCACACACAACAATACCAGCACGCTACCGGGAAACCCATTGTAGGCTTGGCGGTAAAAACACAAATATTATTCCCCCACTGTAACGCGCGACAGCTGTCCCCGTAAAGATTTGACCCTGGCGCTTTTTTTTCTCTCTCTTCTTCTGCACTGGTCACAAGATCCCGAACAACTTCGATGTATACCAGAAGGTCTGAACGGATTGATTCTCAGATCAGACTGGGAAGAAAGGTGGCGCTGCACTCTGGCGATGTGATCTGTCTGGGAAACACAGCCTGAGCCCCTCACACGGAATGAAGAACCACTGTGACATAAATAAATGTAAAACAATACAATAAATGTAATGCAGTGCAATGCGATACCATATGAAAGTAGGAAGACCGTCTGGACAGCAAGTCCTCAGAGGAGAACCCCCCCCCCCCTCCTCTTGCATAAACTCTTTGCACTCCACGGGGCCTGGACCACATCGAGATCATGACTGCTGGATGCTCTCCTGTCGCCTTTTTTGCGACCTGGTTCAGTTTCAGTTTCAGTTTCAGTTTCAGTTTCAGTTTCTCAAAATGACGTCTCCTCGCTCGGAATGAATTCCATATTATGCACTGATGTCACAAGTGCCATGTGACGGAGAAGATCCAGAATGATTACGGCACAAGCCTTAAGCCTGCACATAAACCCACGAGCTGGCCAGGTCCTGAGGTCCTACCTAAATAGTTCTATAACTCTGGGGTTGTAGGGGAGTGAGGTGGTAGAGACCTCAACTTTTCCCAGCACCACGAGGGCGGCGCCCATCCACTCTTCCTCGCTTCAAATTCACATTCATATTCACATTTCTTTTAAACCAAGACTTCATAAAGGCAAGAAGGCTATTTGGTCTTTGAGCGTGGGACCTAGGAAATCAACCTATGTTTCCAACAATGTTTTTTACCAGTTCAGCCGGACAATACCCTGGTCTTCACGATTTTCAACTGCCGTGGGATCTTTGGCGTGCGCAGTCAGAAGGCACGTTTTTCGTCCGCTGCCGAATGACTAGACGTTCCGGCCAAAATGAGGAGAAAAGTCAAGGCCTCAACGGGGAGCGAACCCTGGCACCTCGAGTTTTGTTACTGGCAGGCGAACGTCTGAACCATTCTGCCACTCCTCCCTGAGCTCGAACCCGTGCTTCCAAAATGGTCTGGCGTCTCAAGACCAAGTCACCATGCGACGGATGTCTTAACCACTCAGCTAATAGACACTTCCAATACATAGGGAAATTGTAAGCCTTACAAAGTTTAACTTTCGTTCTTCCTCGACCACATCTAGCTGGAAGTCTTTCCACCTGTTTCTGCAACTGCCTCTAGGGCTCTGGGTCATCTCTCTGGGTCATCTCCTTCCTACTCCTTCCCAGCACAATACTATACAAAGTAACACATCGCAAATTCACTCAGAAAATGTAATTTATGTGGAATGTGTCCCATTTACTTCCTCATTGTTTATTGTGCCTTTGATTATCGGGGCAGCAACGAAGGTATTCCACTTGTGTGTGTTCTGAGCCAGCCTCTGTATGATACCTTATAGATCTTTCAGATCCCAGAGGTCACGGTCTATTGTTCGTTGTCAGACGGGTTTGGGATTTCCTCTCTTACGTCTTCTTTTAGGTGTCCAATGAAGGGCAGTCCAGGTGATGTTATCCTGCTCTTTTCGAATGATGCAGCCCCATCCATCTCCATCATATTTTCATGATGATGGTATCCATTTAATCTCTTGATAGCATTACGTAAGTCGTTGTTAGTTGGAGATAATGCTGGGCCAGAAAATTCGTATGATTTTTTTAAGGTTCTTTGTGTGGAAAGTTGATGGCCTGGAAAGGTCATTTTCTGTCATCCTCTGGCATTGTGAGACGTAAAGTAGGGTGGGAAGGACACGTTTTGCATGCTTACAGGAACATGGAATATACCAGTGTACGTAAAAGCCTGATCTTGTGTTGGGTGGAGACAGCCTTGTCCTTCCATACAGATTTCAGCCTGGACAGCCTGTCTTACAGTTTCAGTTTCGGTTTCAGTTTCTGAAAGACGACATCTCCGTGCTCGGAAAATATTCCATATGCATTAACCACACAGGTGCCATGTGTGTGGTGATCAGCGCACAAGCCCTAAGCCTGTGCATAAACCCATGAGCTGACCAGATCCTGAGGCCCTACCTAGCCTATTGGTCTTACAATCAGCTTGATATAAATGTAAGACATAAAACCCATGCGTTGGGCAGGACCTCAAAACACTGACAACACTCAGGGCTTATGTACAAGAGTTAAGACTTGTACTGTGAACATTTTGGGTCTTCTCCGTCACATGGCGTCAGTGATGTCAGTGCATATGGAATTCATTCCGAGCGCGGATACGTTATCTTGAGAAACTGAAACTGCAACGAAAACGGAAAGGACACGGCTCTGATGCAGTTTCAGCTCATTGTTGATGTTTAACTGTACCTCACCACAGACAGACCCAGCAATCCAAGCATGGTCTGGTTAGCGACACTTCCCCACATACACACTGAAGAGTGAAAGTGTTTCATCATCATCATTATCATCATCATCATCATCATTATCATCATCATCATGTGCCCTGCGGCATGGCGTTGGCGATCATGGCCCTCCATATGCAGCTATCCTTTGTGGCTGCAAGTAGGCTACCTCTACCACCCTCTCTGTCCTCACCCACCCTTCAAGCCTCGTCCAATATTTTCTCTCTGGCTCTACCTGGTGTTTCTCTTTCCCTCCAGCTTTCCTGTTGGAAAGTGTTTATGGTCCAAAATCCTAACGATCCAAATTCTAAATAAAGTGCTGGCTGGTTCAGTTGATAGATTCGTGAACCCAAGGTCTGAGTTTTCAAGTTCAGTCCCAACCCGCAGTATAAGCACTTACTTGCTTGCTGGCCATATGAATATGACAACCGTTTTGG
Source organism: Monoplex corrugatus (assembly GCA_030674185.1). Classification (NCBI taxonomy): domain Eukaryota; kingdom Metazoa; phylum Mollusca; class Gastropoda; order Littorinimorpha; family Ranellidae; genus Monoplex; species Monoplex corrugatus. The sequence goes on from JAPXFY010000024.1 coordinate 18,796,563, forward strand.
GATTGGGTTGGATTGGGTTGGGTTGTGTTGGGTCGGGTTGGGTCGGGTTGGGTTGGGTTGGGCTGCGTTGGGTTGGGTTGGGTTGGGTTGGATTCATTTTTCTGTCACAACAGAATTTTTCTTCATGAAATGCTGGCCCCTCTGACTGGGGAAAGCACATGGCCATAGTACTGTGTCACTCATTTTTCAATTTTTTTCATGTATGCGTGTATATATATTTACGCCTATGATAGAGGATTGTCCTGTAAAACCTTACCAGGGATAACTCTTTTGCTGACGTGAGATATTTCACGTGGATAGATAGACAGACACACAGACAGACAGAGAGACAGACAGACAGACAGACAGAAAAATAGCTAGATAGATTGATAGATAGACAGCTAGATAGCTAGCTAGATAGATATATAGATAGATAGATAAATAGATACATACATACATACATACATACATACTACATACATACATACATACATACATGCATACATACATACATACGTACATACGTACATACATACGTACATACATACATACGTACATACATACATACATACATACATAGCTACATAGCTAACTTAATCATTGGAAATAAAGTTCTGTATACGTAAAACTAATAAAATGAATATATTATAAATACGTACATAAGTATCTTACAAAAAAAGTATATGAACGACAGATAACTAAGAAATAAAAACAGAATGAAATGAATGATAAGCAAAAAAGCAAAAACAAAAAACATAATCAAAATACAAAAAGACAGAAAAAAATGAACAAATAGAACAAAGAAACTAATTGAAACTAAGAAAGAAAAGAAGAAAAAATACTGGCCGGGGGATAGTCGTGGCGTAAGGGTACCTCTCAACCCGACCCACTCTCACCAAAGTACTTCTCCGTCAAGCACTCTTCACAAATGCAGAAGGTGGAACGGGTGGTCGAGTCTTGGTCAGTATTAAAAACACTTTTCCTAACCGGATTAATGGTTAGGTTTTTCCTGCTCTTTGTGTGTAGTGTGTGTGTGTGTGAGTGTGTGTGTGTGTGTGTGTCTGTGTGTGTGTAGTGTGTGTGTGTGTGTTTCTCTGTATTGTGTGTGCGTGTGTGTGTCGCGTGTGTATGTGTGTACGTGTGTGTGTGTGTGTGTGTGTGTGTGTGTGTGTGTGTGTGTGTGTGTGTGTGTGTGTGTGTGGTGTGTGTGTGTGTGTGGTGTGCCTGTGTGTGTGCTGTGTGTGTGTGTGGTGTGCATGTACATGTGTGTGTGTGTTCAAATATGGAACGGGTGGCGAGGGACGGAGTATTAAAGCACTTTCCCAACCAGATAATCGCTGGTAGCTCTTTCTCTTTCCACTCTTCTCTCTCTCTCTCTCTCTCTCTCTCTCTCTCTCTCTCTCTCTCTCTCTCTCTCTCTCTCTCTCTTCTGTCTCTCGTGTCTCTTCTGTCTCTCTCTCTGTCTCTTTCTCTCTCTCTCTCTCTCTCTCTCTCTCTCTATCTCTCTTCTCTGTGTCTCTTGTCTCTCTTTGTCTCTCTCTCTCTTTCTCCTCTCTCTTCCTTTCTCTTTCTCTCTTTTTCTGTGTATGTCCTCTCTCTCTCTCTCTGTCCCTGCCTCTGTCTGTATCTCTCTGTCTCTTTGTTTATCTCTTTGTCTCTCTCTCTCTCTCTCTCTCTCTCTCTGTGTCTCGCTCTCTTCCCTTTTCCCCTTCTCTTTGTGCGAGCGCGCACGCAAATGTGTCTACATGTCTATGTGTGTGGTTGTGTGTGTTGTGTACGTGTGTGTGTGTGTGTGTGTGTGAGTGTGTGGTGTCTGTGTGTGTATGTGTGTGTGTGCGTGCGCGTGTGTGTGTGTGCGCGTGTGTGTCATAGAAAGAGAGACTCACAGCTGTAAATCAGTTAAAGGAATTAACGGCATTAAAAATGAATAAATAAACAAACGTAGTGTGCTTGTGAATAAGTGTGTAAGAATACCACAAAGCGATAATATCTATGTGAGGACTGAGGGCTTTCTGTGAGATAAATAAACGTAAGAACAGTGACAGAATGGTTCAGACGTTCGCTTGCCAATAGCTAAACACGAGGTTCCTGGGTTCGTTTCCCGTTGAGGTCTCGACTTTTCCTGTCACTTTCACTATAAAGTTGAACTGAACGTCTAGTTCTTCAGAAGGGACGAAAAACGAGAAGGACCCGTGTGCTTACTAGCCTGCGCACGCTCAAGATCCCATGGCAGTTTAAAATCATGAAGAGCAGGGCATTCGGCCTTTTGCCCTGATGTGAAACATTGGAGAGATTGGTTGATTGCCTGGGTCCCTCCTTTTTAAGGTCCATTAACCTTCTTGTCCGTTGAAGTCTCCGTTAAACTCTATTCGAAGGCCAATTAACCCTTTGACTCCCGCACCCTATTCACCAGCATCCTGCATCGTCAACCATGCTGGCAAAGCAAAACACGTAACCCTTTGATTCCCTCACCGCATCCACGAACTTCCTCCTGCATGAAGCTGGTAGATACGGTGAGGAATCAATGGGTTAAGTTTTTGCAGTTGGTGGATAGGGTGTGGGAGTCAAAGGGTTCACCTTCTTGCCCTTCTGAAGTCTTTCAAAACAAGTGTGACTGCCGGCGTTGAAGAAAACAGGAACCAGACAACAACAACAACAAAAAAACACGAAAAAAGAAAAAGAACACGTGTTGAATACAAGACAAGCCAGGCGTAAGTTTTCGGCCAACTGGCCTTTGTCAAGCGTAAGATCACAAACAAACAAATACCAGACACAAAAATTAGGAGAAAGAGACAGAAACTTCCCTGCTACTCTGTCCAGTGTGAGAAAGGGTATAATGGATTTTTCCTTTGTCAATTATGCTAACAAAGCAAAAACCTAGCCCTTTGACTCCCTCACCCTGTCCACCAGCTTCCTGCACACACACACACACACACACACACATACCTACAGAGAGGATGGCATGGCATGTGTTAAGAGTTAAGGCAGAAAAGAGAAAAGAGTAAAGTGTGAGGAAACAAGACACAAGACATGTACCGTAATACACCGCCTTTCTTGCCTCTCTTCATTTGTCTTGCTCATCAGTGTCAGGCCACGATGTATGGCAACTGTCTGAACAACACATTTAAGTTAATTTACTGGACATTAAAACTCTCCGTTGTCTAACTTCAGATATACAAGGTACAAACATGCGCGCGCACGCGCACACACACACACACACACACAGACACACACACACAAACACACACACACACACATACACGCACACACACACACAG
>JAPXFY010000024.1:18807319-18809819 GCA_030674185.1 Monoplex corrugatus
GCTGGCGAAGCACAAGTCGTTCAAGAAGTTTAGAGAGGTATGGAAGGTTGGAGATGGGTCTGTAATTTTTCAACTCGTTGGGGTCCAGATTTGATTTTTTCAGAAGGGGTTTTAACACGGCTGTTTTAAATTCAGTTGGAAAGACGCCGGAAATGAGTGATTCGTTCATGATATGAGTAATGCTAGGCAGAAGAAGGTCTAAATGCTGAATTAGAAATTTGGTGGGCATTGGATCTAGTTCACAAGTCTTTGGAGTTGTCTGCATGATCGTTTTTCTCACTAGATCTTCACTAACGGGAACAAAAGCAGACAAAGGGGTGCTAGAGAAGGGCGGGCTGATGGTATGAGACTGTAATGTTGACGGGAAGTTGTTTCGAATGGTTGCAATCTTGTTGCTGAAAAATTCGGCAAACATATTCGGAAGGAGCTTTATATCTGAGACAGAAGGTAAGTGAAACGGACTTATTTTTACCAAGAAGGTGTGACATATTTTGGAAGAGCTGCTTGCATGTGCGAGAACCTGACACTAGCGACGAATAGAAGGTCGTTTTTGCAGTGTGCACTATATCCGTGACATTGCGCTTCGCAGCATCGTAGATTTGTTTGTGAACAGTGAGCTTTGTTTTTTTCCACTCACGCTCTGCACGTCTGCGTGCGGTTTTAGCTTCGCGAAGTGGACCAGAGACAGCGTTGTACCAGTGGCTTGGTTTTCCATCGCGAACTTTCATCTGTCGCATAGGCGCATGCTTGTCAAAAATAGATGAAAGATTTGAGTTTTTAATTCTGAGATTGACAGATTTGGTGTTAAGAACTGCGCGATGTCGTGTGCAAGTTTATCGTGATCAATTTTTCCGATGGAACGAGTGGAAACATATTTCGGAGGACGTTTAAGTTTAGGTGTAGATAGATGGCACAAAATGGCAAAATGATCAGAAGCAAGATCATGACACACATTGGTGGAATGAATGATATCGTCATCATTTCTATGTATAACTAGGTCAAGAATATGTCCACACTTCTGAGTTGGTTTGGTGACTGTCTGTATCAGATTAAACATTTCAAATTGTTCTATCAACTTCAAAGCATTTGTGTTAGTAGTGTCATCAACATGAAAATTAAAGTCGCCAGAAATCACAAGTTTGTTTGGGCATTGTAAACAAAAATCAAGGAAACCGGTAAGTTCAGTAAAGAACAGAGGCGTCGTGAGTTCATTTTTCTGGTTTGGTGGAATCCTGTACACAAGGAAGAAGCTTACACGTTGTTCGTTTACTGTTAATGTTAGCCAGGACGATGGTTCCCAAACTTTATATACATGTGTACGAGTTCTCACCAAATACATCTTCATAATAAGAAGACGAAGACGAAGAAGAAGAAGAAGAAGAAGAAGACTAAAAAGACATGGAAGAAGAACAAGGAGAAGACAGTGCCTGTAAGACACAAAACAAGTTTCATAAATACAATGACAAAGTACACATTTTGTGAACTAACAATGTCAATGCACAAGAGTGAATTACTAGATTATAACAAAATATGTGGTGTCTACATTTACACCCAAAAGCACTCGCATTTGTCAACATTGGAACAAATAATCAATAACAAAACTTTGAGTAATCCTTTGATAAGGTGAGGTTAAAATACCATACTGTTTGTTCAATAGTATTAGCACAGAATAGACTTTCAATAATGTACTGGCAAAATAATGCACAGTCATATTAAGCTGTTCGGTTGCCCCTGGCTGAATAAGTAGTAACAATAACGCCTGAGTGGGCAGCCATCAGACAGTTAATATTCACTGGTGACGACAAACATAGGTGACCTCCCACAACGAAATCAGTCTTAACTAGCATTTTGGGCATTTTGAGATATACATATCACTGAAAAGTGTATATTCTGCTGATTATTTTGGTACTTGAATAAAGCTTGTACTAAAATCAATGTAGAAGTTATGTATGTTTAAAGTCATTAAGTTGTATGACGGCCATTTTGAGAAAACGGCCTCTAAAGTTTTTGTGTGCTCTCCTACACATTTTCTTTAAATTTCTTTATTTGGTGGCTTTGACCCAGTTTGTTTCTAATTTTCGTTGTCATTATCTGAAAGGTGCACCAAAGAGCTTTCCATGAGTATATTACATGTGCGGGTACCGAACAGATCACGGTTCATAATAAGAGACAAAAATAGGTACTTTTGGTAGGAAATTGAGTTCTTTCTGCTGCGATCAGTGCATTAAAATACCGATTTAAATTGATTAATAATATTTTTTTCAAGAAAAAAAAATTCTGTGGGGGATAGATTATAGTCTACAGAAATCAATTTTGAGAAAAAGTCAAAACACCCCAGATAGACCCTCAGTTACCTTTTCAGCTCCTAGTGCTGTTCGACTGATTGAGAGTTAAGACTGATTTCGTGGTGGGAGGTCACCTATTTAGTATCTGACTACGAGAACTCTGTCGTCACAAACAATACCTCATCAAACAGCAGTCAACAATGTTGAGAGAACAA
>JAPXFY010000024.1:18824819-18827319 GCA_030674185.1 Monoplex corrugatus
TTGTTGGTTGGAGATATTGTTGGGCCAGTAGATTTCTATGATTCACCGAAGGTTCTATTTGTGACATGTTCGACAGTTGTGTAGGGTCGCTTTCTGTCAACTTCCAGCAGTCTGAACCATGCCATACAAGAGAGTTGGGTAGGACACAAGCTCTAGTGCAATTTCAACTCGGTGTTGATGCTGTACTGAGAGAACTCAAAGTGAAATGTGGTTCGTAAGAAGAATGTTGAGAGTTCCATGGACAGCAAAGAAAACAGACCAGACAGTCTTGATGGAGGCAGACACAAGAAGATCATTAATCAAGAAGACTAGGAACAGACAGACAACATTTATGGGACATTTTTTATGAGGCAAAAGAAATCAGAGCACCTGGTCACGACAGAAAAGCTGGAGGGAAAGAGAACACCAGGCAGACCCAGGCAGAAAATATTGACGGACGGCTGAGGACAGAGAGGGTGGGAGATGTTCTTGCAGCGACAAGAGATAGATTCGTATGGAGGGCCATGATCGCCAACGTCAAGCGGCAGGGCACATGATGATGATGAAATGTAGAGTACAATCGTGTCACGCAGTCTCAATTCAGAATGAAAACAATCAGCATCATGATTATATATGAAGCAGCATGTGGGTTAGGGGTTTGAGTCATGATCATTTTGCATCAGATCGTGTGCAATTCATTCCGAGCGCGGAGACGCAATCACGAGAAACCTAAATTGACAATGAATCTCTCTGTCTTTGTCTCTGTCGTGTCTGTCTGTCTGTCTGTCTTCTCTCTCCCTGTCGTCTGTCTCTCTCTCTCTCTCTCTCTCTCTCTCTCTCTCCCTGTCTGTCTGTCTCTCTCTGTCTCTCTCTCTCTCTCTCTCTCTCTCTCTCTCTCTCTCTCTCTCTCTCTCTCTTCTCTGTAATGACAATCACATCATAAGAAAAACATTCCGATTAATACAAAACAGCTATATGCTAAAATACTATATAATATATATATATATATAATATATAATAAATATATATATATATATATATATTATAATATATATATATATGTACATGGAACAGAAAATAGAAAATGAAAGAAAAAAACTCTGTCAGTATACATTAGATGATCATTAGTAAGTCAGTTCGCAACTATATTTCAACAGTGTCTTGAAGATAAAGTAATAAAAGGAAAATGGAATTCCAGAGGGGATTTAACCCTCTGACTCCCGCACCCTGTCCGCCAGCTTCCTGCCTTGTCATCCATGCCAACAAAGCAAAAACTTTCAACCCTTTGATTCCCTCACCCTATCCACTAGCTTCCCGCAGGAAGCCGGTGGATAGGGTGAGGGAATCAAAGGGTCACGTTTTCGCAGTTGGTGAATAAAGTACGGAAATCAAAGGATTAAGCCTGCTTCTGGTAGGCAAAGGGTGGAGAATGTTTTCCCCCATGATCTGCCAGATCAAATGTAATAATAAGAAGAAGAAGACGACGAAGAAGAAAAATCAATGATGATGATGATGATGATGATGATGATGATGATGATGATGATGATGATGATGATGATGATATATGATAATGATTACAATAATGATGACAATGATAATAATAATGATAATAATAATGATAATGATAATGAGGATGAGAATGATAATGATAATAGTACAGCGCCAAATCTTGATAATTCAAATCAAACCGCACTCACGCATTAGACATACGCATGCGATGAATGCAGACTACATACAATACACACACAACATACACACACACACATACACGTACACATACACACACACACTCACACACACAACACATGTACACAGAGAGACAGAGACAGAGAGACAGAGACAGACAGAGACAGACAGACAGACAGGGAGAGACAGAGAAAAGTAGCACTGGCCAACAGTTTGGCAGCTGTCAAAATAGACACAAACGAAAACAAAAACAAAGCTACTGACCTCAATAATCAAACAGAATAAAAATAAATAAAACACAGACTGCTTTTTTCAGTCTCTCCCTGAAACTTGTAAGGGACGGAAGAAGGGGGTGGGGAGGGGGAGAGGGAAGAGAGTGGATGACAACCCCGCCCCCCCCCCCCCCCCCCACCAGCAGACAGACACAATTTACGGAATAAAAACGCACTGAAGTGTAACGGAATTCAACGCCTCTCGCGAGACCTCGCCACTCGGACGAGAGCGGAGTCTCAAGGCTTTCGGGGGTGGGGGTGGGGGGTGGGGGGCGCCCCCTAGCGAGGCTGGCATGAAACGTGGCCGAGCGTAAGGCGGGCAAGGCCCGTAATTCAATTAAAGTCAATCTCGCGCAAACCTGGGAAATTAGAGCACTTAAGTCCCTTGGTCTTGTGACGGGCTTTAAAACGAGCAGCGACTGATCAAGAGAGGACCCGGGCACGAGCATCACGAGACACTAGGCCCCAGACCCGGGCATTGTCTTAAGGTGGGGGTGGGGTGGGGTGGGGGTGAGGGGTGATGGGGGGTGGGTGGGTGAGGGGAGGTATCCGAGACGGCCTAG
>JAPXFY010000024.1:18842319-18847319 GCA_030674185.1 Monoplex corrugatus
GTAGTGCCATATAATAATAATAAATAATTACAATATTTCTATAGCGCAAAATCAAGGCAATGACCCGTTTCAAAGCATACACACTACTTCAACAGGAAGAAAAAGAAGAATGAAAAGAAAATTGAGTACACATATCAATGCATTCGTGCACATAATCTAAGGACATGCCCCTGTCGTTGACCACTTCGTCCAATTTATCGCACAGGGGATTTGAAAAACACATACCTGAGTACAAATTTAAACATAACTAAAGACTCTAAAACATTCATAAAAACGGGCCTAAATTACCTAAAATTGCTTCTGCATATCTCATTTCCCTAGAGCCAAAAATGCATTTAATACATGTACCCAATGATCAAGTACGTAAGACTTTATCGAGCACCTCGTATAGGTGAATGGACCAGCAAGGCAGAAAATGATAGGAAGAAATGACAGATAGCAAAGGAGGAAGAAAGAAGCAAAGAGAGTGACAGAAAAGAGGAAATATCTAGCACAGAATTTCCAGAAGGTGGGGATACTATTTGTACTGAGAGATACCCCGGAATCCCCACAGGGGGGGATGCACTACATTCAGAGAGGACGGCCTTCATACTGCTCATCTTAACATACTTGTTGTTCTGGTGGTATTGGTATATGATTAGATAAATCCCTCTCCCACCCCCTTCCCTGGGATGGTTATCGCCGTCGGCCATATTACCTGAGGTGGGACATCATTATCATCGTCGTCATCGTCGTCGTCGCCATCATCATCATCATCATCGTCGTCGTTGTCGTCGTTGTTGTCATCATCATCGTCGTCACCATCGTCATCGTCGTCGTCGTCGTCGTCGTCATCATCATCATCATCACCATCACCATCATCATCATCATGATCGTCGTCGTCGTCGTCATCATCATCATCATCATCATCATCATCATCTTCACCATCATCACTATCATCATCATCATCATGATCGTAGTTGTCATCATCTTCATCATCATCATCATCATCATGTGCCATGCCTCATGGCGTTAATGATCAAGGCCCTCCATACAAATTTATCATCTCACCTTTGTGCTTGCCATATCTCCTACCCTTTCTGCCCCCCATCCGCTCTGCACAACTGTCTAATGTTTTCTCCCTATGTCTACCTGGTGCTCTTTTTCCTTCTAGATTTCCTGTTGTGACTAGGTGCTCAAATGTCTCCTGCCTCATAAAATGTCCTATAAACAATTATTGCTTGTCATTCTCTTATCTTCTTCATTAGTGTTCCTATTTGTGTTCGTTTCTTTCGAGACTGTCTCGTTTGTATTCTTTGCTGTCCGTGGGACTCTTGACATTCTTCTTATAAACCACATTTCAGTTGCCTTAATTTTGTTCTGACTTTGCTTGTTGATAGATCAGGTTTCGTATCTGTACAACGGTATTGGTCTTATATTGAAGAACTCTCTTCCTGATATCAATTAGTAGGCATTTGTTGGTAAGAACGCTTTTCATTTTCTTGAATGCTGATTTCGCTTGGTCAGTTCTGTCGGATATTTCTGATGTGCATCTGCCGTCTGTTGAGATGGTCGTTCCCAGATATTTAATCTTATGAACTTGTTTCAATATCGTGCAGTTTGCTGCTATTTTACAGACTGAGGGTGGCTCTGACGTAAAAGCGAATCAATCAATCAATCAATCAACCAATCAATCAACCACCCAACCACCCAACCATCCAAACAACCAATCAACCAACCAACCAACCAACCAACCACCCAACCACCCACCCAACCAACCAACCAACCACCCAACCAACCAACCAACCACCCAACCACCCACCCAACCACCCAACCACCCAACCACCCACCCACCCAACCAACCAACCAACCGTCCAATCAATCAATCAATCAATTAATCAATCAATCAATCAATACTACGTCTGCTACTCCTACTACTAATATTACGATTACTACTACTACTACGTACTTCCATTTGTATAAGGCAAACAATCCATGTGAAAGAATGCTCACTGCATTTTACATAGCCAAGAAACACACACACACACACACACACACACACACACACACACACACACACACACACACACACACACACACACACACACACACACACACACACCCGCACACACACGCACACACACAAACACACACACACACACATATTAACACTAACAAATAATAACACTAATACTAACACTCTTAATAACACTGCCTACTTTCATGTTATGTTATTTCATGTTCTTCGTTCTTTAAGTTATTCGCTATTCTGCTGAACACAAGGGTGAGACTACTGTTTAAGTATCGTTGTGTTGTAACCTGTTCTTCATTCATTGACTTATTCGCTATTCTGCTGAACATAAGGGTGAGACTACTGTTTAAGTATTGCAACTCAGAGGTAAATAATATGACCACATCGACAGGCATGTCATGTAGCATATCATTTACATACGTTATGGACTGTTTATACTGAACGTCATTCAAGCTGCGTTTTAAGAATATACAGAAATATGTTATATCTTCTCTGTTCGGCATTTATATAAGGAACATTTCTGCAAATATAAAAAGGACATCAAACGTATCATTTGTTTACATTATAGCCTTGGAAAAATTCCGAGTATAATCAATTCTTTGTTCAATATCGGATAATGTATATGCACATTTTTAATTTTTTTCTTTTAAAAATTGAAAAATACCAAAGTTGACAAAATGAGCTACATCGCCAGACTAGACGTCGAATATCTTCAGGGTATATGTTACAAAAGTTACATTTGTCATTATTATTGATTTTCATATCATTGTGTTTTGTTTGTAGCAGTAATTCTGTGGACTGTCCGGATTTGAAACTATCTAGGCCTGATACCAGTTATCTTCTGAATCTTTTTGAAAACAATCATCCAGTTTATGTAAATGCCTCATGTGTGTGTTTGTATCGCACACCTCCAAATCCAAAAACGAACCAGCTGAAAGACTCTATGTTTTTTGATGATTTTTCAGAACTTTTATCTATGTTCACCAACTCCAAATGTGATTTTTCCATTCTTGGTGACTTTAATTTTCATTATAATGACAGCAGTGACCCCAGAGTGAAGAAGATCAAGACTTTGTTGTCTGATCATGGTTTAATACAACTTGTTAATCTGCCCACACACAAACGTGGCAACATACTTGATTGGGCGGTAGCACGCACTGAGGGCAGCTTGCTGTCCCTGAGCTGCCTATACCCATGTATTGCTGCTGGTCTCTCTGATCATGATGCTCTTGACTGTACGTTTTCAGTTAAAACACCTCCCCATCAAACCCGTACAGTGACATCCAGAAAATTTAAAAACATATCACTGCCTAATTTTCAAGATGATATGAATGCTGCCATCAACAATATTGACAGACTGCATGCCAGCCCAGATCTCAACAGCCTAGTTGGCACCTTCAACGAGACCCTCCAGAAGGTTCTAGACCGCCATGCCCCTGCTGTTACCAGGCGTGTACGTGATCGCCCCTCAGCCCCTTGGATTTCGGATGAAATACGGGATGCCAGAAGAAAGAGACGACGCGCTAAGAGACAGTGGCGACGCACTGGCCTTACTGTCCACAGACAGATTTTCACACAAGAAAGACGTTCGGTGTGTTATGCAATCCGACAGGCCAAGGAACAATTTTATTCAACCAAAATCGCTTCATGTTCCTCTAACAAGCAGCTTTTCTCCACTGCCAATGAATTACTTGGCAGATCGAAGGCCACCACACTGCCTAACAACATAATACGAAGGGAACTGCCATCACAGTTTTCAAATTTCTTTTCCAACAAGATCAAACGTATCTGCGATGACCTTGACTTACTATCATCTGAGCCACCCACATTTTCTGTTTATGATGGCCCGTTTTTCACAGATTTTAGCCCCGTATCAGAGAAAGAAATTGAAGAGACAATCTTAGCCATGCCTAGCAAAAGTTGCTCCCTTGACCCAATTCCAACTACCCTATTAAAACAATGTCTGCCATATCTTGTGCCAGTGATTACTACCATCATCAATAGCTCTCTCTCTGCAGGTGTTGTTCCATATTCATTCAAACAGGCCATTGTCAATCCACTCTTGAAGAAACCTGGTCTTGATCCAAATGAACTCAAGCACTATAGGCCTGTATCTAATCTTCCTTTTGTTTCAAAGGTGCTTGAGAGGGTAGTGCTAAAGCAGCTACAGGAACACCTGTACAAAAATTCCTTGCTTGAAGTCCATCAATCAGCTTACAGGAAGGGTCACAGCACAGAGACTGCTGTACTGAGTGTCCTCAACGAACTACTAGTCAATGCGGATAACAGACTGGTATCATTGGTCGCATTGTTGGACCTCAGTGCAGCATTCGATACGCTGGACCATTCCATACTGCTCAAAAGATTGGAAGTAACTTACGGTATCAAAGGCGCTGTTCTTGACTGGTTCACCTCATATGTTTATGATCGTTTTCATTCAGTCATTGTTGATGGTATTCTATCTAATCCATCCCCCCTTGTCTGTGGAGTACCTCAAGGCTCTGTCCTTGGGCCTGTTTTGTTTACACTGTACACTCAACCACTATCTGATGTTATTTCTTCTCATTCATGTCAATTTCATAAATATGCTGACGACATCCAGCTGTCCAAATGCTCAGACCCAGATTCTTTTGTTGATGTTCAATCATGTGTTCAGGCTTGTGTAACTGACATCTTATCATGGATGACCAGTAATCGCCTCAAACTTAACACCGACAAAACCGAATTTATGCCTGTTGGTGCGCTCTCCCGTCTTCGTTTGATCGGCAGTAATTCTGCACACATTGATGGAAGTGACATCCCTTTTCAGCCCACAGTCAAATATCTTGGCATCAAGATCGATCAGGCACTTTCAATGCATGATCACATTAGCAGTATATGCCGCATTTCCTTCCTTGAGCTTCGACGTATTGCATCAATCCGTCGCTATCTTTCTAACGAAGCTGCTACCAAACTTGTTCTGGCCTTGGTCACCTCTCGGTTAGATTAC
>JAPXFY010000024.1:18852319-18857319 GCA_030674185.1 Monoplex corrugatus
AAAAGCCAGTGACAGCCACACATAGTAAGACGGCGTTATAGACGTCTTATCACCATTTCTGTTACGTCTTATCACCATTTCTGTTACGTCTTATCACCATTTCTGATACGTCTTATCACCATTTCTGGTACGTCTTATCACCATTTCTGGTACGTCTTTTCACCATTTCTGGTACGTCTTATCACCATTTCTGTTACGTCTTATCACCATTTCTGGTACGTCTTATCACCATTTCTGTTACGTCTTATCACCATTTCCGTTACGTCTTATCACTATTTCTGTTACGTCTTATCACCATTTCTGGTACGTCTTATCATCATTTCTTGTACATCTTATCACCATTTCTGTTACATCATGTCACAATTTCCGTTACGTCTTAGCACCATTTCTGTTACGTCTTATCACTTTTTCTGTTACGTCTTATCACTATTTCTGTTAAGTCCTAACACCATTTCTGATACGTCTTATCACCATTTCTGTTAGGTCTTATCACCATTTCTGTTACGTCTTAACACCATTTCTGTTACGTCTTATCACCATTGCCTTACCCCCAACATACCGCCACGTCGCCCTCTTGTTAACCGCACGGACAGAAACTTCTTGACAGTGTGTGTACAGCTCTTACTAAAACAGAACTCTTTGACCCCTTCGCCCGCCTTCCCCTTTCAAATCCTACCCCCAGGGCAAAAAAAAAAAAAAAAAAAAAAAAAAGAAAAGGCTTGAACTCCGTAGGCGTACTGTTACGTACGATTGGCCTAGTGCTTATGACGGAGTAGGTGGGGGGGGGGAGGGAGTGGGGAAGGATCGGTCTTGTAGTTACCTGAAAGAGAGCGGGGGTGGGGATGGGGGATTTGTGTGGTGGAGAGGGTCAGAGTAAGGGCAATGAGGTGGGTGAGGTGTGGGTGAAAGTTTACTTTCTCTTTTGTTGCTTCACCGCCTTCAGAAAAACTTGTCGTTATCCGTTTGTTCACGGCTGGGTTGTTGGCTGTTCAGAAAAGGGTTTCCTGGTTCCTGTATATCTGTCTGGAATATTTTGTCCATGCATTACTTACTGTTTTGACCCAGGCTACTTTGTGTATCTGTCTCAATAGCCACACACTTGTTAATTTTGTGTACAGGTAAGACTTCCCGGTATACGGAAATCTGTCAGGAATGGGTTTGTTTGTTTGTTTGTTTTTTCATTTTACTCTTTGAAATTCTAACTGTTGTCGGTCAGAGTATATACAGATTTTAACTCGTTTTAACCCTTTAACTCCCGCACCCTATCCACCAACTGCAAAATTTAAACCCATTGATTCCCTCACCCTATCCACCAGCTTAATGCGGGAAGCTGGTGGATAGGGTGAGGGAGTCAATGGGTTACGTTTTTGCTTTGCTCACATTGTTGACAACGCAGGATGCTGGTAGACAGGGTCGGGAGTCAAAGGGTTAAATGATAGCGTGTACTGCCAGCATCATCTGTAGGCGTCAGCTCAGTTGGCTGGACCTTGCTGCTAGACTCTCGTCTTCCAGAACTTTCAACCAAGTCTTGAACTGGAACCCAGGAGGATAGCAAAGGAGGGGAAGACCAAAAATGAAATGGTGCCAGAGGGTTGACAGAGACCTACAACTGGTGGACAGACTCTACAGTGATGCCCTCAGACTTTGCCAACCGAGCTCTTGCTGCCTCTTTGATGTCTTTCGTGTACGTTTGACAAAGAATACTCATAAGATCACTCATAAGGAAGATTAGGAAAAGACAAGCAACATTTATAGGCCATTTTATGAGGAAGGGGGATTTGGAGCACCTGGTCACAGCGGGAAAGCTGGAGGGAAAGAGAGCACCAGGTAGACCCAGAAAGAGAATGCTGGACGGACTTGCAGAATGGCTGGGGATGAGGAGGGTGGGGGAGATGCTGGGGGCAACGAGAGATAGAGATGGATGGAAGTCCATGGTCACCAACGCCATGCGGCAGGGCATCTGATGATGATGATGATGATTGACAAAGACTGGCTGGCTGAAAATTTGCGCCTGTCTCGTTTATTTGTTTGCTTGTTTGTTTGTTTGTTTGTTTGTTTGTTTGTTTGTTTGTTTGTTTGTTTGTGCGTGCGTGTGTGTGTATGTACATGTGTGTGTGTGCGGTGTGTGTGTGTGTGTGTGTGTGTGTATGTATGGTGTGTGTATGTGTGTGCATATGTGTATGTGTGTGTGTATGTGTGTGTATGTGTGTGTGTGTGTGTGTGTGTGTGTGTGTGTGTGTGTGTGTGTGTGTGTGTGTGTGTGTGTGTGTGTGTGTGTGTGTGTGTGTGTGTGTGTGTGTGTACACATTCTCATTCTATTTTCTTCGTGTGTTTCTGATTTGTTTTCTGCCACAGCACTGACAAAATTATACAAGCATGAACCGTAACGGACACACAACTCTTAAGATACTTAGAATATCGAAACCTCATCAGCGCATATGGGTTTACGCGCAGGCTGATGACATTCGGCATGATTGTTACACTCAGCGGTGTGCTAGAGATGCAAAAATTTAAGTCCTGTTTTCAGAAAAAACAGGAGCTATGTAATTTACAGAACTCGTAAATTACTCAAACATTAAGAGCTTATCAGCGCATACGGGTTTACACGCAAGCTGACGGCATTCGGCATGATTGTTACACTCAGTAGTGTACTGCAGATACAAAAATTAAGGCCCTGTTTTAAAAAATATAGGAGCTATGTAATTTGCAGAACCCGTTATTTACTTAAAACATCGAGAGCGTTATCAGCGCATATGGGTTTACACGCAGGCTGACGGCATTCGGCATGATTGTTACAGTCAGTGGGGTACTTACTGTGGATGCAAAAATTGAGGTCCTGTTTTAGAAAAATACAGGAGCTATCTAGTTTGTTCATAAGAAGTTAGGGGTTCGATTTTCCTGTCACGCTCTCTCTCTTTGACTCACAAGACTCTTATTTCTTGCCTTCCGGGTCAGTCACCTGTATGTATTCCTTTCGAATTCTCTCCTTAGCTTTCCAAAGAGTAAGTATGACTGCCCTTAAGTCAGGATAAAGAACGGTCACACACGGGAAAAATAAGCTCCCTCTGCTAGGTGGGAAAGTTTGTATGAATTTATATATGATTATACAGGGAGTGCTCGCAGAAAATCTAGCTTGCGTAAGCAGCAGAAGAACAGGAACAAGAACAAGAACAAGAACAGGAACAAGAGCAGAAACAGGAAAAAGAAAAGAACAAGAAAAGAACAGGGACAAGAACAAGAACAAGAAAAGAACAAGGACAAGAACAAGAACAAGAAAAGAACAAAAACAAGGACAAGAACAAGGACAAGAACAAGAACAAGGACAAGAACAAGAACAAGAAAAGAACAGGGACAAGAACAAGAAAAGAACAAGGACAAGAACAAGAAAAGAACAGGGACAAGAACAAGAAAAGAACAGGGACAAGAACAAGAAAAGAACAGGACAAGAACAAGAAAAGAACAGGGACAAGAACAAGAAAAGAACAGGGACAAGAACAAGAAAAGAACAAGAACAAGAAAAGAACAGGGACAAGAACAAGAAAAGAACAAGAACAAGAAAAGAACAAGGACAAGAACAAGAAAAGAACAAGAACAAGAAAAGAACAAGAACAAGAACAAGAAAAGAACAAGGACAAGAACAAGAAAAAGAACAAGACAAGAAAAGAACAAGAACAAGAAAAGACGGGACAAGAACAAGAAAAAAGAACAGGGACAAGAACAAGAAAAGAACAGGACAAGAAAGACAAGAAAAGAACAGGGACAAAAGAAAAGACAAGAAAAGAACAGGGACAAGAACAAGAAAAGAACAGGACAGAACAAGAAAAGAACAGGCGAACAAGAACAAGAAAAGAACAAGAAAAGAACAAGAAAAGAAACAGGACAAGAACAAGAACAAGACAAGAACAAGAAAAGAACAGACAAGAACAAGAACAAGAGGACAAGAACAAGAAAAGAACAAGAACAAGAAAAGAACAGACAAGAACAAGAAAAGAACAGGGACAAGAACAAGAAAAGAAAGGCAAGAACAAGAAAAGAACAGGGACAAGAACAAGAAAAGAACAAGAAAAGAAAAGAACAGGAAAGAAAAGAACAAGAACAAGAAAAGAACAGGGACAAAAAAGAACAGAACAAGAACAAGAAAAGAACAGAAGAACAAGAAAAGAACAAGAACAAGAAAGAACAGACAAGAACAAGAAAGAACAGACAAAGAAAGAACAGGCAAGAACAAGAAAAGAACAAGAACAAGAAGAAAGAACAAGAACAAGAAAAGAACAAGAGACAAGAAAAGAACAAGAACAAGAAAAGAACAAGAACAAGAAAAGAACAGGGACAAGAACAAGAAAAGAACAAGAACAAGAAAAGAACAGGGACAAGAACAAGAAAAGAACAGGGACAAGAACAAGAAAAGAACAAGAAAAAGAAAGAACAGAAAAAAACAGGGACAAGAACAAGAAAAGAACAAGAACAAGAAGAAAGAACAAGAACAAGAAAAGAACAGGGACAAGAACAGAAAAGAACAAGAACAGAAAAAAGAACAGGGACAAGAACAAGAAAAGAACAAGAACAAGAAAAGAACAAGACAAAGAAAACAGGGACAAGAACAAGAAAAGAACAAGAAAAGAACAGGGACAAGAACAAGAAAAGAACAAGAACAAGAAAAGAAAAAGAAAAGAACAGGGACAAGAACAAGAAAAGAACAAGAAAAGAACAGGGACAAGAACAAGAAAAGAACAAGAACAAGAAAAGAACAAGGAAAGAACAGACAAGAACAAGAAAAGAACAAGAAAAGGAAAACAAGAGAACAAGAACAAGAAAAGAACAGGACAAGAACAAGAAAAGAACAGAAGAACAAGAAAAGAACAGGGACAAGAAAAGAACAAGAACAAGAACAAGAAAAGAACAAGAACAAGAAAAGAACAGGGACAAGAAAAGAGACAAGACAAAGAAAAGAACAAGAACAAGAAAAGAACAAGAACAGAAAGAAAAGAAAAGAACAGAAC
>JAPXFY010000024.1:18862319-18897319 GCA_030674185.1 Monoplex corrugatus
TATTTTAGAGTATGATGTCTTTGTCATTTTGGAATACGATGCCTTTGTTATTTTAGAGTATGATGTCTTTGTCATTTTGGAATACGATGCCTTTGTTATTTTAGAGTATGATGTCTTTGTCATTTTGGAATACGATGCCTTTGTTATTTTAGAGTATGATGTCTTTGTCGTTTTGGAATGTGATACCTTTGTTATTTTAGAGTATGATGTCTTTGTCATTTTGGAATATGATGCCTTTGATATTTTAGAGTATGATGTCTTTGTCATTTTGGAATACGATGCCTTTGTTATTTTAGAGTATGATCTCTTTGTCATTTTGGAATATGATGCCTTTGATATTTTAGAGTATGATGTCTTTGTCATTTTGGAATATGATGCCTTTGTTATTTTAGAGTATGGTGTCTTTGTCATTTTGGAATATGATGCCTTTGTTATCTTAGAGTATGATGTCTTTGTCATTTTGGAATATGATGCCTTTGTTATCTTAGAGTATGATGTCTTTGTCATTTTGGAATATGATGCCTTTGTTATTTTAGAGTATGATGTCTTTGTCATTTTGGAATATGATGCCTTTGTTATTTTAGAGTATGATGTCTTTGTCATTTTGAATATATATGATGCCTTTGTTATTTTAGAGTATGATGTCTTTGTCATTTTGGAATATATATGATGCCTTTGTTATTTTAGAGTATGATGTCTTTGTCATTTTGGAAATATATGATGCCTTTGTTATTTTAGAGTATGATGTCTTTGTCATTTTGGAATATATATGATGCCTTTGTTATTTTAGAGTATGATGTCTTTGTCATTTTGGAATATATATGATGCCTTTGTTATTTTAGAGTATGATGTCTTTGTCATTTTGGAATACGATGCCTTTGTTATTTTAGAGTATGATGTCTTTGTCATTTTGGAATACGATGCCTTTGTTATTTTAGAGTATGATGTCTTTGTCATTTTGGAATACGATGCCTTTGTTATTTAGAGTATGATGTCTTTGTCGTTTTGGAATGTGATACCTTTGTTATTTTAGAGTATGATGTCTTTGTCATTTTGGAATATGATGCCTTTGATATTTTAGAGTATGATGTCTTTGTCATTTTGGAATACGATGCCTTTGTTATTTTAGAGTATGATCTCTTTGTCATTTTGGAATATGATGCCTTTGATATTTTAGAGTATGATGTCTTTGTCATTTTGGAATATGATGCCTTTGTTATTTTAGAGTATGGTGTCTTTGTCATTTTGGAATATGATGCCTTTGTTATCTTAGAGTATGATGTCTTTGTCATTTTGGAATATGATGCCTTTGTTATCTTAGAGTATGATGTCTTTGTCATTTTGGAATATGATGCCTTTGTTATTTTAGAGTATGATGTCTTTGTCATTTTGGAATATGATGCCTTTGTTATCTTAGAGTATGATGTCTTTGTCATTTTGGAATATGATGCCTTTGATATTTTAGAGTATGATGTCTTTGTCATTTTGGAATATGATGCCTTTGTTATCTTAGAGTATGAACTGTAAAAAACAGATAGAATATTTGATTTGATTGTAATGTTTGCAAAATCATTTGTCTATAAACGTAAGATTGATATAATGTAATCCGAATATACGTACTTTTCAAAGGTTACTAAATATATAATTCAAAACTGAAAAGTATAATGCCATGACAAACTTTCACTTGTCCATCTTTCGTGCTCAATGGAATAATTATAAGCCATTGTTTTCTCAATAGAGACCGAATTCATCTTTATGGTTGTTTTTTTTTTTAATATTGATGTTCATTTTAAAACCTCCTGTCTATGAAATATTGTTATGTTTTCTGTGTGTTTTATGTTGTCAGATGTCCGAAAGGTTTCTCCTATGTGCATATGATATTATTTTATACTATTTTTCGTTACTACGTTGTATATTAATGTCTGTTCATTGTAAAAGAAACAAACAAAAATTTAAAAAACAAACAACAACAAAAGAGATTTAGAGTATGATGCCTTGGTCTTTGTGGAGAATCGGATGGTTCCTCCTATGCGCATAAATTGATATTATTTTATAGTATTTTTCTTTACTACATTGTATGTCAGTGACTGTACATTGTAAAACAAAAACTAAAATTATGAAAGTGGAAAAAAAAAAAGATTTAGAGAATGATGCCTTGCTCTTTGTGGGGTATCGGATGCCTTTGTCATTTTGGAATATGATGTCTTTGTCAGTTACAAATATGATACCTTTTTCAATGTGGTGTATAATATCTCTATTATTTTGGAATATAATGCCTTTGTCAATGTGGAGTATGATGCCTTTGCCATTTAGGAGTATGATGGGTTTTTTGCAATTTGCAGCAAGAACCTTTGCCATTTTGGAATGTGATGCCTTTCTCAATTTGGATTAGAAGCCTTTGTCTTGTTGGAATGTGATGCCTTTGTCATTTTGGAGTAGAAGTCTTTGTCGTTTTGGAGTAGAAGCCTTTGTCACTTTTGGACTAGAAACCTTTGTCACTTTTGGAGTAGAAGCCTTTGTCACGTTTGGAATATAATGCTTTGTAATTTTGGAGTACGGTGTTGTTTTGTTGTTGTTTGTCATTTAGGAGTATGATATTTTTTGTCATTTAAATCTATATTATTTCAAGCCATGGCGTATCTCTTTTAAAACCCTTTGACTCCCGCAACCTATCCACCAACTGCAAAAACTTGACCATTTGACTCCCTCACCCTATCCACCAGCTTCCTGCAGGAGGAAGCTAACGGATAGAGCTAGGGAGACAAAGGGCCAAGTTTTTACTTGGCTAACGTGGTTGACAATGCAGGATGCTGATAGACAAGGTGCGGGAATCAAAGAGTTAACTCGGTTTCCGAGTGCAGTTTAAAAAAATTTACAGCGTTCCTATTTTCTCGGAATACATGCACCTGGTCACAACGAGAAAGCTGGAGGGAAAGAGAGCACCAGGTAGACCCAGGGAGAAAATGCTAGACAGACTTGCGGAGTGGCTGAAGACGAGGAGGGTGGAGGAGATGCTTGGGCAACAAGAGATAGAGACAGATGGAGGTCCTTGATCGCCAACGCCATGTGGCAGGGCACCTGATGATGATGATGATGATGATGACACGTATATAGCCTACTTTTGTTTTTGCCCATACAGCGCAGGTGGTACGTTCTGCACAAGTCTGCCCACTCCGTCTTTGATGAGCGTGTGTGCTGGGTGATTTTCATGTTTCCATAAGCCGTCATGAGACTCACCTCACCAGACGTAGACGCTCATCAGAAATCGCCAGCAGAGTCGGCCAATCCCAAAACAGCATTTGAGAAGATGAAATGTGTTCTTACCAACAAATGTCTATCAATTAACATCAGGAAGAGAGATCTATAATGTTGTATAGAACCGATACTGTTGTACGGTTGTGAGGCGTGCGCAGTCAACATGCAAATCAGAACAAAATTAAGGCAACTGACATGTGGTTTCTAAGAAGAATGTTGAGAGTTCCATGGACAGCAAATCAATAAAATAAAAAAAAAAAATAAAAACAAAAAGAAACAACAACACAAAAGACATCTGAAAAGGCAACACACAAGAATTCATTGATAAAGAAGGTTAGGAACAGACAAGCAACATTTATAGGACGTTTCATGAGGAAAGAGAAATCATAGCACCTGGTCACAAAAGGAAAGCTGGAGGGAAAGAGAACATCAGGTAGACCAAGGGAGACAATATTGGACGGATTTGCAGGGTGGCTGAAGACAGAGAGGGGGGGAAATGTGCTTGCAACGACAGGGGATAGATTCGTGTGGACGGCCATGATCGCTAACGCCATGAAGCAAGGCACATGTTGATGATCATCATCATGAGACTGACATCGCTTACAGGATCTTTGACGTGCATCTTTGTCATCATGCATGCGTACACACACGAAAAGAGTTCAGGCTCTGGCAGGATCTGTTCACATGTTGATCTGGAAGATGGGCAAAATCTCCACCGTTTACTTTTAACTTTAAGGGGTGGGGGTGGGGGTGGGGATGTGAAATCTTCCCAGACAGGGTCGAGCCCCGGACCCTCCGATTGATAGTCCGACTTTTACCCATTTGCTACAAGGCCCATCGAGTGCAATTGAAACTTAGGTGTTACAAAATCCAAAACAAGTGTGACTGCCCGTGTTCAAGCAAACATGAACCAGAAAAAAACACGAAAGGAGAATAAGAACGCGTATTTGATACAACAAGAGCGCAACAGGCGCAAATTTTCGGCCAACTGGCCTTTGTCAAACGTAAGATTACAAAGAAACAAACACCAGATACAAAAATTAGGAGAAAAAGATTCTTTTCTCACACTGGACCGAGCAGCAGGGAAGTTTCAGTCTTTTTCTCCTAATTTTTGTATCTGATGTTTGTTTGTTTGTGATCTTGCGCTTGGACAAAGGCCAGTTGGCCGAAAATTACAAATGACAGTCAAAACCGCAACATGAACGATAAAGGGAGGGTGGAGGAGTAAAACACTCGTTTGGTTTTGAAGGGGATGGGGTAAGGACGACATACAGTGAAGTGTAATGATAAAGTTAGTTGGCCAGTTGGTTTGTCGGCTGGCAATTTACTAGTGAGCTTTATTTGGCTAGTTGGTTGTGTGATTGATTGGATGCTAAACGCATGGTTTTACACACACACACACAACACACTCACTCAAGCTTGTTACAGCTGGATAATTTGCGCAGGGATTAAACACGTCACGCGCACACAGTCACACGCCACACACACACACACACACACATCACATGCGCGCGCGCGTGCACACACACACACATTCACCACACACACACTCTCTCTCTCTTTCTCTCTCTTTCTCTGTCTCTCACGAACGCACGCACGCACGCACGCACACACATACACACACACACTACACCACACACACACACAACACAACTCACACACACCACACACACACACACACACACACACACACACACACACACGTGTACACAACACACAACTTCGTGAAAGCTGAATAATGTGCACGGGGAATACTGATCTCTCGCCTGGGTTCACGTAACGCACGAGTCTGAATGTCTGAACAGTCGACGTTCAGCTTCAGTCACATTTGAACTTCGTCATGACTGGAGCAAACAGGGAAAAGAAACCAGCAATTTCTTTTATCTGTTTATTCATGTACTGCAGTTGTGTCTATTGGGCCGCTGAAATAGGCCCAGTGTGAAAGCAAGAACAGGAAATACCACGGGTGTTGTGAATTTACGACAAGGTAAGCACCTTTCAATTCTTTTGCACTACATTATTAACTTTGATTACAGTAATATCGTTAGTTTTGTAGCGGGCTATTGCCGTCTCTGTAGTAAATTAAAATGGACTCAAAATCTGATATGTGGAGTTCACTCCCACCTGGCAGCATAAAAACTGACCTGTTCGCTTCTGAACTTTAATGTTTCAGTGAGTGTTCACGGTGTGAGCTTAGTGTTTTACAGGTGCTTCCCCATTCCAACATTTTGCCATCGCATAGTTTTGTGCAAATTAAGAGTCTGATTAGATGTAACTTGGCAGATTTGAATGGCGCGCATATGGAATTTTCCGAATGTGATAAGGTTTTTTTTTTTAACAATCTCCGATCTCCGATCTTCATACTCTGTACCATTGAGTGGAGCGTTTATGGAATTTGGAATGGATGACTTCCTCTCTCTCTCTCCCTCTCTGACAAACTCCAATTTTCAGACTCTTGTAACTCTTGTCTAAAAGCGCTGGACGTGAATAAAGGTTAAAAGGAATACTGGGGGGGAGGGGGGGGGCTGTATGACACTAATCCATTTTGGATGCAAGAAACCCCAGACTCCATTCTGGGATGAAGTTGTCTACCCCTCCATCCCACCACCACCCCCACCTTTACAGTATCTCTTGATTGGTGGTCTGGGCGCTAGTCTTTCAGTAAGATGACAAACTGGGTCCTTGTGTGCAGCATGCCCTGGTACATGTTGACGTCACAGGGATAAAAAAAATTCTTTGGGCGAAATTCTGTGGAAAATATATGTTCATAGGAAAAAAAAACTGGGTGGCGATCATTTTTTCCCCGGAATGAACAACCCGTTGTCACGCAGGAGAATGGTTATGTTAGTGATTGGATAACTACTTATGTCGAACAACGTTTACGCCAGAGTTAATCTGTGGAACTGAGGATTCCCCCCATAGCAAGCTCTGTTGTTGGTGCCTGGACAATCAGCACTTTTTGAGTTGCATAAAGGTACTAAGGCATGTTTCATACGTGCTAGGCAGGCGAGATTTTCGCGAGGTACGCTACTAGAAGCGTTTTTTGTTCCACCTAGCAGAAGCATGGCTAAGTATTCCCTAGGTAAGGCTAGGTAGCATACATTGAATCTCGCCGGCGAGTAAACTGGTGGTCGTGCAAGTCGCCTTTGTGTTTGACGACTCCATCTTGCGTTGTAAAACAAACGCCGTACATCGGCTAAAATCCACTTACGCCTCAAGTCCCGTTTCACAGCACACTTTTTTCTTCGCCCTCGCCACTCGCTGTCTCGCCACTTGGGCCCAAGCATGTTAGCGTGTGAGGCATGCCCCCTGTTTCTTCTCTGGTCATACATTGCAACATGACTTCAGCTTCTTGCAGACGGACCTTCAGTTTCTGCTACTTGTGGCCGGGTACTGAGTCTTATTGTGGACGAGTTACAATAAAAAAAGTGAAGACTGCAAGTCACACCTACTGTGGGTATGCCAGAGTCCCTTTCAGTGTAAATAGTATCTCCACTTTAAAGAAATTCTGTGCTAAAAAATTCCTCTTTTGTCACTTTGTTTCTGCTTTCTTTGCTTTCTTTATCTTTCATTTTCTGCCTTTCTGGTCCGTGCACTGATGTGTTCTGTAAAGCTTTACATCTCTTAGGATTGATAACTGGGTACTTATTAAGTGCATTTTTGACTCAAAAGAAGTGTGCTGTGTAGAAGCATTTTAGGTAATTTAGGCCAGTTTCATATGTTTTGATGTGCTTAGTTATTTTTACATTTGCATTTAGGTTTAATTTTCTTAAACCCTTGGCGAGAAACTGGAAGAAATGGTCAACGCCAGGGACATCTGCTTAGATTGTGTGCGAGTGCATTGTGTACTTTTCTTTTTTTTTTTTTTTCTTTTTTTTTTTATTGAGATATTTGTACGTTTAGAAATGGGTACGGTCCTGATATGGCTTGCGCAGTTGGCTGGGCTTTAAACAATAAGGCTAATAATAACAGGAAAAAATACAAAACATGGAACCACAAGACCAGGTCAGGTAGGGCAGTGTAATGGATTAACGTGTAACTTCGGAAGACACTGTATCTGTCACCGCCAACACTACCAACAACAACAATGATGAAAACTAGTCCGAATCTGTTCAGTTTGTCGGGTCTGCCAATATGCAGAACAGTGAATCTTTTTAAATCCCAGGCACAACAAACTCACGACCAGAATATATCAACTGTAATTAACTATAATTAGTACGTTGCATGTTCTAACGAAAGTTCCTGTGTGTACAGGAAGATCCTCCTGCACCGTGCCTTCAGTGAACAAGAAGCCCTGCACCACCATGACCTGTGTCAACACCCCAAGACTCTACACAGTGTCGTTGACACGTTCACCTACCGTCTGATCCATCTACCCGACCTTCACAGTGTCCTGGTAAGTGATCAAACTTTACAACTTGGGAAAGGGGAAGGTGGGTGACCAAGGAGGAGATTGGATTTTGTTCAAGAGCGATTCATCCACTCGGACAATTCCATACATGCTCCAACCAAATCTGCCAAAACTCATCTGACGCCCACCCACCCCCTAACCTGCGCAAAACCCTATGCGCTGGTAAGGTCTTGAAATGGGGAAGGAGGGGGGAGAGGGACCTATGAGGCTGTATGCTGGCACCATCAGAATGACATATTCAGTATGGAGAGCGAACAGCCAGTTTTTACTCTTGCATGCTGGGATTAAACTCGATAACAGATTTGAGTTTGGAAGGGGGGGAAAAAAGAGGATGACCCAGAACCACTAGTGACAAGCATCAGGAGGGGAATTTGAGCCCTGGAACATACCTGGACTACCGTACAGAAACTGGGTCAACACAACTAGAATGGAGAATCTTCTTTGTTCCCCTGTATGCCAGTAAACAAAATAGACTAAGTCAGTCTGTAGAAGAGATTGACCCAGCCATCAAAATGTTGGTCCCGACAAAAGTCAAGGTGTCCACCACCTCACTACCCAACTCCTGTACACTTCCCCATCACGGGCTGATTGGTTCTTCTGATAAAGCCTTTAACTTGTAAAATGGCAAAACTTAGTTTGATACAACTTTAAAGAAAGACACAGACTGAAGTGCAGTGTCCGAGATTTATCTCTACAACGATCGTCACAAACACAACCGTGACCAAACTTCACCAAAGGTACATAACTCAGTTCCTGGTCACTAATAACAACGGAGGAGTTCACATTAGAATAAAAAAAAAGATTAAAACAGAATACAAAAGAGATTTTAAGCAAAGCTATCATTGTAGTCTGTAACATCAAGTTAGGAGTTGATCATGGTCACATAAATGAACAGGTGTTTACCAAGCTTTCCAACAAGCCCATAACACGCTCAGCTCCGGGTAGGGGCTGGTTGGAACCGAAGTATCCCGCATGATTTTTGAAGGGGCTGATAGTGATTTAAACCCACATTTTTCCAGTCGGTTGTCCGTTGTGCTAACCACTATGCCAAGGCGACTGGTTCTTTCTTGCATCTTCATTTGGTGCCCATGAAGGACAGTCGGGGTGACGTGATCCTGCTATCCTCGAATGATGTGACCAATCCGACCTATGTCTTTTCATGATGATGTCCATATTCTGTTGACTACATTGAAGTAGTGATAGTTTATTGTAGATGGTGGTGTTCCAGAAGATTCGTATCGTTTTTCTGGAGGTTCTTAGTATGGATGCTTGACAGCTTGATAAGGTCACTGTCCATTATCCTCTACCATGCTAAGTCGTGAAGGAGGGTGGAAAGAACACAGAATTTGTACAGTCTTACGCTGGTGTTGGTAATATGTTATGGGGACCTTTACACTTGTCCACCATTCTTAAGATGTCTTTAGCCTTGCGAGACAGCTCTTGAGGTTACTGCCTGCTCCTCTATCGTGTCTCCCCCCGTGGGGATGCTGGGGGCTCTTTCAGTATAAGTAGTATCCCCACCTTCTGGAAATTCTGTACTAGAAATTTTCTCCTTTCTTCGTTTCTGCCTTGTTCTTTTGCTTTATTTCTTCCTAGCGTTTTCTGACTTGCTGGTCCATTCACCTGTAAGTGTTCGATGAAGTCTTACGTACTTTTTCGTAGAATTGATAGTTGGGTACATGTACTAGATGCTTTTGGCTCCAGGGAGGTGTGAAGTGGAAACAAGTTTAGGTAATCTATGCACGTTTTACATATGTTTTGGTATGCTTAGGTATGCTTACATGTGTATTCAGGTGTTTTTTTAAATCCCCTGTGCGATAAATTGGAGTGCTCAACGCCGGGGACATGTCCTTAGATTAATAAATGTGTGCGCGAATGCATTGGCATGTGTACTTTTCTTTTTTTTCTGTTGACGTTTTGTATGTTTTGAAGTGGTTATAGCCCTGATATGGCTCTAAGCAGTCGGCTGTGCTTTAAACAACAATAACAATAAGGGGGACCTTTACACTTGTCCAGCGTTCTTAAGATGTCTTCAGCCTTGCGAGACAACTCTTTGATGTTACTGTCTGCTCTTCTATCGTGTCGCCTTAGATGAAGATGCTAAATATTCCCCTACAGCATCTTTCTCAAGTTCTGCTTCACACCTCTTCAAACACGTACATAGCCAGTAGCACCGCTAGGTGTCTATACAGCCGCACAAAAGTCATAAGACTTGATTCTGTTACATGCAAAATTCTGTATTCATGAATATAAATGTAAAATAAATGTTTGAGAAAAAGACCAATACACAAGGGTAATATAGTTATTTTTGGTCATTTACAGATGATCTGAAGAAAGTCATGAGCAACTGTCTCAGCTGGACATCATTTTAGACATTCCCAACATGGACGGTACCATTGAGGTCCCAGAACCCGTATGATTCCCAGAAAAAAAAAAAAAAAATCACCCCTGCCATGTCAGTGTAGCTGGCAAGCCAAACAGCCACACTTGTCCAGAATGTAGTCGATGAAGGCGAGTGTACAGTATGTGTGTGTGAGAGAGAGACAGAGACAGAGACAGAGAGACAGAGAGTGTGTGTGAGTGTGTGTGGTGTGGAGGGGGAAGGGGAGGGGCGCGCGCAATAAGTGTGCATGTATTTTTTTGCCGTCCGTACTGGTCTGAAAAAGGCATTAGAATAAACAGAGCACCTCAGTTAACTCAGGTTTACTGACGACAATATCGTCTTTGCAGAGAGTCTCAAGCAAATGCAAAATATGCTGAACTAAATTAACGCCAAAAAAAAAAGTAGGACTAACAGTAAACTTGAGGAAAACAAAAATTATGGTCAACAACTACACCAACGACCTAGACAGAAAAGTAACGATAGAAAATGAAGAGCTAGAAATGGTCGACAACTACATACACTTAGGCCAACGCATCTCGGCAGAATCCTCCTTCAAAGAGGAAGAAATCAAACATAAGGTAGCCCTTGGCTGGCAAGCGTCTGGAAGAGCAAGTTCGGTTTTCAAGAATGGCAAAATTCCAACTGTCCCCAAACGAAAAGTCTACGACCATTGCATTCTGTACACAGACACGTACGGTGCAGAAAAGTGGAATCAAAGAAAACACTTCGCTAAGAAACTAAGAACCATGCATCAAGCACACGAAAGAATCATGCGTGGTATCACCTGGAAAGATCGCAAAACGGCTCAGTGGATCACAGAAAGAACAAAAAGTGCAAGACATCGTGGAAAGCATCAACAAACTGAAATGAAACTGGGCAGGACATGTCACCCGGAGAATGGACAATCGTTAGACAACAAAAACCACGTTCTGGATACCAAGAGACGGCACTCGCAATGGAGGAAAACAGAAAACTAGATGGAGAGACGATCTAGAAGGATTTGACAAGAACCGTAGAGGAATATCGCTGGAACGAAGTGAATGGAAGCAGCTGGGGAAGGTCCTACGTCCAACAACGGACTTTCGATGGCTGAAAGAGAGAGGGAAAAAAGTGATATGTGTACTTGATTTTCTTTTCCAGATTCTTTGTGTGTCCATGATTATGATGTGTTGGAACATGTTTTATTTGAAACAGGCTTAGCCCTGATAAGGCACAGAGCAGTCGGGTTGGCTTTAAACACTACTACTACTACTATTTCTACTACTACTTCTATTACTTCTACAACTATTACTACTGCTACTACAACAATAATGATAATAGGAATAGTGAGAGCGTTAAAAACTTTTTAACGATAACAACCATGATAATAATCTTATACGTTAATATGCATATGGCCAGTTTTTTTGTTAGTGCTTTTTCCCTGCGTATATGTCTTTGTCTACCTACGAAAGTGAATATTCTTATGGAATTTTGTTAAGGCAATTTTTTCTTTGCTCTCTTGGAATCTATCTTGCTACCTGTCTATCTAGTCATTTATATAGCTGTGTATCGATCCATCTATAACCATTTAATTGTTTAGATTAATGTCAATTCATTGAGGCTGCCCGCGTGGTGATGTCGGGGGCTCTTTCAGTATAAATAGTATCCCCGCCTTCTGGAAATTCTGTGCTAGAAATTTTTTTTTCTTCCTCTTTTGCTTTCTGTCATCTCTTCCTATCATTTTCTGCCTTGTTGGTCCATTCACTTGTACGTGTTCTCTTAGGATTGATGATTGAATACATGTATTACGTGCATTTTTGGCTCTAAGGAAATGAGATATGCGAAAGCAATTTTAGGTAATTTAGGCCTATTTTATATATGTTCTAGTGTCCTTATTTGTGTTTAACTTTTATAAACTTTTATTCAAGTATTTTTAAATCCCTTGTGCGATAAATTGGACGGACTGACCAACGCCAGGGGCATCTCCTTAGATTATGTGTGCGTGTGTGAATGCATTGATATATGTACTTAATTTTTTCTTTTTTTTTTCTTGTTGAAGTATTGTGTGTGTATTGAAATGGTCCTAGCCTTGATATGACTCAACGCAATCGAATGGGCTTTAAGTACAAATGACAATAACGATAACAATTCATAGAGACCGATTAATTTCTATATTAACTGATGTATACATCTTTTTAGTCTGTGCACGTACAATTTGTATTCACTTTGTTCCAGTGTGTCTTCAAAAGCGTTACGCTACGTATTCCACCTGAAAAGAGGAGCATCAGCAGCAGCAGCAGCAGCAGCGAAAACAGAACAAGAAGAACAAGAACGAGTAAGTCTTCTTTGGAATATGTTATAGACAACAGGAGAAAAACTCAACACAAATAAAAAGGAATAAATACAACTAAAAACAAACAAAAAATGCAAATAAAAACATAGCAAAGACACACACAATAAAAAGAAGGAAGAAAGAGGAAACGAAGAAAAGACAAGAGGAATCGAAGAAGAAGACAAGAGGAACAAAGAAGAAAGACAAGAGGAAACAAAGAAGAAAGACAAGAGGAAACAGAAGAAAGACAAGAGGAAACGAAGAAGAAAGACAAGAGGAAACAAAGAAGAAAGACAAGAGGAAACAAAGAAGAAAGACAAGAGGAAACAAAGAAGAAAGACAAGAGGAATCAAAGAAGAAGACAAGAGGAAAAAAGAAGAAAGACAAAGGAAACAAGAAGAAAGACAAGAGGGAACAAAAAGAAAGACGAGAGGAAACGGCGAACAAAGACAAGAAACGAAGAAAATCAGAACAGTTAACGGAGAAAATACAAGGCAGCACGAACAAGACAAAGGATGAGGACAACAAAAACGTGAGAGGAGACAAACAAATAACAAACAAACAAAAGAAAAAACCAGGAACGACAAACAGAACCAAAACAAAAATGGAAAAAAAACACAATTTTCGTCACCAGAAAGTCGGAAAAAAAACCCAGACAGTAACAAAAACAAAACAGAAACCCAGAGGAAAGAAAACATGACAAAACAGAAACGAAGTTAAAACACAAAGAAGAAAAGAAAAACAGAACAATACACAATGCACGGCAAGTCAACAACTATGCTTGTTACGCAATCAATAACAAGAGCATCAACATGGATACACAAAATGGAAACAAAAACAATAACGAAAAGAACACCAGAAAGAACGAAGAGCAAAAGGAACAAGAAGCAATACGACAAGCAACAGAAAAAGAACATCTGTGATGACAACAAAAGGCAAAAACTTCACCAGCAAATCGCCAAGAAAAGCACAAAGAACAGTGAAAGGGGAAAATCAAGAACAATAAACATGTCGAAAAGACTAGCAACACGAACAGGATCAAGAATGAAAAACAATGGAACCAGTACAACCAGGAGACAAAATCAAAACAACGGAAAAAGAAAAACGTCTAAAATCGCATAAAGAAGGCAAGCAACAAAACAAAACAGAATAGAAAAATGAGAAAAAGTGACAAACAAAAGAACAAAAAGGAAAGAGAAAATGGAGCAAAACGACAAAACAACAAAAATCGGCAAGAAGTCAAAGAAACAAAAGAAAAACAAAATCAACAAGAACAAGAGGAAGAACATGTACAGGAAGAACCAAGTGTAGAAAAGCAAAACGTACACCAGCAAGTAAACAGTAACAATATCAACACATGGCAGAATCAGAACTCCAAAGGCACGTAGTAACAGAGCAAACAAGAACGACAAGAAGAACCAAAACAAAAATGGAGAAAAAACATTCGTCACCAAAAAGTCAACAACAAAAAACACCAACAGTAACAAAAACACAAAACAGAAACCCAGAAGAGAGAAAACATGACAAAACAGAAACAAAGTTAAAACAAAAAGAAGAAAACAGAACAATACACAATGCACATCAAATCAACAACTATGCTTGTTACGCAATGAATACCAGAAGAAATAAAGAGCAAAAGCAACAAGAAGCAATCCGACAAGAAGCAATACGACAAGCAACAGAAAAAGAACATCTGTGATGACAACAACGGCAAAACCTTCCCTTCACCAGCAAATCGCCAAGAAAAGCACAAAGAACAGTGAAAGGGGAAAATCAAGAACAATAAACATGTCGAAAAGACTAACAACACGAACAGGATCAAGAATGAAAAACAATGGAACGAGTATAACCAGAGGACAAAACCAAAACAACGGAAAAAGAAAAACGGCTAAAACCACATAAAGAAGGCAAGCAACAAAGCAAAACAGAAAAGGAAAAATAAACAAGTGACAAACAAAAAACAAAAGAACTAAAGCGAAAGAGAAAATGTGAGCAATAATGACAAAAACAACAAAAGACGGCAAGAAGTCGGACAAAAGAAAAACAAGTCAACAAGAGGAAGAACAGGAAGATGCAAGTTAGAAAAGCAAAACGCACACCAGCAAGTATACAATAACAATGTCAACATCAACGCATCGCAGAACCAGAACACCAAAGGCATCTTGGAACAGACGAACAAAACTTTCCAGAAAGAACACACAAAAGACAGAAAAACACGAGAAAAAAGAACAAGAGCAGTAAGCACTAAAAGCAGCAAGAAAAAGAAAAACAAAACCAAATCAAAAAAAATTCTTAAGAGAAACAAGTACTGAAAGAGCAAGATAGAAACAGCAAAAGCGACAACACCAAAAACATAAGATAATGTCAACAAATAGCCGAAAAACACCAAGACAACACGAATTACAAAATCTAAGCGGAGCAAAAGCAAGAAGACATAAACGCAGAACAGGAGAATTATAACACGACATTACAGCTACAGAACACGAAAGAGAAAACCTCAAACAAAACAAAACAAAAACAAGCCAATACAGAAATAAAAATAACAGAAAAAAAAAAGAGAACAAGCAAGAACAGTACACAAACTGTGGCAAATCCATTACTATTATTGTTGCACAATCAAGAACAACAGTATCAATACGAAACATGACATGATATCAAAATCAATAACAGCAAGAAAATCTGGAGAATAGAAGAGTAAAAGGGTCAAGAAGCAGAGCAAGAAGAAGCAGAAAAGAACATCTATGACAGCAATAACGGCAAAGATATCAAGTCATCACCAAAATCACAAAGAAGAGTGGAAGGGGAAAAATCAAGAACAAAAAGTAAATCAAAGACAAGACAGCAACAAGACCAGGAATAGTAATGAAAAAAATACTAAACAAACATAACTAGTGGACGAAATCAAAAGCAACAACAAAAAACACCTGAAAAAAGAAAACGAGCAACAAAATAAAACAGAGGAAAACGAGCAACAAAAAAAAAGCAAGAAAAAACAAAAGGAAAACGGAAGAAAGATAAAAAAAAAAAAAGATAGAGCATTCATAACAAGAACAACAGAAACAAGAAACAAAAATACGAACATAAACAAATACCGCAAGAAGTCAAAGAAACAGAAGAACAACGAAGTCAACAGGAACAAGAGGGGGAACAAGTACAGGAAGAATAAGTGTACAAGAACAAAACACATCAGCAAGAATACGATCACAATATCAACCCATGACAGAACCAGAAAACCAAAGGCACCAAAGAACAGAACAAACAAACAAAAACTTCAGAGAGAATAAATTCAAGATAGAAAAACATGAGGAAAAAACTCAAAAGCAATAAGAACTACAAGAACGGCAAGAACAAGGAAAAGAAAAAGAAAAACAAAATTATTCGGAGAGAAAATAAAGAAAAAACAAAAGTAGGAACAGCACGAACATAAGAATAATATCAACAAAAAGCCAAACCACAACACCAAGGTCACTAACAACAACACGAGTTGCAAAGTGTAGTAGACAGAGCAAAAACAAGAAGACAAAGAAAGAAACGCACGACGGGAAAATGAAATAATACTAATTATAACAACTACAATCACACGAAAGAGAACCCACCCAGGTACCCCCCAAGGAAAGGAAAATAAGTAAACAAAAATCAGAAACGAAGAAAACAAATCGATGAAAAAAAAAAAAAAAAAGCAGAAAACAAGAACGGTACACGATAAATGGCAAATCCATAATTATTATTGCGCTATCAATAACAACGGTATCAACATGGATAAACAGATATAAAAAGAAAATCAGTAACAGCAAGAACACCAGGAGAAATGGAAGAGTAAAAGGGACAAGAAGCAAAACAACAAGAAGAAAAAAATCTGATAACAACAACGGCAAAACCATAACAAATCGCCAAGAAAAGCACGACGAAGAAGACTGGAACAGAGAAAAAAATCAACAAAAAATGAACGGAAAGACGAATAGCAACAAGACAAAAGAACAAGAATGAAAAAAAAAAAAGAAAACAATTAGGGGACAAAATCAAAAAAGAGACAAAAGAAAAAAGAAAAGAAAAACTGAAAAGATATGAAGGCGAGCAACAAAACAAAGAAGAACAAAAAAAAGAATGAAAAGAAAACAACAAAATAAAACAGTACAGGAAAACAAAACAAAAAATACACACAAATAAATCAAAGCCACGCAAAACCAAAACAACTGAAGGGGAAAAAAAAAGACTATTAATGACAAGAATAACAAAACCAATGCGAAGAAAACAAAATCATAAGCAAATACAGCAACATTTCTAAGAAACGAACAAAAGAACAAGCAACAAAGTCAAGAGAAAAAAAAAGAGGAACAAGCTACATGACAAACTAGAACACCAAACGGCACCAAGCAACAGCAACAAACCAAAAACTTCAGAGCAGAACAAACAACAAAATGAGACAAAGAGAGCAACAAGAACAAACAAAAACAGCAAGAACAAGAAAAAGAAAAATGAAAACAACAAAATTAAGAGCAGCAACAAAATCGCAAGTGGAGAAAAGGAACAATGCAGAAAAGGGAACAACTACAAAAGTAATAGTATGAAAGCATACAAACAAAGAAACGGACTACAACAACAAAACCCCACGAAAATACATAAGAACAATGTCAACACATGCTAGAACTACAAAAAAACAAAGCAAGTAAAAGAAAGCTATAACTTGAAAAACAAAGGAAAGCAGAAAAAAAGGCAGCAAAATTACGAGCAGCAAAATCAAAAACAAAGCGAAAATTCAGAATCTCAATATACAACATGTCAAACACAAAACAAAGGAACAGAAAGAACAACAAAGTCAACAACATAAACACAGAAAGAAACAAGAGAAATGATGTACAGAAAAGAACTGGAAGATGAAAACCCTCAACAGCAAGAGTATAGAACAATATCAACAAATAACAGAACTACAATATATGATCCCAGTAATATCGGAATAAAAAAAACAACAATGCAGAACCAAAAAATAAAGAAAAAATATAAAAAAGACCAAACCAAATCAAAAAGCAAATGGGAAAACAAGAAAACACACGAGCAAACACAAGAAGAGCCGAAAACGGAGTAAACATCCAAAGAGAGCAAAATCAAGAACAAAAACGAAGACAACTACAATTCAAAACACAGGCGCATCAAGAGCACCACTGCAAAAAATGAACAAAACGAGCGAGAAAACGAGCAACTGAATAACAAGCACACAAGAATAGCAACAGCAAAGTCAACAAGAACCTGAAGAAACAAGGACAGAAATAACAAGATAAAAAGAGCAAAAACAACAGCGAAAACATAAGAATGTCAACTGATAACGAAATCACAACAGCAACAGAATGAAAAAACATAAATAAGAAACTACCGAGTTGAACAGAAACAAGGCAAAAACAACTGCAAACAGGAGAATAAAACAAAAACTACTGTTATAACTACTATAACTCAAAACAGACACCCAAAGCAAAAAGGGAAAAAAGAAAAACGTCAACTGCAAGTCACCAAGAAAAGCACGAAGAAAAAGAGTGAAAGGGAACAATATCAAGAACAAGAATTATATAAAAAGGAAGAAAAACATCAAAAAAACGGGATCAAGATTATAAAGAAAAAGACGAAACGAATATCACATGGAAACAAAATCAAAAGAAAAACACAGCTTAGTAGAATTAAAAAAGCGAGCAACAAAACAGAAAAAAATGAACACAAAACAAAAGCAAAAGCACGAACAGAAAAAAGGGAAAGATATACTGATACCGACAGAAAGAAAATATGACATCAATAACAAGAACGAAGAGTGAAAATACGAACATAAAGGCGGACAACAAGAAGTCAAAAACAAATAAAAACAAAGGAAGGAATAACATAACAAGAACAAGAGAAGGAACAAGAACAGGACGAGCAAGTATAGAAGAGCAAAACGTACATCAGCAAGAATACAAAAATATCCAAAAAGAACAAAATCAAGAAAAAAGACAAGTACAACCCATGACAAAACGCAACGACGTCAGCAAAAACAACTACAACAAATCTTCAAAAACGAAACTAACAAACTGAAGAACAAAGACCAAAGTCAAAGAAAAGTCAAACGAGCAAACGAGAACAGCAACAACAAAGTCAACAAGAGAAGTCCAGATAAGACCAAGAACAAAAAAAAGCAAAAACGACAACAGCAAGAACAGAAGAACGATGTTAACAGATACCAGAACCACATCACCAAGAGCACCAACAAGAACACAAGATATTAATGAGCAGAATAAAAACGAGACAAAAGAAACACACAAGAGAATAAATCGACGACAAAACAAATGCTACAACTACAGCAACTAACAGGAACCAAAAAAAACAACAGGCACAGGAACAAGAAATTGAAGATTAAAAACAAAACAATAGAATAAACAAAATTAAGAACAAAGCAAATGACAACCAGAAGTAAACATACAATCAAAAACGCAATATCAGTCAAGAAAAAGAACACATCATCATCGTCATCAAGTGCCTTGCCACATGGCGTTGGCGATCATGGCCCTCCATATGCATCTGTCCCTTGTTGCCGCAAGCACATCTTCCACTCTGTCCTCTGCCACTCTGCAAATCTGTCCAATATTTTTCCATAGGTCTACCCTGGTGCTCTCTTGACTTCCAGCTTTCCTGTTGTGATCAGGTGCTCAATTCCCCTTTCCTCATAAAATAGCCTATAAATGTTGCCTGTTTTTTTCTAATCTTCCTTATCAATGATCTTCTTGTGTCTGCCTCCATCAACTGTCTCGTTTGTTTTCTGTGCTGTCCATGGAACTCTCAAAATTCTTCTTAAAAACCACATCTCGGCTGCCTCAATCTTGTTCTGGCTTTGCTTGTTGACTGTCCACGCCTCACAACCGTATAACATTATCGGTTCTGTATTACATTCAAGAACTCTCTTCCTGGTGTTAATAGATAGGCGTTTGTTGGTAAGAATGCTTTCCATCTTCTTGAATGCTGTTTTGGTTTGGCCGATTCTGCTGGCTATGTCTAAAGTACATCTGCCGTCTGGTGAAATGATCGTTCCCAGCTATTTAATCTTATCAACCTGTCTCAAGGTTGTGCCGTTTGCTGTTATTTTGCATGAGGGGATTTCATGTCTTTTACTGATTCCCATGACTTCAGTCGTCTTGCTGTTTAGCTCCAACCCCTTACCTTTGCTTTCTATTTCTAGTATATTCACAAGGTTTTGTAGGTCCCTTTCATTTTCTGCAATTAGCACGGTGTCATCTGCGTATCGAATGTTGTTTACTTTTTTCCTCCAACCTTTAATCCAGGGTATTCCTCCAGGTTTCTCGTGATATTTTTGCTGTAAAGTGAAAACACATCTGGTGACAAAACACAGCCTTGCAGCCTCGACAGAGGATGATTATCCATTTGAGTTCAGTGATAGTTGTCCGAACTAGTTGTCACTTGACTTCTGTTCTTTTGGAATATATATACTCCATCTGCTACGATCTATTGGTTGCTAATCTTCATGCTCCTGCATGTTGATCATAATTTTCTGGAGTCACTTGGGACACGCGCACATTTCCTCGTGCAGCAGGTAAGCTATTTCATTACAGCCAGATGACGATTTCAAGTGATGCTTTGCACTGATAACCGAAAGGCTTTCCTGTGATACTGTTCCAGACCTGTTTTGTCCATTGTGATCGTCCCTGATTTGGAACAATTTCCTGCCAAAACTGGAAGGGGTGTCTGAAGTAATTTTGGGTAGTCTTTTTGCTGCTGCTCCTCCTTGCCTGTTCTGCTTTGCTGAGGGCACTATTTCCTTTTTTTTTTGTCGATTTATGAAGCAGCTTTCATTTGTTTATTCAGAATCCTATTTTTCCTTCGGATATCCTCGTCTAATGCCAATGTGTGGATTTCTCAGGAGGGGTTTTCATCATCGGTTCTTTTACTCCACAGGCATCTCTACATGTTGCATATAGAGAGTATCTGAATGTGGTTAGTTTGAGTTTCAGTGTACATCAGCGCATCTAGTTTGTGGATTTCTTTATCCAGCTCTCCCATTCCTCTTTTGCACTTATGGACGGGTAGATAGATTGAATTTCTGGCGTAGCGTCACGTTTGAATAGTCGTCATGGATGTCCTCGGCACTGTAATGTCATTCTTGGTCCTGGTTTTCCGACATTGTATCTGCTGGCGCAGTGCGCTGCTGTTCAATCATCACGGCCCTTTTTCGTCCTGTGGATCCTCATGCCGGGCTTGGTAGAGAATCTGCTTCCACAGCACACAAGAATTCCCTTTTCGTCTGGTCTGTTGTGTATTTCAAGTCGGTTCTAGGTTGGCGCCAATAGATTCACCATTCTCTTCCCCTTTCGGTGAATCCTGGGAGCATCTTTCATTTTTGGAAGAAGAGGCAAATTGAAGAAAGGCAAGGTGGGGAGTCAGCCCACAAGTCCATAAAACTAGTCTTTCCCAGTGTCATCCTGTCTTGTGGACATCCTCTGAACTGTTCTTGAAAGTCTTGTCTAGTCACGTGTCAGTATCAAGAAACTGTGGGGAAAACGGGGCAGCAGAAGGTCCTCAGAGGAGAAACCCCCGTCAAGCAAAGTGTTTTGGCCCTGAACTCCTTACAGTCTAAGGGGACTGGACAGCATCTGGGTTATGAGTTTTCGATGCTCTTCTGTTGTGACGAAAGTTTTTTGGTTTTTGTTTTTGTATTTTTAGAAATCGGTCCTCCGTCTGGATTCGAAGGGTTGGAGAACTAAGGGAAAGGAACTTTGATGGCAGGAAGGGCGGGAGAACAAAGGGGAAGGATGTTTGATGGGGGGGGGGGGAGGGCGGGAGAACCAAGGGGAAGGAACTTTGATATGATGGGGGGGGGAAGGGTGGGAGAACAAAGTGGAAGGAACTTTGATATGATGGGGGGGGGGGGGAGGGCGGGAGATCCAAGGGGAAGGAACTTTGATATGATTGGGGGGGGGGGGAGGACGGGAGAACCAAGGTGAAGGAACTTTGATATGATGGGGGGGGGGGGAGGCAGGAGATCCAAGGGGAAGGAACTTTGATGGGGGGAAAGGCTGGAGAACCAAGGGGAAGGAACTTTGATGGGGGAAGGCGGGAGAACCAAGGGGAAGGAATTTTGATGGAGGGGGGGGGAAGGCGGGAGAACCAAGGGGAAGGAATTTTGGAGAGGGGGGAAGGCGGGAGAAACCAAGGGGAAGGAACTTTGATGGAGGGGGGAAGGCGGGAGAACCAAGGGGAAGGAACTTTGATGGAGGGGGGGAAGGCGGGAGAACCAAGGGGAAGGAACTTTGATGGAGGGGGGGGAAGGCGGGAGAACCAAGGGGAAGGAATTTTGATGGGGGGAAGGCGGGAGAACCAAGGCGAAAGAAATTCGGAATGAAGAAGGGCGGGAGAACCAAGGGAGGGTCCGGGAGACCTATGAGGAGAGAACCAAGGTGAGGGACCTGGGGAGGACAGGAAGACCAAGTGGGGGGGAAACATGGGGCGTTAGGGTGTGAGAATTTAGGGTGGGAATTTTGGGGGATTGGGAAGCTGGAGAACCAAGGGAAGAGAACTTCCGGGGGGGGGTAAGGACGGGAGAACCAAGGAGAGGGAACTTGGGTAGGGAGGGAACTTGGGGTAGGGAGGGCGATAGAACCCAAGGGAAGGGAACTTGGATAGGGAGGGCGGAGAACCAAGAGAATTGAATTGGGGGGAGAGGGGGAGGGCGGAGAGACCAAGTAGGGAACTTAGGGGGAGGGAGGTGCGAGAACCAAGGGATGGAAACTGCGGGGTGGGGGAGGGCGGGAGAACCAAGGAGGGAACTTGTGTAGGGGGATGACCAAGTGGAGAGGGAATTTGGAGTAGGGACGGCGGGAAAACCATTTTTATGGGGGAGGGAACTTGGGTGAGGAAGGGCAGGAGAGCCAAGGGGAATGAACTTCGAGGGGAGGGAGGGCGGGAGAACCAAGAGGAGGGAACTTCGGGAGGGGGGGAACCAAGGGAGGGAACTTGGAGTGGGGGAGGCGGGAAAACTAAGAGGAGGACTTGGGGGTAGGAAAACCCAAGCGGAGTGAACTTGGGGGGGGGCGAACACAAGGGGAGGAAGGCGGGAGAACCGAGGGAAGGGAACTTGGCATGTAGGGAGAACGAAGGGGAGGGAACTTGAGGGGGGGGGGACAAGAGAACCAAGGGGAGGCAACTTGGGGGTAGGGAGAACTAGGGGAATTGGGGTGGAGAGGGAGGGAACGGGGAGGGAATTGGGGTATGAAAACTAAGGGGAGGGAACTGGGGGGATATCCAGGAGAAACAAGGGAAGGAAAGTTGGGGGTAGGGGGAACCAAGGGGAGGAAACCTGGAGGAGGGAGGGTGGGAGAACCAAGGAGAGGTAACTTGGGGGAAGGAGAGAGGGCGGGAGAACCAAGGGGAGAGGGAACCTCAGGGGAGGGAGGGAGAACCAAGAGGAGATAACTTAGGGGAGGGAGTGCGGGAGAACCAAGGGGAGGGAACTTCTGAGTGGAGGAGGAGGGAGAACCAAGGGGAAGGAACTTCGGGGGGAGGGAGGGAGGGCGGGAGAACCGAGAGGAGAGAACTTCGGAGGGGGAGAACCAAGGGGAGGGAATTTGGGGTAGGGAGAGCGGTCGAACCAAGGGGATGAAACTTTAAGAGTATGATGTTTTCACATTTCTGGAATATGTTTTGTCATTTAGGAGTATGATGTTTTTGTCTTTTAGGAATATTATGGGTTTGGGGTTGTTTTTTTTTGTGATTTTGAGTATGATGTTTTTGTCACTTTGGAGTATGACATTTTTGTCAGTTTGGTATATAATGTCTGTCATTTTGGAGTATGATACACTTTGTCATTCAGGAATATCAACCTCTGTCAGTTTGGGTTTATGATCCAAGCCTTCAGTATTGCTCGGCTTCCAGTCATCATATTCTTTTGAAATTTTGCAAGTCGATAGTGGTATTTGGCAGAGAACGAAAGCGAAGACGAAAGTGCACGAGAGACTTTCTTTGACGAAGGTTTTTGGCTGTGTGATGATATAGTTTTTACGGACACCTGCGTACATACCGTTAAGTCCCTTGTAAGTACCCAGTATCTAGAAAACGCCCGTCCATGGTATCTAGTAATCCTTCACCCCCACCCTCATCCCACTTTGGAAATTCCCAGCACAGTTTTTGGAATGAATGACATCATAAGGTGTTGTGTGGTGTGTGTGTGGTGTGTGTGGTGTGTGTGTTGTGTGCGTTGAGGTGGTGTGTTATGTGTGCGTGTGTGTGGTGTATGTGTGTGTGTGTTATGTGTGTGTGTGTGTGTGAGTGTGTGTATGTTGTGTGTGTTGTTGTGTGTGTGTTGTGTGTGGTGTGTGTCCCGATATGTGGAAATGGGGAGAAGTCTTTAAAAATCGCCTCTCCCTGTAAAATGCCTCCACATACTGGAACAAATCATTATTCCCTTTGAAACAGAGCATGTTGATAGTATCTTGTGAACAACGACTCCCAACTTTAAGGTCATTTCCGTGCAAAGAGATTACGTTTACGGGATTTTTAGGCGTTTATTTGTTTGTTTGTTTTGTTTTTGTTTTTAATCACAGTGCAGTGATCTTAATTGCTCAAATAGCTCTTTCCTCCGCCTGCCCCCTCCTCTCTCTCTCCCTCTCTCTCTCTCTCTGTCTGTCTGCCTCTCTCCCTCTCTCTCTCTTTGTCTGTCTGTCTGTCCTTCTCTCTCTCTCTCTCACTCTCTTCTCTCTCTCTTCGTCTTGTCTCTGTTGTCTCTGTCTCTGTCTCTCTCTGTCTCACTAGAGTCTCTCTCTGTCTCAGTCTCTCTCTCTCTCTCTCTCTCTCTTCCTCCTCTCTCTCTCTCTCTCTCTCTCCTCTCGTGGTTACTAACGTTTTGCCTCTTGATTCCTTTTGTTGTTTTCTTTTTCTTGTGAGCGTATTTTGTATGTTTGTTTGTTCGTGTGTGTGTTTTTTTTTTTATTTCATTAATGGATTTCCCCTTTATGTTTTATAATTTTATGCTTAAAACTCTGTGAGATAAATCTAACGCGACCTAATCCCACCACCACTGAACAACGAAATGTTTTCAAGTTTCAAATTTCAACTCTCCCCCCCCCCCCCATTCTCTCTCTCTCTCTTCCCATCTCTCTCTCCCTCCCTCCCCCCTCTCTCTCTCTTACACATACATACACACACACACGCACGCACGCACACAAGTGCGTTTTCAAAACAACCCACAACAAAAATTCAAAATGGCGGCGTCTACCCCATTAGCAAAATCGTTTGATCTTTCGTTAGCTCGCACGATGAAGGAAATAGAGACCATTATTTCCTTCTGTGATCATATATCTCTTCATCCTCGCCCTTCGAGCTTTCAAACTTTCGTTCAAGTCCCTGAGGTGCCAGCCATTCTTCCTCCGCAAGCCTTCCTGCTCCAGTTCACAGAATCATTGGGGTCACAAAGTTCGAGACAAGTCAATACAACGGAAGCGGAAGAAAAACGGTGGGCAAGGGAGTAATTGAGTTGTTGCACCGTTCGTCTTCTGGCATTTCTGATCGAGGTCTGTGAAATGTATACCTCTCTTGAATACGCAGACGAAATCTTGTTACGTTCACGATCTTTTTGTAATAGCTGCAGTGGATGTTTGAGATAATGAGGTTTTATTTAGAAGTGTGCTCGATATTCATTGTTTATTTCAAATGTCTACGCATTGGGTTGGTTTTTTTCTGTTTTGTTTTGTTTGTTTTGTTTTTTGTCCCAGCCATCGTA
This sequence comes from Monoplex corrugatus, assembly GCA_030674185.1. Lineage (NCBI taxonomy): Eukaryota > Metazoa > Mollusca > Gastropoda > Littorinimorpha > Ranellidae > Monoplex > Monoplex corrugatus. The sequence goes on from JAPXFY010000024.1 coordinate 18,887,422, forward strand.
GTCATTAGATGTTTGTTGTCTGCTTTCCACTTGTTATTATTTAGATTGTTTATTTGGTGGTTGTTGGTTGTGGTTGTTGCCCTGGTGGGTGGTGGTTGGTCTAGGTTGGTTGGTTTGGTGTACTGTTGGTTTGTTGGTTTTAGCTGGTTTGGTTGGTTTTTGTTTGTTTGTTTGCTTGTTTGCTTGTTTGTTATTTTCCATTTGTTATGCTTTCCATTGTCTGTTTGTTGCTTGTTTGTTTCTTGTTTGTTCTTCAATTTGTTGCTTGTTTGTTTTGTTCTTCATTTGCTGGTTGGTGGTTGGTTGGTTTCTCAATCCTGAGACCGAACGGTCAGGATAGTGTGGGATGGATTGGGGTTAGCGTTGGATATCAGACTGTTGTTTGCATAGTGTCTTGATTTACGATTTGGAAAATAAGATCATCAGAACATAATACATACATAGATGAAACGAGTTTAATCAGCCAGATTAGCAGGCCGCAAATTCGCAGCAATGGCTCTGTCAGTCACAACGACAAAGCACACAACAAAACAAACAAATTCACAAGGCTTAGGACAAAACGACAGATCAGTCATGCCATGATGTTTCGTTGAGTTGAGAAAAATTATCTGTCAATCAATCAATCAGTCAGTACCTTGTTTTGTCTGTTCCTGTAGAGTTGATGCTGTTATCAGTCGATTACTGGACTGCCTTTTCCTGTAATCCTGTGTTGTTATCTGTAATGCGTTCATCTTGATGTCATTCCAGCAATTTTTATTTATTATTCATTACTCTTTATTATGTATTCATTTTTATTTATTGTTTGTTATTCATTTTTCATATTCATTCATTCATTTATTTGTTATTTATTACTTTTATTTATCATTGTCATTTACTCGTCATCATTTATGTATTTAATTTGTTGTTTTCTGTTCTTGAGTTATCATTCATGAATTTTCATTATTACAGTCTTTATTAGTTGTTATTTATCTGTTTTGCTAGTAGCAGTCAGTCATGTGATTAGTTAGTTTGTATTTTAGCTAGCCAGTTATTAGTTAATTAGTTAGTTAGTAGCTAGTAACTAGCAGTTAGTTAGTCATTAGTCAGTCAGTCAGTCGCAGTTAGTCAGCGTTAGCATCAGTCAATTAGTCAGACAGTTAGTTAATTGATTAGTTAGTTAATAGTCAATTGGTTAGTCAGTCAGTCAATAGTAGTTAGTCAATTGGTTAGTTAATATTGGTTACTAAGTCAATTAGTTAGTTAGTTATCATTTATTATTTATTTATTATCATTATTTACGCTGTTTATGTAATTACACTATTATTATCTATGTGCAGTTTTTTGTGTATTTTTATTTCATAATATCTTAAATTGATGAATTTATCATGTGAAATTGTGGCTGTGTTTCCCAGCAAGAGTGTAATGGCATATGACCTGATAATACCAACTTCACTAACCCTGCTACCCCTCTCGCCAAGATTGGAAAAGGAGATGCCAGATTTAGAAGGATGTTTTGTCTTCGACACAACACCTGTGGTCTTGTCTTTGACAAGACACCTCACAGAATCTGGGATGTACTGCGATTTCGACGTAGAACTGGCAGTTTTTAAAGACAAATGGCTGTGGTTGTTTTACCACTGGTGTCAAATAAAGTTTGCATGCTAAAATGAATGGTGATTTGTTGATTGTTGAGCTCAAAGTTACAACCCATGAAATGCGTTGTTTGAAAAGGGCTGTCGACAAGGCAGGATTCCGCAAGGGCAAATGCCATTGAGCAATCCTCTTATCCTTTTAAGACACCCCCCCCCCCAACTCCAGAGGGAGAGTTCTACCACGTTTTCATATACTTTAACCCTTTGACTCCTGTACCGTGTCCATCTGCATCTTACATTACCATCACGCTAGCGAAGCAAACACTTAACCGTTTGATTCCCTCATCCTATCCACCAGGAAGCTGGTAGATAGGGTGAGGGAGGAATCAAAGGGTTAAGTTTTTGCATGTTGGTCGGTAAGGGATGAGGGTGGGTGCGGGAGTCAAAGAGTTAAAATGAGACACCAATGTAGCTTCTTTTGGTAATTGAAGTCAGCAGATATTGATCTGTCTGGCGTGCTTTTGATGGTTTGGGGGCAATTGTTTGTTTGTGATATGATTCTTGTATCTGATGTTTGTGATATGATCCTTGTATCTGATGTTTGTGATATGATCCTTGTATCTGATGTTTGTGATATGATCCTTGTATCTGATGTTTGTGATATGATCCTTGTATCTGACGTTTGTGATATGATCCTTGTATCTGATGTTTGTGATATGATCCTTGTATCTGATGTTTGTGATATGATCCTTGTATCTGACGTTTGTGATATGATCCTTGTATCTGACGTTTGTGATATGGTCCTTGTATCTGACGTTTGTGATATGATCCTTGTATCTGACGTTTGTGATATGGTCCTTGTATCTGACGTTTGTGATATGATCCTTGTATCTGACGTTTGTGATATGATCCTTGTATCTGACGTTTGTGATATGGTCCTTGTATCTGACGTTTGTGATATGATCCTTGTATCTGACGTTTGTGATATGGTCCTTGTATCTGACGTTTGTGATATGATCCTTGTATCTGACGTTTGTGATATGCTTTCTGGATGTTTGTGATGTCTTGTATCTGTTGTTTGTGATATGATCCTTGTATCTGATGTTTGTGATATGATCCTTGTATCTGATGTTTGTGATATGATCCTTGTATCTGATGTTTGTGATATGATCCTTGTATCTGATGTTTGTGATATGATCCTTGTATCTGATGTTTGTGATATGATCCTTGTATCTGACGTTTGTGATATGATCCTTGTATCTGACGTTTGTGATATGATCCTTGTATCTGACGTTTGTGATATGATCCTTGTATCTGACGTTTGTGATATGATCCTTGTATCTGAGTTTGTGATTGATCCTTGTATCTGAGTTTGTGATATGATCCTTGTATCTGATGTTTGTGATATGGTCCTTGTATCTGACGTTTGTGATATGATCCTTGTATCTGACGTTTGTGATATGATCCTTGTATCTGAGTTTGTGATATGATCCTTGTATCTGAGTTTGTGATATGATCTTTTTATCTGATGTTTGTGATATGATCCTTGTATCTGAGTTTGTGATATGATCCTTGTATCTGATCGTTTGTGATATGATCCTTGTATCTGACGTTTGTGATATGATCCTTGTATCTGAGTTTGTGATATGATCCTTGTATCTGATGTTTGTGATATGTCCTTGTATCTGACGTTTGTGATATGATCCTTGTATCTGACGTTTGTGATATGATCCTTGTATCTGACGTTTGTGATATGATCCTTGTATCTGATGTTTGTGATATGATCCTTGTATCTGACGTTTGTGATATGATCCTTGTATCTGACGTTTGTGATATGATCCTTGTATCTGACGTTTGTGATATGATCCTTGTATCTGACGTTTGTGATATGATCCTTGTATCTGATGTTTGTGATATGATCCTTGTATCTGATGTTTGTGATATGATCCTTGTATCTGATGTTTGTGATATGATCCTTGTATCTGATGTTTAGCATCATGCATACACAGTCTGGCAGAAGGTGCTGTGGGCCACAATGAAGAAAATGAATGATCAACGCCATCCAGCAACCAGAACTCGAAGCAAACTGTGCGGTATTTACACAGGGTGCTGTGCTATTGGGGAGTAACCGGTTCTGTACTCCGCGCGGAGTTAGTCTGGGCTGTCTTCTGTCTCCAACACTTTTAAAACTTTTTTTTTCTGGATCGCATCATGACTGACCAGTCTTGAGACAGGTTGATAAATTTAAATATCTGGGAACGATCATTTCACCAGACGGCAGTTGCACGTCAGAACTAGCACAGAATCAGCCAACCCAGAACAGCATTCAAGAAGATGAAAAGCATTCTTACCAACAGTTGCCTATCCGTTAACATCAGGAAGAAAATTTTTGAAAGAACCGATAATGTTATACGGTTGTGAGGCGTGGACAGTCAGCAAGCAAAGCCAGAACAAGATTGAGGCAGCCGAGACGTGATTTCTAAGAAGAATGTTGAGAGAGTTCCATGGACAGCAAAGAAAACATACGAGACAGTCTTGATGGAGGTAGACACAAGAAGATCATTGATAACGGATATTAGGAAAAGACAGGCAACATTTATAGGCCATTTTACGAGGAAAGGGGAATTAGAGCACCTGGCCACAACAGAAACGCTGGAGGGAAAGAGAGCACCAGGTAGACCAGGGGAAAAATATTGGATGGACTTGCAGAGTGGCTGAGGACAGAGAGGGTGGAAGATGTGCTTGCGGCAACAAGGGATAGATAATATGGAGGGCCATGATCGCTAACGCCATGCAGCAGGACACTTGATGATGATGATGATGATCAAGACTGATGTACTTGAAGATCATGTCAGCACATTCAGCATGAGAGGAAGAACTGACACGATCTTTGAGTAAGAACTAGCAAAGCTCGTCAAAAAAATAGACGAAATGTGGACGAGATATGGCATGAAAATCTACCCGACTGCTGGCATAACTGTCCATGGACTGAAGTTAGGAACTGTGTGAAAAATTCACTTCTCTGGAATCCATCATAAACTGTCTCACCTGTCTCACCTTCAGCGTCACCGGGGTTCGGTGCTGGACGCTGCACATCTCGAGGCTACCATCTCCCTCCAGGCCGCTCTGTCTTGATTGTGTGGACAATTGTTTTAATCTATAGGCCACTGATGTTGGTTATGTTCTCAATGTATGAGACTGGAGGTCTGACTTTCTTCCTTTTTTGCCATGTTTTTCCTTGAAAGATGGTTGCCATGAGGTCTGTGTTCTTGTTGTGATTAAGATGGGCTGGGAACAGGCCCTTTGTACAATGTCCGTCTGTAGTTATCATGTTGTTGTGTTGTTGTTTTTTTTATAGTTTTTTCTGATGTTTTTTTCTCTTGTCGTTCGTGTAACCCAAAGAAATCCTTTGAGATTAATTCAAAATTCTCTCCATCTCTCTTACGCTTTCTCTCTGTCTCATTCTTTGTCTCTTTCATACACACACTACATTCACAAACAAACGCTCGCGCACACACACATCCCACACAAACATACAAACACGCGAGTACATACAGAGAGAGACACACACAAACACACACACGTAAACACACACGCAAACACATACGCAAACACACAAACATAACACACAAAACACACATACACACAAATGCACAAACTACACACTCACACATCATCGCCATCATCATCATTACTATCATCATCATGAACCATTTTATCGTCAGATTAGCATTAAAGTTGTACTAACCCACACATACACACTCAACTCACTCACACACAAAACCCCCCTCTCCAACATGCACACACTCACACAATCACCACACACACATACTCGCACACACACACTCACACACACTCACACACACACACACACACACACACTACACACACCACACACTCACACACACACATACACACACACACTCACTCACACACAACCCCCTCTCCCACACGCACACAACACATACACACACACTCGCACTCGAACACACACACACGCACTCTCCCTCTCTCTCTCTCTCTCTCTCTCTCTCTCTCTCTCTCTCTTTCTTTTCTCTCTCTCTCTCTTTCTTTTTCTCTCTCTCTCTCTGTCTGGCTGGCTGGCTGGCTGGCTGGCGCTCTCTCTCTCTCTCTCTCTTTCTCTCTGTCTCTGTCTGTCTGCTCTCTCTCTCTCTTTCTCTTCTCTCTGTCTCCCTCTCTCTGTCTCCCTCTTTCCGTCTTCCATCCCTCCCTCCACTCCCCTCTCTCCGCCAATCCATAAACCAATAATCTCCCCGGACACCCCGAGGCATGTCACATTAAGATTTCAACCGAATTTGATGCTGACCATCGTAACCATTTAGAGGACATGACAAAATGGCACGCTTATCGAATCACACCGTGAGAGAGAGAGAAACAAAATCCCCCCCCCCCCCCCTACAATATCCTCGGCTTAAAAACCCGCCAAACACGCGCCGAAGCAAATCATCTAAATGCTACTGAAACTCTCACCCGATTACGCGACATCAATAGAAAACATTACGCAAAAACAATTACAGATCTGATTGCATTTGTACGATCATTATTCCTGTTCGGTGCGTTACCCCTTTCGACTCAGGGGGGTGTGTGGAGGTGAGGGGTGGGGTTGGGTGGGGGGGAGGTTGGGTTAAGGGTGGGGGTGGGAGGTGGGTGGACAAACGAGGAAGAAGACCAAAAAAAAATACCGCTTAAAACAATACGAAAGCCACTGCTGAAGGTATGTGTGTGTGTGTGTGTGTGTGTGTGTGTGTGTGTGTTTGTGGTGGATGGTTTGGTGGTGTGTGTGTGTGTGTTGTGTGTGTGTATGGTGGTGTGGTGAGTGTGGGGTTTGTGTGGTGTGGTGTGGTGTGTGGTGGTGGGTGTTGGTTGTGTCGTGTGTGATGTGTTGTGTAGTGTTGTTGGCGGTAGAGGCGGGGGAGGTGGGGATGGATGGGTTTTGTGAGTTTGAAAAGGGTTGTTGTGTTTTGTGGTCGATATCCATTGTTTTTAATGTTCAACTGCCTGTTCTTTTTCTACGCTCTATGGAAGACGTTGGGACGTATTGGGGATATTTGAGTCGAGTGGCGCTGTGGAGCGTTTGGGGGTGGTTGTTTGGGGGTTTGGGTGGGGATAAGGGTTGGTGCGTGGGGGTGGGGTGGAGGGGGAGCTGTGATTGAGTTCATTTTCTCTTTAAAACAACTTGACGTAATTGGAGGACTCGCGTCAAGCCTGATGATGCTCTTCCACTTCCTCCCTCTGCCGCTTCCTTCCTCGTTGCTCATGTTAGTTTGTATGCTGTCTCTGTCTCTGTCCATCCTATATGTCCGTCTGTCTGTCTGTTCTCTACTCTACTCCTCTCTCCTCTCTCTGTCACTGCCTATTGTCACTGTCTGTCTGTCTGTCTGTCTGTCTGTCTGTCTGCTCCTTCTTGTCACTCTCATTGTCATTGTCACTGTCACATGTCTATCTGTCTATCGTGTTTGTCTGTCTGTCTCTCTGTCTCAGTCTCATGTCTCTCTCTCTCTCTGTCTCTGTCTCTCTCTCCTTCTCTCGTCCTCTCTCTGCGTCTCTCCCTAGCTATCACCACACACTACACACACACACAACACATACACACCACATATGCACACACATACATGTATGCACACACACTAACGTACACATAAACACAAGCAACGACACGCATTCCCTCTCTGTCTGTCTATCTGTCTCTCTGTCTGCCTCTATGTCTGTCTCTCTGTCTATATCTCTGTCTCTATTCTGTCTCTTATCTCTGTCTCTATCTCTCTCTCTCACTCTCTCTCTCTCTCTCTCTCTCTCTCTCTCTCTCTCTCTTCGTGTGAATGTGTGTGCGTGCATGTGTGTGTGTGTGTGTGTGCTCGCGTGCGTGCGTGCCCGCGCGCGCGTGTATGTGTCCGTGTGTGTTACTCGGATGTAAATATGCATTCTGTTCGGGTCCCTACTGTGCAGACAGTTTGTTGATGTGCAGTCTACATACTCCGTTTTCGGTGAGTGCACCACCTGTTGTCTAGAGAGCAGCAAGTTGCCCTGGTGAGGTTGCGCACTGGTCACAATAGGCTGAACAGCCACATGTACCGCAAACTGAAGCTGGCGCCCTCCCAACCTGTCCCTGCGGTCAAGAAGACCAAACCACGGAGCATAATTATACTCCAAAGATGTCCCCTTCACCAGGTGGCAAGACAGGACGTGTGGCCGACAGACACTCCGCTGACAACCAAACTCCATGGCTGCAGACAGGAGCTGGAAAAGACGGCTGCATTCATCGCCCGGACTCAGATGATTGTGTAGCAGCATACGCCCAAGAAGAAGAAGAAGAAGGTGGGTGTGCATGCTTGGCGTTTTCATGTTTTCACAAGCCACTGGACGTTTTACTTGACGACTATTTGATATTCTGTCTGTGAATGCATACCATTGGAACGTGAGCACGAAAAACTTGGTATATTTTATCTAGTTTTTCTGATTTCGTTTAGTCATAGACTTCTGTTTCAGCCGCAATTGTTATTGTTATTGTTGTTTAAAGCCCAGCCGACTGCGTAGAGCCATGTCAGGGCTATAACCGCTTTAAAAATATACAAAACAGGCCGCACTTCGTGTTTGTCTAAACGTCGGATACTTTTTTTTAATAGTAGTTGTTTATTTATCTATTTGTTATTTCCTTTTTTAAAATTTCTATTATCTATCTGTATGTTGTTTCCGTTTTAAAATTTCTATTATTTATCTGTATATTATTTCCGTTTTAAATTCCTATTACTTATTTGTATGTTATTTCCGTTTTAAATTCCTATTACTTATTTGTATGTTATTTCCGTTTTAAATTCCTATTACTTATTTGTATGTTATTTCCGTTTTAAATTCCTATTACTTATCTGTATGTTATTTCCGTTTTAAATTTTCTATTGTTTATCTGTATGATATTTCCGTTTAAATTTTCTATTGTTTATCTGTATGATATTTCCGTTTTAAAATTTCTGTTATTTATCTGTATGTTATTTCCGTTTTAAATTCCTATTACTTATCTGTATGATATTTCCGTTTTAAATTTTCTATTGTTTATCTGTATGATATTTCCGTTTAAATTTTCTATTGTTTATCTGTATGATATTTCCGTTTTAAAATTTCTGTTATTTATCTGTATGTTATTTCCGTTTTAAATTTCTATTGTTTATCTGTATGTTATTTCCGTTTAAATTTTCTATTATTTATCTGTATGATATTTCCGTTTTAACATTTCTGTTATTTATCTGTATGTTATTTCCGTTTTAAATTCCTATTACTTATCTGTATGTTATTTCCGTTTTAAATTTTCTATTGTTTATCTGTATATTTCGTTTAAATTTTCTATTATTTATCTGTATATTTCCGTTTTAAAATTTCTGTTATTTATCTGTATGTTATTTCCGTTTTAAATTTCTATTGTTTATCTGTATGTTATTTCCGTTTAAATTTTCTATTATTTATCTGTATGATATTTCCGTTTTAACATTTCTGTTATTTATCTGTATGTTATTTCCGTTTTAAATTTCTATTGTTTATCTGTATGTTATGTGATGATAACGAAGGACGCTTCCGTTGATCCAAAGGAAGAGTAGGCATGGTGCTGGTGTTGTCCGCATGGTAAGGGTCTTCATGATGGCCACAAGACCGATTCTGGAGGCAGTTTGCTTCTCCAGGTACTGCACGAGAAGCACGCTTTATTTCAATTTTTTTTCTTTTATTGAAGTTTAGGCAAAAATTCATACAATATAAATATAAATTGCTTTTTTGTAGAACACACACTCAAATAGATATCCTACATGACGATCCAAATATACAGATAGGTGTGCATGCTCATTTATGATTAAAACACACATACACATACACATACACATACACATACACATACACATACACATACACACAGAGACAAACATGCACGCGCACGGACACATACACACACACATACACACAGACAAGCATGCACGCGCACAGACACATACGCACACACGTACACACACATACACACTCGCACGCGCGACTGCGCGCACGCACGCACGCACTCGCGCACAAATACACACACACAGGAACGCACGCACATGCACACACACACACAAACACACGCACACAAATATATATATCATATATATATATATATACATATACATATATATATATATACACATATACATATATAAGTATAGATAGATAGATAGATAGATAGATAGATAGATAGATTAGATAGATTAGATAGATAGATAGATTAGATAGATAGATAGATAGATTAGATAGATAGATAGATTAGATAGATAGATTAGATAGATAGATTAGATAGA
>JAPXFY010000024.1:18902319-18904819 GCA_030674185.1 Monoplex corrugatus
AAGTCATGAATATATCACACTGAAAGTGATAACAACGCTAACAAAAATGACAATCATTATGATAATTATAACGATATACAAAGCCATGAATATATCACACTGAATAGTGATAACAACGCTAACAAAAATGACAATCATTATGATAATTATAACGATATACAAAGCCATGAATATATCACACTGAATAGTGATAACAATGCTAACAAAAATGACAATCATTATGATAATTATAACGATATACAAGCATGATATATCACACTGATAGTGATAACAACGCTAACAAAAATGACAATCATTATGATAATTATAACGATATACAAAGCCATGAATATACACACTGAATATGAAACAACGCTAACAAAAATGACAATCATTATGATAATTATAACGATATACAAAGTCATGAATATATCACACTGAATAGTGATAACAACACTAACAAAATGACAATCATTATGATAATTAAACGATATACAAAGTCATGAATATATCACACTGAAGTGATAACAACGCTAACAAAAATGACAATCATTATGATAATTATAACGATATACAAAGTCATGAATATATCACACTGAATAGTGATAACAACGCTAACAAAAATGACAATCATTATGATATTATACGATATAAAAAGCCATGAATATATCAACTGATAGTGATAACAACGCTAACAAATGACTATCATTTATGATAATTATAACGATTACAAAGCCATGAATATATCACACTGAAAGTATAACAACGCTAAAAAAAATGACATCTTATGATAATATAAACGATATGACTCACTCTAAGTAATAATAACAACAACATTAATTATAACAAGATAAGTCACATTTAAATCATAATAAGAACAATAACAAAATGACAATCATCATAATAACCATAACAACATGACATTACGTGTAAATGATAATCATACCAACACAACATAATGGCAAGGCACATCTGACAACAACACTCATAAACATGGTAACACAAAGAGATGTAAACATATTCATGAACAAATTCGAAATTACTATAAAAAAAAAAAATTTAAATTCTTTTCGCCCAGGTGTTAGAAAATCCACGCAGGTGCGTGTTGTGTGACTATGTCTGGGGGGTTGGGGTTTGTGATCTCCCTACCCAAATGGCCATTCTTAGCCTGATTGGCTCTACGCAGTCGGCTGGGCTTTAAACAACAATAATAATAACAATCTGCCATTCGTTTGTAAACAAGGAAAACTCGATGGCATGGTCCTTCAGATGGGATGACACAAGAAAGACATTGATACAGGAGATTGTTTAGGAAGTTTTAATATAGAACGAAAGCTTATACGGTTGTGAGTGGAATCAACAAGCACAGCCAATTGAGGAAAGGGGAATTAGAGCACCTGGTCACAAAGGGGAAATCTGGAGGGAAAGAGAGCACCAGGTAGACCCAGGGGAAAATATCGGACGGACTTGCAGAGTGGTGAGGACGAGAGGGTGGAAGGTGTGCTTGCGGCAACAAGGGATAGATACATATGGAGGGCCATGATCGCCAATGCCATGCGGCAGGGCACTTGATTCAGATGAAAATGGCGACCATGTGACTTCGGGAGCTGGGTGATGTTTGTCCAAAGAGCGGTAAGGCATTGGTGTTGTGGGTCCCATCCAGCACCATCGGTGTGTTTTTTGTTCGCTCCACACAGTAAAATTTTGAATAACGAATTTTTTTTTTTTTTTTTTTTTTTTTTTTGCAACAGAAACTGACGGGACGTGAAACAGGTTTGACAGTCCACACTGGTGTAAAAGTGGAATGCTGAAAGAAGAACAGGCTGAGACTGTTGGGTAACAAACAAGCTAATGATCTTTGCCTCCATGCCCCCCCCCCCACACACACACACCACACACCACCCCCACCTCCCACCTCCACCGGCCCAGGTATTCACTTCCCCTTCCCCCACCCCCTCCCCCCAAATGATTTCTCCTCTCTCTCTTAATTAGCCCAGCGGCGACTTGTCACGGCAAATGGCATCTTCTGAAAACGGGCGACTGGTCCTCCCAAGTTCGGCGAACTGCTGCCGCCAAACAGCCTCCGCCGTCAGACAAACAAGGGCTCGTCACAACGCACGCGCGCCAACCCTCGTCTCTTCCACGTCAGTGCACGCGCTGCCAGTGAAACTGACCCTCTCGCCAGGTAATTGACAGGGTCTGAGGAGATAGTGACAAGGTAAGAGAGGTGAGGTGGATGGGGTGGTGGTGTGTGGTGGTGGTATAGTAGGTGAGGGGGAGGGGAAGGAAAGAGGTGCGGAAGAAGAAATGGTGGGGACGGAGGGCAGGGGGGTGAGGGTGGACAAGATTCGTGACAGTTGTCTTTTCTTTTCGGGTAACAAGCTAGGGTGGTTGGCGCAGAGGTATACGGCTCTCCTTCCTCCCTCCTCCATCCTCCCTCATCTCTCCTCCCTCTTCCACTTTCCAGTTCTGAGAGTAGGGGGGTTGAATCTAGCGCGAGAAACGTCTTGATGCGTGGTGC
>JAPXFY010000024.1:18909819-18922319 GCA_030674185.1 Monoplex corrugatus
CCATCCCAGGGAAGTGGGGGGAAGGGGGACTTTTCTCATCCTGTACCGACACCACCAGAACAACAATGATGTTAAGATGGGACAGTGAGAAGGTCAGTTTTAATGTAGCGCACCCCGGGATTCGAACCCACAACCATTAGCATGTGAATCCGAATCCGAACGCTCAACCAATTGAGCTACTGGGGCCCGCAATTCAAGGGTCGAGGGTTTGACCCTTATATATCTGGGCTACAGTCGACGGTAGCTTGTTGGTTCTAGGGGTGTGGTTCTTGTTTAGGATGCAAGAGGTCCTGGTTTCAAATCCTGAACCAGCCTTTATTAATTATGTGGTCATGTTAACTCCGGTGGTCAAAGCGCCTTGTTGATAACGTAAGGGTTGTGGGTTCGCCTATAAAGCTTGTCACAGGGTTAATGCTCTTTGTTGTTTGTTTGTTTGTTTGTTTTGTTTTTGTTTGTGTTTGATTTTTTTGTTCATGTTTTTTGGGGGGGGTTTGTTTGATTTTTGTCTCTGTTTTTGTTTCTGTTTTTGATTTTTTTTATCGTTCTTGTTTTTGTTTCTGTTTTTGGTTTTATTTTTGTTTTTGTTTTTGTTTTGTTCTTTTTTTTTTTTGTTCTTGTTTTTGCTTCTGTTTTTGTTTTTCATAGAGCCGTAGACTCAAGACCTGATGTGTCGAGTTCACTCTTAGCCAAGAAGGAAAAGAAAGAAAGAAGGAAGAAAGAAAGAAAGAAAGAAAGAAAAATGCTTCCTTGCTGTCTATCTTAAGCGTCAATCACATGGTGGAATTAGTTTAGTGTTTCATAGATCCATAACCCTCCTTTCCCCCTCCACCTTCTCCCCATATTTCAAGACCCTATCAGAGCTTAAGGCTTTTGTGCAGGCTTAAGGAGTCTGCCAGATAACTACCTGCATATTTGGGTGGCGCGCATATGGAACTGTCCGAGTACAGTAATCCTTCTTGAAAAACTCTGAACTCTAAACTCACACCGATCGTCAATAGTTAAGTTACACAAACGTGGGTCTGTCAGTCTTAAATAATATAACCTTCCGATTTTCTCTGATGCATGTGAGCACGTTGCTTTTGTTCACACTGTGTAGGCGGTATGTCGCTGCACAGTCTGTATACTCGGTGGAACGTGCACGTTTTGATGTTTCCATAAGCCACCAGACTCTGACATGACTTACAGGATGTTTAACCTGCGTATTTGTTGTTCTGAGTGCGCATCGTACACACCAAGGGTGTTCAGGCACCAGCATATCTTTTTATTTTTCGTCCCATTTTCTACGTCATTTTAATGGCCACAGAAGCTGGCACGGTTTTTACAATGCGATAATGATGATAATGTCGATGGAGGATTATAGTCATGATGCTATGGAGTTCCATCTAGGATTGAGACTGCGTGACAGGGCTGTACTCCACGCTTACCATCATAACATATCCTGGCGTCAACCAGGCCCGAGAGGTACAGACACCTGCAGTGTGTACAGAAGATATGAACCCTCAATGACGCATCCATGAATGGATGAGACTCGACTGTGTGGTCCCAGTCTTCCCAATGAGCCATAGCACGCCCAACTCTGGGTAAGAGCCGGTTAGAGCCGAAAAATCCCACAGTGATTTTTGAAGGGAGTGATGGGGATTCGAACCCACAACCTTCCAGTCGGTAGTTTGTTGCGTTAATCACTACACCACGGCGACTGGTGGCACCAGCAGGTCTGCACACATGTTGACCTGGGAGGTAGGAAACAATCTGTACTTTTTCTCCACCAGGCAGGATCGAACCCCCAGACCTTCCGATTGGATGTTCGATGTCTTACCCACTCGACTACTACCCCGCCTGTCAGAAGTAGTCTTGATGATAACGTTTTACTTTTGATGGGTGTGTGGTGGGGTGGGTGGGGTGGGGGGTTGGAGGGTGCGTATGTGTGTGTGTGTGTGTGTGTTTGTGTGTGGGGGGTGGGTGGGTGTGTGTGTTTGTGTTTGTGTGTGTGTGTATGTGTGTGGGGGGGTGGGGGTGCGGGGCTGGATGTGTGCGTGTGTATGTGTATGTTTGTATATGTGTGTATATGTGTGTTTGTGTTGTGTCTGTGTCTGTGTCTGAGTGTGTATAAGTTGTGTGTGTGTGTGTGTGTGTGTGTGTGTGTGTGTGTGTGTGTGGTGTGCGTGCGTGCGTCTCTCTGTGTCTGTGACTGTGTCCGTGTGTGTCTGTGTGAGAGAGAAAGAGAGAGGGAGGGAGAGAAAGAGAGACAGAGACAGAGAAACAGAGACAGAGAGAGCCGAAAAAAGATTACCATCAACTATTCCGTAGAAAACTTTGTGAATATCCACTTCTTACATAGAAAAGGACGTTGTTTTGAACTAGAACAAATTTTTGTCTGTTTTGTTTTCTTGTTAACAGAAGCACTTATATATTTGTGGGTGAAGCGAGATCTAAATTCATTCTGTCTCTCCAGTCGTATCATCAACAGACACATATCTTGTAATAATTTTGAAATCTGTGTTTTATCAGAGTAGTTTGCGTGGATTTTGGTATCAGCTGCAAAAAAGATCATAGATAGGTAATAGTTATAGCTATGTAGAATGTTATTAATATAAACAAGAAAGGAAAAGAGCACGGTGCACAAGAACACATGCACAAACACACACACACATACAAGCATACGCATTTAGTCATATCACAAATAACATACAGAGAGAGAGGAGAGAGAGAGAAAGAGACAGACAGACAGACTGGCAGAGACAGACAGACAGAGAGAGAGTAAGAGAGAGAGAGAGAAAGAGATAGACAGGCAGAGACAGAGAGAGACAGTCAGAGAGAGAGACAGAGAGAGAGAGAGAGAGAGAGAATCATAACGGCGGCAGTCCTATCGCTTTTCAAGCGACTCGCCTATCAAGGGAGGCAACGCCATCGATGACACATTACCAGATTGGATTTGCTCCCCGTCCTAGCGAAGCGGCAGCAGTAGCAAGTAGCAAGTAGCAGTAGCAGTAAGCTGAAGTGCTGGGGTCTGCCCATCACATCATGGCACAGCCAGAGTTGTGTGGCTCTAGAGAGGCTGGGAGACCCGAGATCGATCGAGTCTGATGATGATGCTGATGATAGTGCCCTTCTCTTTTCACTGCTGTAAAGGACACCTTCGTGACTCGACTTCGTTCTCAAGATACCAAGGCTTTTTTTTTTTTTTTACTTTCCTTTTTTTTTTTTTTTTTTTTCCTAAGTTCGCCACATTCCGGATGTCTCGTGCTTTGCTGTGCGTCTGATGACGTCCAGTCACGTGAGACTGGTTGACAAGTGAATACCAAGGGCAGAGAGGGAGGGAAGAGAAAGAGAAGGAGGAGGAGGTGGAGAAGGAGAAGAAGGTGAAAGAAAGAGAGAGAGGGAGACAGACAGACAGACAGACTGAGAGACAGACAGACAAAGATTGTATGTAAGACAGACAGAGATAGACAGAGAGACAGACAGACGGAAACAGGCAGACAGAGAGACAGATAGAGAGACAGAAAGAGAGAAACAGAGAGCGGGAAACAGAGAGAGAGAGACAGACAGACAGGCAGACAGACAGACGGACAGACAGACAGAGAGACAGAGGCAGAAACAGAGACAGAGAGAGACAGAGAGAGGCAGAGACACAGAGAGAGAGGCAGAGAGAGAGAGACAAAGACAGACAGACAGACAGACAGAGAAAGAGACGGAGAGTGATATAAACGGTCAAACCGTTCTGACAATCTCCCATTCTATACAAAAATTAATACAGAAAATCCAGATTTTGTACTTCTTGATGTCAGCGTGATCTTGCAGAAGTTTTCAGTTGAAATGAAATTTGACGTACACACACGTACATTGGGGACATTGGCAGGCTGTCGCAGTGAAAAAGATTTTTAAACATTTTTGAAAGTCCCCCGAAGGTGCTGTTTATTGACTGTCCTCAAAAAGTGTTTTATTTTATGGCATAATTTTTGGTCTGCGTAACCTTGACCTTGGAACTTTATTTTCAAAACTTATGCTTTCCCGACTTCGCAATAGTTTGAAGATTTGGTCATGATTTTGTATGATCCACTGGTATATAAACATCGATTAAGAAATGAGAATATCTTGTTCATACATTTCTCTCTCTCTCTCTTCTCTCTCTCTCTCTCTCTCTCTCTCTCTCTCTCTCTCTCTCTCTCTCTCTCTGTCTGTTTGTCTGTCTCTGTCTCTGTCTCTCTCTCTCTCTCTCTACCTTCTCTTTCTGTCTACTCTCTCTCTCTCTCTACTCTCTTTTTCTTTTTTCTCAGTCTCTCTCTTTTTTCTCTCTACTCTCTCCCTCTGTCTCTGTTTCTCTCTCCCCCTCTCTCCTCTCTCATTCTCTCTCTCATTCTCTCTCATACCCACGCACACACAAACACACACAAGCATACACACACACACACACACTTTAAGTTTATGAAGTGTGTACTTTAGAGTTAAATTTTCCATAGACATTGTTGATGTTAATTGTTAGTGTTAAGTTCTTGTTCCATTTTTCTATTTTCCCACCTACTTATGTCTATAACTCTGTCTCCTCTCTGCCCCAAATCCAACCCGCCCATCTCTCATCTGTCATCCTCTTTTTTCTTTTTTCTTTTTTTTTTTTCGTCTAATATCACTCATAGTGAAAAGACGTTAAATCAAAAAACGAACGAACACACACACACACACACACACACACACACACACACACACACACACACACACACACACACACACACACACACACACACACACACACATACATACCCGTCTAATATCACTCATAGTGAACAGACGTTAAATCAAAGAACGAACGAACATACATACACATACACACACACACACACACACGCACACACACACACACACGCACACACACACACACACACACACACACCTCTACTGGATATGAAATAGTTTCCGTTCCTGTCTTAAAAAAGCAAAAAGGAGATCAACAAAGGCTTTAAGTCGCTAACGAAGGGAAGCTTATAATGCATTGAAGAAAGAAACCAAATTGGCTTTGGTAGAAAAAAGATGAACAGCTCACAGCAAAATAAACTACACACGAGGACATCACAGTTTCCCGTATTTTAAATGTTTTAAGCTTAAACAAAGCAAACTTCGCATGTCATAACAACGAATCGAACTTAATAAAAGGCAGTTGAAACATATCTACGATATTTTATTTTTCAAAATCGGCACTAACAAATGTCATCAAATGCTTGACAACATAGTATAATCTGTTTTGTCTTTTTTTTCCTTCATAGTGGAAAGTTTTATTTTACTCTGTGTGTGTGTGTGTGTGTGTGTGTGTGTGTGTGTGTGTGTGTGTGTGTGTGTGTGTGTGTGTGGTGTGTGTGTTGGTGTGTGCGTTTTAGTGTGTGTGTGTGTGTGTGGTGTGTGTGTGTGTTTAGTGTGTGTTGTGTGTGTGTTTGTGTGTCTGTGTTTGTGTGTCTGTGTCTGTGTATGTGTCTGTGTCTGTGTGAGTGCCTGGGTTTGAATCTGTGTGTTTGTGTCTGTGCCTGTCTGTCTGTCTGTGTGCGTTCGCACGAGTGTGTGTGTGCGCGTACATGTGCGTATGCAACAATGTGTGTTTTGTGTAGTTTTTATCTGTTTTGTTTAAATATATCCTTTGCAGTTTCTTTATTTGCTTTGCTTTGTTAAGTTTCGGTTTTTTTCCACATTAAGTGTGTGAATGATATTTATTACTAGAGGTTTTTTTTCATTTAAAAATTATAATGAATTATTTGCTTTATTTTCTTTTGTTTTATCGCTTCAGGTCTCATTATGTTGATAATTTGTCTAGACAGTACAACAACAAAAATAACAAAATAGTCGCTGAACTGCAAGTAAAGGAATTTTGAAACATGAAGGGACTCTGTGATATGTTAACTGTGACGATTACTATCTTCGAACTGAATTGTGCGTGCGTGTATGTGTGTGTGTGTGTGTGTGTGTGTGTGTGTGTGTGTGTGTGTGTGTGTGTGTGTGTGTGTGTGTGTGTGTGTATGTGTGTGTGTGTGTGTGCGTGTATGTGTAATGTGTCTGTGTGCGTGTGTGTTTAACACGGTTACTTGATTTTCTGATTGATCTATCTCAGGATTGCACGCGCGTGTTTGATGAATAATGATACGTGTGTGTATGTGTGTGCGTGTGTGTGTTTGTGTGTTGGTGTGTGTGTGCGTGCGTTGGTGTATGTGTGTGTAAATGTATGTTGTGTTTGTGTGTATGAGACAGGAACACACACACACACACACACAGAAATAAACAGGCGCACACACATACACACAAACACATCCACCCACGCATACGCATATACACACACACTTTTTTTTGTCTAAAAGTCACGTAAGTGAAAAAACATTAAACCAATGACCACACGCACGCATACACACACACACACTTACACACACACACACACACACACACACACACACACACACACACACACACACACCAAACACACACACATACACACACACAACACACACACCAAACACACACACACACACAAACAACAACACACACACACACACACAAACAAACAACACACACACACCACACACACACACACACACACACGCTACACACACCACTCACACACACACACACACACACACACCAACCACACACACAACACACACACACAACACACACACACACACACACACACACACACACACACAACACACACACAACTCACACACACAACACACACACACACACACACACACACACACACACACACACACACACACACACACACACACACACACACACACCACACACACACACACACAAAGACAGAAACCCAACTCAGCGCAAACGTCAATTAACCATGGGAAGAACAAACACGAAGGTCACATAGAATGGGACGAAATAAACACCGAGAACGCCGTGACCTGAAAAAAAAGAAAAGAAAGGATGATGGAAAAAGAAAAAAACTTTTAAAAAAAAGAAAACTTTAAAAGAAAAAAAAGATTGACAATCGATTCTTTGTCCTCAGTTACAACAAAGTCACAGCCCCCCTCCCTCTCCCCACCCCCAACCCACCCCCACCCCACCCCCATCTCTCTAACCCCCTCCATTCTTTCAAAAATCGGAAATGTCCAAGATCCAGGGACGGAGAATAGTCACCATCAAGAATATTTCTTCTCGTGAAATCACGCAGAAAATCACGTGACCAACTCTCGCGCGCGATGTATGGAACTCTGGGATAGGGGGGCGTGGGAAGTTGAGGGGGTGGGGAGAGTGACTGGAGGTAGGGATTGGGAGGTGGGGTGGGGGGGTAGGTTGAGGCTGGGCGGTGGCAAAAGGGAGGCGATCAATATGCGCATCACTGACGCCTGGCTGCCCCGTAAAGGACAAGTTTTTCAACCGTTTTAGGTTTACCCTAGCAACCGGGGCCATTTCCTTGGCAACGCGAAGCGGTGAGGGTGGAGAGGCGGTTCTTTCTTTCTTCCTTTCTTCCTCCTGAAGACGAATGATTTCAAAATGCCGTGCAGGCAGTGGGACGCTGAGAGAGATTTGATTTAGGTGTGGATGTTTGGTGGGAAGGGGGGGGGGGGCAGGGGGCAGGGGGGCGAGGAAGGAGGGACTCTGGCTGCATACACGTTATACAGCGTTATCTATATGATGTATAGAGGTTGATGCATGGTTTATCTTCACCTGTCCAGACTTCAGTGTTAAGTTACCAAAACAAAACAAAAACAAAAACAAAAAAAACACCCAAGGGTTGCTGCATTGAGACCCAGAGCAACAATGCCTCATCACTGACCGGACGATCACCTCCCAGTTCCCGACGCCACGCGGTAACCATTTTGCCAAGCAAACCGGGGCTATCCATGCGCTGCATGACCCATTCGGACCCAGTTATCAGCTAGCTTGTTTACAAGGTACAACTTTATATGTATAATGCAGTGGCCGATGTATAATAATTAATAATAATTACAATATTTATATAGCGCAAAATCTTGATAAATCAAATCTAAGCGCTGAAGCAGACACACACGCAAGCACGCACGCACGCACGCCACACACACACGCACGCACGCACACACACAACACACACACACACACACGCATGGCTATAAATGGGGAGAAAGAATAAAGCAATAAAAGCAAGAATAAAAGCAATGGAAAATTATAGAGAGCATAGCATATACAATTATATATTATAACCATGTGATTCCCTGCGAGCGGAGACAGGCTGCAGGGGGGGGGGGGTTGAGTAGGTTAGGATTTTATGCGGAGGAGAAAGGTGAGTTTTGAGAGCGGACTTGAAGGAGACAAAGTAGGTGCTGACGGACTGGAGAGGAAGTTTGTTCCAGGAGAGTGGACCAGAACAGAGAAGGCTCGTGGACCATAGGTATTGAGCTTAGTGCGTGGAAAGCGAAAAGTCAGAGGATCGGGCAGAGCGGAGGGTACGTGAGGGAAGTAGATCTCAAGTAGGCTTGACAGTAATCGGGGGCTGCGTTATGAGGCTTTGTAGCACATGGGTCTAGTTTGTACTGTATGCGCTTTGATACAGGAGCCAGTGAAGTTGTGCCAGGAGAGGATATGTGGTCAGCTTTTTCTTTTTGAGTACAAGCGTACAGCATTGTTTGAATGCGCTGTAGGATGTGAATGGTGGAGCAGAAGACCAGACAGGAGTGATTGCATAGTCAATGCGAGACATTATGAAGGAGAGAACGAGTTTTGCAGTTGTTTGACAGAGAGATACTCCTGATCAGCCTTATACGATGAGATGATAGTAGCAGGATCTGCAGTTTGAGAACAAGTTGTTATGGGAGGGTTAGAGTCAATGCAGACACCAAGGTTTTGTAGCTGAATCAGAAATTGGGACTGATGTGTTACATAATGGGAGAGAAGAGGAGGCAGCTGAGAAAGTTTCTGACGGGTGCCAATGAGGATAGCTTCTGTTTTGTCATCATTAAGCTGAAGTCTATTGTGTGTCATCCAGTTCTTAATGTCCGAGTAACACTCAGTGGTGCAAGTCAACAGGCGCTGTATATTATCAGGTGAGTCACTGTCTTGAAGTTGGGTGTCATCAGCATAGAAGTGGTGTTTTATAGAGTGGGAGTTGAGGCATCTCTTCCACCCTCTTTGTCCTCAGCCACTCTGCAAGTCCGTCTAGTATCTTCTCCCTGGGTCTACCTGGTGCTCTCTTCCCCTCCAGCTTTCCCGTCGTGACCAGGTGCTCCAATCTCCCCCCCCCCCCCTCCTCATAAAATGGCCTACAAATGTTGCCTGTCTTTTCCTAATCTTCCTTATAAATGATCGTCTTGTGTCTGCCTCTATCAAGACTGTCTCGTACGTTTTCTTTGCTGTCCATGGAACTCTCAACATTTTTTTAAAGAAACCACATCTCGGCTGCCTCAATCTTGTTCTAGGTTTGCTTGTTGACTGTCCACGCCTCACAACCGTATAACATTATCGGTTCTATATAACATTCAAGAACTCTCTTCCTGATGTTAACTGGGAGTGCAATATCAAAAACTGACCTGTTCAATGTTTAATAGATTCTTTAACCCCAAGCGAGGAACGGAGGATAACAAGAATGAATGAAAATCCAACAGCATTAACACATAACATGAAGCAGAAGGAACTTTAAAATAATCTACACACTCGCATTACACATTCACAAAGAATGTTATAAAACTGTAACCATAAACAAAGAAATTTTAAATCGCTCATCCAGGTTGGGACAAACTGAATCGAACATGTTTTTTTCTTTCTCGAAGACCTTAAACCTTGGAATTTAATTTCCGTCTCCATTGATGACAGGCCCGTCTACAATCTAACGGTTTGCAGATGAAGTTATGGCTGGCACCAACAGTGAACTACAAGATCTCGCCAACAGATTCATCGAAATCACAGGGACATATGGAATTAAGTCAGCAACGAAGAGAGCAAAGTCATGGTCAATATGCACAAGCAACAACAGTGCAGAAGTCTACATGAAAGGCTAGAAACAAGAAAAGGTCGATAGTTTCAAGATTTTGGAGCTATCCACAAAAATAGCAGCTGCAACAAAAAAAATGAATAAATAAATAAAATGAAAATAAAACAAAACAAAACAAAATGAAAGAAAAAAGGACAAGTTTCGGTTTCAGTTTCAGTTTCTCAAGATGATGTCTCTGCGCTCGGATCGAATTCCACATGCACATAACATCACAGGTTTCATGTGTATGGTGATCATGGCACAAGTCTTAAGCCTGCACATAAACCCATGAGCTGGCCAGGTCCTGAGGCCCTATCTAGACTGTTTTACCTGGTCTATATTTTATACTGGTATTTTATCAGCCTACCACTGGAATAATCTTGGTTACACGTAAACGACATATGTATCTGTGTATCTTACCTTCAAAAAAGGAACATACATACGAAGTAAATAAATAAACAATTAAAGGTCTGAATCACAACACAACTAGCTATTCTGTATAAACTCGTCTCACATCACAGAACCTCCCCCACCCCAGTCAATGCCCAAATGCTCAGCCGTCTATCAACTAGGTGAAGACAATGATTTCTTTATCATAGATAGGTGAGTAGATAAGTAAAGTAAGTAAATAAGTACGTAAGTAAGTTAAGTAAGTTATGGGAGTGAGTGAGTAAGTAAGTGAATAAGAAGTAAGTAGGTGAATAAATAAATACAAAATAAAGGAGTACGTAGATTAAAAAAAATTACGTAAGAGATGAAAATAACAAATAACAATTAAACGTACACACCCATATCGACACAGCATGATGGCTGACAACAACAGCTACAACAGCAGCAGCAACAACAACAACAACAGCAAAGAGGAAACACTCATATATACATATCATGACAAACTTACCGACATATTTGGATAACACTCAACAAACAACCCACAAACACACACACAGACGGTTTGGCAAACTTGCTTGTTCTTCAGTTGACTTTTTCTTTTCTTCACTGGTGGTGAAGCTGATGGTGCTGTTTCTCCAGACTTTGTCCAGTCACTTTCCATTCCACGCTGTAAGAGTCTGTGCAGTGTTACTTTAAGATGATATCAATGTTGGTCTTTTGAAAAAGGTGGGTGGGGTGGGAAACAGGGCTGCAAGACGAATGGCAGCTATGCTCATACTGGACAAAGTCTGGAGAAACAGCACCATCAGCTTCACCACCAAGTATACGCTGTACTGGTCAGTCATAGTCTTCCATCCTCCACTACCGGGCGTGGATCTTGGAATTGGACACTGTTTACGGAGTCAGAGAAGAGAAACCAGGCCTTTGAGACCTAGTGTGAGAGGAAACTGTTTTGTATATCTTATCTCGAGATGAGACCAATGATTATATGAAAAACAAGATCAACGATGACAAGACGCACACTTGTTATTATTTGATCACGCCATGCAACCCTGACACACCGTCGAAGATCATACATCAGAAAACCCTAGAAGGAAGTCATCGCCGAGGACAACATTCGAAGAACTGTATGGCAAACATCAAAGACTGGATATATAGATATACAGGTAGATAGATAGACAGACAGATAGATAGATAGATTGATGCATACATACATACATACATACATACATACATACATACATAATACAATACATACATACATGTACATACATACATTACATACATACATACATACATACATACATTACATACTACATACATACATACATACACATAGATTAATAGACAGGTAGACTGATAGATTGGACCAGTTTCAACATGCCTGCTTGTTGCAGCACCCTAGAGACAGAGAGTTAATATCCTGTCTGCTTTTATGTCTCATCAATACCTTCAACCAACACACACACGAAATTTGTTTCAATTTCAGTTTTGCAAGATAGCGTCTCCGCGCTCGGACTACATTCCGGGTACACTGACATCACAAACGCTATGTGATGGACAAGATCCAAAATGATCATTTTGGCAAGGCCTTGGGGTCTACCTACCGTAACCTACCGTATAGATTTCATGTCTATTCCCGTATCAGTCTATCATTAAAACGACTTCAACTACATTGTAATGGAACTTGTATTACCATCTGTAATGCTTCATGAAAAAAGGTGGGGAAAAGACGAAGAGACATTGTCCCCTCCCCCCCTTAGTATGAAATGATTGCCCAGCCCAATCATAGAAGCACCCACCAGGACAACACGATACACAGTACCCATCCATCCACTCACCAACACACGGGTACATTTACTGAAACATCTCTGGCACAACCCAAACCACGTCATACTTCACACCTTGGTATTTTAACTAACAAATCGAAAGAAAAAAAAAACGATCTTCAACGATATACACCAGATTAGGAGCAGAATATGAACTTGAAATTAAATTCAGATGGAACACACACACACACACACACACACACACACACACACACACACACACACACACACACACACACACACACACACACACACACACACACACACACACACACACACACACACACACACACACACACACACACACACACATGCACACACGTATTATTGAT
Organism: Monoplex corrugatus; assembly: GCA_030674185.1. Lineage (NCBI taxonomy): Eukaryota > Metazoa > Mollusca > Gastropoda > Littorinimorpha > Ranellidae > Monoplex > Monoplex corrugatus. The sequence goes on from JAPXFY010000024.1 coordinate 18,922,302, forward strand.
CGAATTTCCTCTTAACAG
>JAPXFY010000024.1:18927319-18932319 GCA_030674185.1 Monoplex corrugatus
TCCGTCCAATTTATCACATAGGAGATTGAAAAACATACCCGAATACAAATTAAAACATAACTAATGATTCTAAAAAGATATATAAAAACGGGCATAAATTATCTAAAATTGCTTCCGCGTATCTCATTTCTCTAGAGCCCAAAATGCACTTAATCATCATCATCATCAGGTGCCTTGCCGCATGGCGTTGGCGATTACGGACTTCCATCTGTCTCTATCTCTTGTTGCCTCAAGCATCTCTTCCACCTTCCCTGTCTTCAGTCACTCTGCAAGTCCGTCTATTATCTTCTCCCTGGGTCTACCCAGTGCTCTCCTTCCCTCCAACTTTCCCGTTTGTGACCAGGTGTTCCAATTCCCCTTTCCTCATAAAATGGCCTATGAATGTTGCCTGCCTTTTCCTAACCTTCCTTATGAATGATCTACTTGTGTCTGCCTCCATCAAGACTGTCTCGTTTGTTTTCTTTCCTGTCCATGGAACTCTCAACATCCCTCTTAGAAACCACATCTCGGCTGCCTTAATACATGTACCCAATTATCAATCCTAAAAGAAAATATGTAAGACTTTATCGAACACATACAGGTGAATGGACCAGCAAGGCAGAAATCGATAGGAAGAAATGACAGAAATCAAAGGAACAAGGCAGAAACAAAGAGAGTGACAGAAAAGAGGAAATTTCTAGCACAGGATTACCAGAAGGTGGGGATACTATTTATGCTGAAAGAAAGAGCCCCCGGCATCCCCCACAGGGAGGGGGGAAAGGAGGGTTTCAAAGGTGTGAACCGTTGAGGACGGCAAGGTGTCAAGATCAAAATGAAAGTCATATAGACCAAAAAAGTGCCTAAAATCAACTTTTGTTCGTTTTGTTTGGTTGTTTTTGTTTGTTTATTTTTTGACAAAAGTGTGTGAACAGTACTATCTCAAGAACTTTTGACAACATTTATCATCTTTTTTTTTTTTTTTAATATTGTTTTGACAGTCTAACATTGCCCTTAATGACTCTGAAGGTTTATTTCAACGGAAATTTCTTCAAGGTCACAGTGACTTTGAGAAGTACAAAATCTGGATCTTCTGTGTTTGTATGAAACAGGAGATTGTTAGAAAGACTTGACCAACTTTTCTTCTTACACACACACACACACACACACACACACACACACACACACACACACACACACACACACACACACACACACACACACACGACAAAAACGCACAGATAAACACAACACACACGCACATATTCAAAAGAGTATCAACGAAACTTTATTCGTTAATGCTTCCAACAATCAAATCTTCACACTTTTATCTATACAGAACGTTTTGTACTAGTAGCAAAAAATGCATTTGTAATAGCGAGTTTTTTAAAAAAAAAAATAATGCGCAGCAATGAAAGACTCCAATCAAGCATTCAATATACACGCTTTACTGGCATTTTTAGAGTCGATACAGAAAATAACATGATTTCTCAAAAACAATTCTAAACAAAATTCAATCATGAAACAATTGCGAAGGGAAAGGGGTGCAAGGCTGAACTATGACAGCTTCTGTTTATCAGTGCAAAAAAAAATGTAGCTACCTTTCAAGAAAAAAGAAACAATGAAATGACTTAATAAAGAAGATAGTAATAAAAGACTACATGTTCTTCAACGAAGTCCAAGCCATATCCTATATCCTTAGCAGGAAATAAGATTCTGTGCATGCTTGTGTGCATGTGTGTTCACTGCTTCGTTTTGTTTTGTTTTTCCACTAGAAAAAAACATCGGGCGTGTGTGGATGTGTGTGTGTGTGTGTGTGTGTGTGTGTGTGTGTGTGTGTGTGTGTGTGTTTGTGTGTGTGTGTGTGTGTGTGTGTGTGTGTATGCATCCGTGCGTGCGTATGTGTGTGTGTGAGTGTGTGTGTGTATGTGAGTTGTGTGTGCGCGCGCGTATGTGTGTGTGTGTGTGTGTGTGTGTGTGTGTGTGTGTGTGTGTGTGTGTGTGTGTGAGTGTGTGCGTGTCTGTATTTGTGTGTGCCGTGAGCGTGACTGTGTAAGTGTGTGCGTACGCGAGGTGTGTGTGTGTGTGCGCGTGCGTGCGTGCGTGCGTGCGTGCGTGCGTGTGTGTGTGTGTGCGTGTGCTGTGGTGTGTGTGTGCGCGTTTGTGAGCATGTGTGTGTATGTGTGTGTGCCTGTGCTTGACTATGTATGTACGTTCGTGCGTGTTCGTGAGTGCGTGCGTGCGTGTGTGTTTGCACGCGCATGTCTGTGTGTGCGCATGTGTACAAAAAAAAGATAAGATTCGTTTCATATTCATGTACATATCAACATAAAATATACAACGCTACAAAAAAATATCTTTCACGGCCACGGCTATTTTCAGCAGCAGGTAACAAAGCAAACATATATTTGTAATCATGGACAACTCGACAGGATCAGCGGCCCTCAACTACTCTGTTCATGAGCTCTATATTACTGGAAAGATCATCTACTTTCTCTCCTCGTTTCCATCCATCCTTGGTTAATGAACGATGATGGCAAGATAATTCTCACAGCACCTAATAACATTGGATGATGAAGTATTATTTGCTACATGATGACAACGGCGTGAAGCTTCAATTCAAATACGAGACCTAGGACAATCGTAACCATCATTGTACTTTTTTTTGCGATACAATTTCCTTCAGGCATCACACACACAATTTTTTCACCCCCTAAATTGACATCTGCGCAATCTGGACGTTTCCGGTCATTAAATTTATACATATTTCGCGATCTTAAATTTGCAAGATTTTGTGCAGTTAAAAAACAACAAAGTCACAGTAAACAGTATGTAGATTTACTGATTGATGACAATTCTAAATTACAACTCACCCAAAGCATGCTGAAGTCCAGAAAGCTCGGTTTGTGAACAGGTTTAAAACTTAATAACTTTCAATAACTTTTGGGGGGGAAAAAAGGTTCCTTTGAATCTTTTACATAGACATGGATTCTAAGAGCAGGTTGACTGGCATCTATATTCTTTAACCCTTTGACTCCCGCATCCTGTCCACCAGCATCCCGCATCATCAACCATGGTAGCAGAGCAAAAACTTAACCCTTTGGCTTCCTCGCCCTATCCACCAGCTTAGAGGAAGCTGATGGATAAGATGTAGGAGCCAAAGTGTTAAGTTTTTGGAGTTGGTGGAAAGGGTGCGGGAATCAAAAGGTTAAATGCCGTAACTCTAAAATTCTGGATCCGTAAGAACACAACAGTTTTCTCTTTCTCGACCCCCCAAAATCCGATGAACTCCTTTTTCTTTTTTCTTTTTTTTTTTTCATCAAAGGAAACAGATTTCAACTGAAAATAGCGAGTCCCAGAGGAATTTCCATGCCTGCTCCATAGCCAAAGAATACTGAAAATAAATCCTGAATCTTCATTCTGAATATGAAATACAGGGCAGACAAGAATTTGGTGTGTCTAAGCAGTTTATCTCTAAACTCCACGATACAAAATTCCCTATGAAATGTCAATGTCCGCACGATCTATGACCCATAAATCTCACCAACCCACAATCTGAGCATGCTGAATGCAAGTTTACTTAAAGAAATTGTTTTTTACCATGATTCGAATAATGATATAAAAAAAAAAAGATTATGTTTTCTGAACGGCGATGAGAAAGATCGTGTCTTTCTTTCTATTATTTCTTTCATTAAACCATACATTAAAGCCCGCAACTTATGAAGCTTAAGTATGGCACGATTAAGCAACTCATATGAACACGCAAAACAAGTACGGGATTGTTTTTGTTTTATCTCAGCGGCGATCGCAACATAAAATGCAAATAAAGCATAGCAGATATGACAAATCAAAAATGATGGGGCGACTCTAATCAGCAGCAAGAAGAATTCTGTCAAGTTGATTTTGTGCTCTGATCAAGCGGTTTACATACACCTTGAGTCATTTCAAGCACAGGACTTATGTACATAAGGATCAGTCTAGTTACGTACACATTATTTACAGACCTTCCATCTGGAAAACAACGGAAGAAGGAAGGAAGGAAGAAGGGAAGGAAGAGTAGAAAAAATGTCTCCACTGACAAAGAGATCATGTAGATAATCCATCTATTATTGCGTATAGTTGACAGAGAAAGGGCGGAAAGGAGTCATCATCGATGAAAATACACGTCCATAAAAATCAATCGCCAAAAACCTGCTCTTGGAGGCGGGACGATCGTTTTTTATTTTTCTTCAATTTATTGCAGACAGAATTACAAAATATATACATTTAGCCATAATGTGTGGTATTTAAACAAACAACGTAAGAAGATGAAAATGGTTCATGAAAACGTTACAATGGCGCCAACACTGTTCCGTTCAAAACTAGTGCAGTGCATCTTTGTCCCAGCAAGAAATCTGTTGTCAGCAATCCCTCCGTTTTCAATCTGATGGGGGTTGTTAACGAACAGGGAACGCGTAAACTTGCTAAAGGTTCAGTAGTTCTCACCCCACCCCTCCAACACACAAGTAAAAAATATTAACGTTTCCCCTACCCCACCCACCCCCATCTCGCTACAAGTCAAAGATAATAGTGCTTTTAATCATAGGAGGAGGGCTGTGGGGTAAAAAACAACAACAATAACAAACAAACCAACAAACCAAATACCTGTAAACAACAGACTGCCCGTTTCTGAAGAAAACGAAGAAAAAACACAAAAAAACAAAAACAAAACAAAAAAAAGTCGATTGTAGCAGGACGTGTAGTCTTGCCCAAACTGTCTTTGTGGTCATTGGCCGACTGTTGTCAAAGGAACTACTAGTTTCACACTACGGTGTCGAGAATCACAGATGTTCATATTCACTGGTGAGACAAAATAGACCCGTCTGCCATCTGAAACAATCCAAACAAATGTTTGTCAGTGTGTGTGTGGGGTTGGGGGGTTGGGGAGAAGCTGGGTGTGTGGGTGAGGGGTGCGTATGGATGTCTTGGTGAGTGAGTGAGTGAGAGAGAGAGAGAGAGAGTGAGAGAGAGAGAGAGAGAGAGAG
>JAPXFY010000024.1:18937319-18977319 GCA_030674185.1 Monoplex corrugatus
ACCGTCTACGCTTGACAAAGGCCAGTTTGCCGAAAAATTGCGCCTGTCTTGTCTGGTTGTATCAAATACGCGTTCTGATTCTTTTTTCGTGTTTTTGCTAGTTACTAACAGGGAAGCTGGAGGGGAAAAGAGCCCCAGTAGACCCAGGGAAAAAATATTGGACGGACTTGCAGAGTGGCTGAGGACAGAGAGGGTGGGAGATGTGCTTGCGGCAACAAGGGATAGATGCATATGGAGGGCCATGATCGCCAACGCCATGCGGCAGGGCACTTGATGATGATGACTAAAACCAATATTGTGTGATAAAATAGGTCTCCGTTGGTTTTAGCGAAACTGTTCCTCAATGATTAGGTTGGTTTTAGCAATACACAATCTTCTAACATTAAATCTTAAAGCAAAGACAAAAACGATGTCAAATGATACAGAATAACATGATTTGAGAGGATGATGTAGTCAGATAAATTGATAACATTTTTTTTCCACGAATGACGAGGCCAAACTGAATGAAACTAACGTTACAACTAGGAGATACGGACAGGGAGGGACGGAGAGGGAGGAGAGAAAGAGGGAGGGAAGGAGAGGGAGGAGAGAAAGAAGGAGGAAAGGGAGGGGACGAGAGAGAACAGAGACGAAGGGACAGACAGACGACACAGAGAGAGAAGAGAGAGAGAAAGAGAGGGAGAAGAGAGAGAGAGTGAAGAGAAGAGAAAGAGAGAGAGAGAAGAGAGAGAGAAAGAGAAGAGAGAGAGAGAAACACAAGAGAGGGGGAGAGAGACAGGGAGAGAGAGAAAGGGGGAGAGAGAGATACACAGACGCACACAGAGATAGACAGAGACATATACAGACAAAACATCAAACCTCCTTAAAGACCAAGAGAAAGTAAACGTTACAGCAGCTAAAAAAAAAGTTAAAAAAAATAATAATGGGGGGGGGGGGGGGGGGGGGGGAGACAAGAAGAAGAATGAAGAAGACATTAACAGGCGATAATTGCTGATTCAGGACTGTGTGGGAAATTTGTCTGGTAACGAGGAAGAGGAGGAGGAGGAGATCGTCAGGCAGGCAGGCAGTGAGGGTGGTGTCAGGGTGAGTTGATGCCACGTTTCTCCCCATTCCTGGCAAGTGGAGGCCCGGACCCTCAACAGGACAATGTCCAGGGGAAGATTGACGACCTCTGGGACCCTCGTTAGGGGCCAGCGACAGGAAGCAGAGAGACAAAGGCCCTGAACAACTAACGGTTCCTCATCCACCACCGGGCATCAAGCCTCTCTCACCATCTGGTCGTCTGCTGGCCCGGTTCCCTCACTCGCTCGGCCCTCGCCCTTCAAATTACTAGGTGTTGTTGGCCTCCAAGACGGATGAGTCCTCCTCTCCTTCAACACTGATAAACGACTTTTTTTTCTCTCCTCCTTCCCCCGGCTCTTTCATTATCTCTGTCCTCAGCGTAGTGTAGTGTAGTGTAATGTGTGTGCGTGTATGCGTGTGCAAGTGTTTGTGTGTGTGTGTGTGACAGAGAGAGAGAGAGACAGACAGACAGAGAAAGACGGAGAAAGAGAGAGAGAGAGACTGGAGAGAGAGAGAGGAAGACAGGTAGAGACACAGAAAGAGATAGAGAGAGAAGAGAGAGAAAAAGAGAGAGAGAGAAAGAGAGAGAGAGGAAGACAGATAGAGACAGACACAGAGAGGAACAGACTCCGAGACAGAGAAAAGAGACAAAGTGAGAGACTGGTACATCCATCCTTTTTAACCATCCTCCTGATAACTATGAAGACAGCCAACAACAGCCGGGGAAGTTTTGCTTTCTTTCCGATAGTTCAGTACATATATCGAGTTGTGATTAAATGTATGGTAGAATCACATACCATAAAAAAAAAAGGACGCACATAAAGCTACGTTCTTTTAAATCTGCGCGGATCAAAGAATATGTCCAAAAAGTCCACGACTTCGCAACAAACGTTTCTTCAAATTACCATTACCAGTGTACACATTTCATAACCTCACAGAGAATTTGGAAAAAAAGAGTCCAAGCCATGGAAATGAGATGTTACCGCAAGATACTAAACATCAGATACACTAATATCACCAATAAACAGGTGCACCAAACCGTCACCAATGAACAGGTGCACCAAACCATCAAGCAGCACACTGGACCCCATGAAGATCTGTTGACTTCAGTTAATAAGAAAAGAAACTTGTTTTGGCCAGGTCATAAGAACCAATGGCTAGACTAAATCGTTCTTCCAGAGAACTGTAGAAATGTTGAGGAAGAGAGGCGGCGGACAAGAAAGATAAAAGCGATGGACTGATAACATTGCCGAAAGGACAGAGAAACTATCTGCAGATACCCAGGCTTTGGCACACAAACATCATAGCTGAAAGAATCTGATAAAGAGTTCTTAAATGCAACGCCCCATGACACTTCACAGAGTCAAAGGGAAACGAAGACCAATAAAAAGAAGGAGCAGGAATGGAGAAGAAGAAATTTTATACTGTGTGTCAGTGGCACATTGCAGGTAGAAAAGAAAAAAAAAGTTTTCCAATGATCTTGAGACCTTAAGAAGACGAGGCACTGGAGACTTCAGCTTTTCTCAGGGCCAGCGTTATGAGGGTGTGTCCATTTCCTCTCAATCGCTGCATTACCTTCCTCAACTCAGAATAGGGTAAGGCACCCAATCACAACTGGATTAAAAGGATGCTGCACGCACTAAGTTCTTCTAGGGTTGGATTCAAACTCACACAGTCAGGCTGTAAAGCAGGCCCTCTACCTGCACAATGTCAAAGCCTCTATGATATGTATACCTGATGCTACACAGTGTTCATGGAGGCTTTCCCCTCTACCTGCACACTGTCAAAGCCTTCACGATATATGCACCTTCACACTGTCAAGGCCTCTAAGACATGTGTACCTAATGCTATACAGTGTTGATTGAGGCTTTCCCCCTCTACCTGCACACTGTCAAAGCTTTCATGATATGTGTACCTTCACACTGTCAAGGCCTCTAAGACATGTGTACCTGATGCTATATAGTGTTGACTAAGGCTTTCCCCCTCTACCTGCACACTGTCAAAGCCTTCACGATATATGCTACCTTCACACTGTCAAAGCCTCTAAGACATGTGTACCTAATGCTATATAGTGTTGACTAAGGCTTTCCCCCTCTACCTGCACACTGTCAAAGCCTTCATGCTATGTGTACCTTCACACTGTCAAGGCCTCTAAGACATGTGTACCTAATGCTATACAGTGTTGATTGAGGCTCTCCCCTCTACCTGCACACTGTCAAAGCCTTCACGATATATGCACCTTCACACTGTCAAGGCCTCTAAGACATGTGTACCTAATGCTATATAGTGTTGATTGAGGCTTTCCCCCTCTACCTGCACACTGTCAAAGCCTTCACGATATGTGTACCTTCACACTGTCAAGGCCTCTAAGACATGTGTACCTAATGCTATACAGTGTTGATTGAGGCTTTCCCCCTCTACCTGCACACTGTCAAAGCCTTCACGATATATGCACCTTCACACTGTCAAGGCCTCTAAGACATGTGTACCTAATGCTATACAGTGTTGATTGAGGCTTTCCCCCTCTACCTGCACACTGTCAAAGCCTTCACGATTATGTGTACCTTCACACTGTCAAGGCCTCTAGACATGTGTACCTAATGCTATACAGTGTTGATTGAGGCTCTCCCCCTCTACCTGCACACTGTCAAAGCCTTCACGATATGTGTACCTTCACACTGTCAAGGCCTCTAAGACATGTGTACCTAATGCTAAATAGTGTTGACTAAGGCTTTTCCCCTCTACCTGCACACTGTCAAAGCCTTCATGCTATGTGTACCTTCACACTGTCAAGGCCTCTAAGATATGTGTACCTGATACTATACAGTTGATGGAGGCTTTCCCCTCTACCTGCACACTGTCAAAGCCTCTAAGACATGTGTACCTAATGCTATACAGTGTTGATTGAGGCTCTCCCCCTCTACCTGCACACTGTCAAAGCCTTCACGATATGTGTACCTTCACACTGTCAAGGCCTCTAAGATATGTGTACCTGATACTATACAGTTGATGGAGGCTTTCCCCTCTACCTGCACACTGTCAAAGCCTTCATGCTATGTGTACCTTCACACTGTCAAAGCCTCTATGACATGTGTACCTAATGCTATACAGTGTTGATTGAGGCTTTCCCCTCTACCTGCACACTGTCAAAGCTTTCATGATATGTGTACCTTCATACTGTCAAGGCTTCTAAGATATGTGTACCTGATGCTATACAGTGCTGATGGAGGCTTTGGAGGAGACGGAAGTGGCGTCATCCTGGTCGCTGTGACTCAGCTGGCGTTCAAACTGCACGGCGTCTTCCTCCGCCTTCTCCTTCAGGGCCATCTGGTAGGCAATCTCAAACGCCTCACCCAGCGTCAGGATGATCTCCCCTGCCAGCTCCTGCACAACGACATACAAACACATTTATGACAACTCTGTGTGTGTGTGTGTGGTGTGTGTGTGTGTATGTGTGTGTTGTGTGTGTGTGTGTGTGTGTGTGTGTGTGTGTGTGTGTGTGTGTGGTGTGTGTGGTGTGTGTGTGTGTGTGTGTGTGTGTGTGTGTGTGTGTGTCTGTGTGTGTGTGTGTGTGTGTGTGTGTGTGTGTGTGTGTCCTGTTATGGTAGGCTATGTAGGATTCCTTGCGTTGATACTGGCGCTTATTTCAGCAATAAATCTGATGAAGAGCTCTGTAGTGCGGCACCCCTATGGTACTTCACGAAAGTCAAGGGAAAAGAGGAGAAAAAGAACGAGGAGGAACAGTATCCTGAATCTCTGGAAAATCTGCGCTAGAAACGTCCTTCTTCTTATTACGCTCTTCGTTTCTTTTTTCTTTCTTTTGCCATTCTCTTCCTCTTTTGCAACTGTCCCAAGTATATTCCATTCATTTGTATTATTTAATGACAGACTTCCTTTCGGATTTTTGATTATTTTTCTTTCTTCTGCGATTCTCTTCCTCTTCTGCTATTGTCTCAAGGACAGCCCATTCTTTTGAGTTATTAAATGAAATGTTTCCTTTCGGATTTTTTTTTTATTTCTGCATTTATTTTTAGTCTTTTCTTGTTCCATCAAAATCAAAGGACACCAAAATGTGTTGCCCACACAATGCAAGCTGACCGACCAGAACAACGTACATGCAACAGAAAGGAGGACATTTCTCGATACAAGTGTCAGAAATATATGTCAACGCTTCATGCTTTTAGCAAGCGATACTAAACCTGACTTGAAGATTTTTAATGTCTTTCTCAGATTCTGCATACAAGACAATGTCCTTTGCGATCAGAGCGCATAGATTTGATTTTATCAAGATTTTGCGCTATATAAATATTGTAATTATTATTATTAAATTATTATTAATTATTATTAAATGAGTTTCATCCGCCGGCCACCGAGGTGAACTCGTCAGATAATTTCACTACATAGGCAGCTGCAACATCATAAGAGGTTAAAATATTTTTGCCGTAGGGCCAAATCTCCTTTTTAGAATAACAATAATAATAGTAATAATAATAATAACACTATAATAATGATAATAATAATAATATTAATAATAATAACATACTGATGCCGAGGAATACACTTTGGCAACACATATTTTCGGCTCATCATTAAGGAACAAACAGCCGTAATCTACCACTTGTTACGGTAATACATGTGTAATTAAATAAAGTTTTGTCATGTGAAAACCTTAAAATTATTATGAAATTACCAATGTCACGATCTTTGCCGAGAGAGGGGAGAGAGAGAGAGAGAGAGAGGAGAGAGAAGTTTCTGTCTTTCTGTCTGTGGGTTTCGGTCTTTCTGTCTGTCTGTCTGTTCTGTCTGTCTGTCTGTCTGTCTATCTGTCTGTTATCTGTCTGTCTGTCTTTGTCGGTCGGTCGGTCGGTCGGTCATGGAGAAGAATGGACGATTTTGGGTATAATTCGTTTCTGAATCGTGTCCGCCTACTTTCAACTGAACGAAAATCTTTCAAAAAACGGAGAAAAGGGAATAGGGGGTGGGGAGAGAGCAAAGAACAGAACCAAAAGCTGCAGTATGAAGGGCTTGGCAGTCTGCCCGACCCGTTCCCCGACATCTGCTGGTATCCCCCCACCCCAACCCCCCAACCCCACCCCACACACACAATCGGCAAACTCACAATTGGTCATCCTTCAACAGCTAACTGACCACATCGTGTCGTTTTCCCTTTGCCCGATTTCGGTACTAACGTCCACTCGCTCTTTTGACCATCTCTGGCCCATTTTCCCCCCCCACACCTCTCCTCTGTCTCTTGTACAGAAGGGGGAGACTATAGAAGTCCTGATCGCAGGGCTCCCCCCCCCCATCCCCCCGACGTGTCATTTGTTCTTCTGCCGATCCTTGGCCATCCGTCTGCACGTTGAATGGTGACCCAGCACCAGGCCCGGGCGCAGGCAGGCCATTGTGTGGCGGCGGCAGAATTAATCAGCGATTGGCCCTCAGCTGTTTTTGTATGCTGGCCCTGTACAAAGCCTGCACACACTGCCGGCCTGGGAGCCTCCGCTCAGGCGGAACATCGGGGCTCCCTTGCTCCACTGGCAGGAATTGCCCTGGTCACTCTGGCGGAAAATTCTCACCCCCTAGCAACCCCTCCCCCCTACTACCCACCCTCCCCCACCCCCCAACGAACTGTCCCCTTCCGTTCTTTACAACCCACCCACCCCACCCCATCCACCATCCTGCTGCTGCTGCTGTGGCACAGGCAGGCGTTCATTACTAATGAAATTGTATTGTGCTGCCTGCAAACGTAGAACGACTTGCCTTCTATAAGGGGAGGTGAGCGACCTCCCTCCCCCTCCCCCTCTTCCCCTTTCCCCCCCCATATACCTCCCCCACTACCCTCAACCTCTTCCCACCCACCCCCCTCTTCTTTCAATACGCACCCTCCACCCCACACCCTCCACCCCACACCCCACCACCTTGCCATTAACGTGTGGTGGTGTTGGATCAGAGCATGTTTTCAAGTTGGATTCTCTCAATTGACCAAGTAATCAGGCCGAGGTTGGTCGTGTATGGCCCGTGTGTGTGCATGATCCGTGTCAAGTCACGTCAAACTGTCATTCCGACACACTTCGCCCACCAACTCCACAATATCCTCCACTGTCCACGCATCACATCATCAACATCATCATCAATGTCGTGGTCGTCGTGGTCGTCATCGTCATCATCTCGTCGTCGTCGTTGTCATCATCATCATCACAGGCTGCGGGGGTTTGGCTTTGCAATGTCGACCGAGGAACATTTCTAACCGGTGCACTCTTTTAACCCTTTGACTCCCTCACCTTATCCGCCAGCTTCCTACAGGAAGTTGGTGGATAAGGTGAAGGAGTCAAAGGTTTAAGTTTTTGCTTTCCTAGTATGGTTGACAATTCCGGATGCTGGTGGACAGGGTGCTGGAGTCATAGGGTTAATGGTATACATAATACTGACTTCAACACCTATCTTCACATGTGGAACTAGAATTTCTTCACGGAAGATTCCCTGCACTCAGATAGGTCCATATAGCTCTACCCGAATCTGCCTGTAATCATCTGGCAGACAACTTCAATTTAAGCAAAGCTGTTCTGTTGTGTTCTGTTTCGTTGAGTTTAAAGTCCTACCACTCTCAGACTATACGAGGACTAGCGGTAATCATTGCTCAAAGAAGCCTTAAAACACTTAGGTTGCCCGTGAGATACGAAGCTGCTGTCGGATTCTCTGTTAAGCAAAGCTGTGAGTGATGGAAAGGTTTTTGAGCATAAAAGTAGTCCCTTCCTCCCCTAACTCCGACAGTTCTTGCAGTCCGAACAGCCAGAATGTGAAGCTGTATCACAACAATCCACTCGAACCATTCTCTACAAAGTGTTGAACGCGGCACAGTCAGGCACTTCAAACGGTGAAGTGGAAATGGGGTGTGTGTCTTCATGAACAATGTCCCCTCTCAACGATCAAGGTCCTGGACCTCTTAAACAAGGATCACCACTCTTAGGTGAACTTGGCGTTGACTGCAAGCTGCTTTCTCTTCTCAAGAGCCACACCACTTAACACACACGCGCACACACACAGGTCTTGGACACCGTTTTCGAGCAGATTGTCGAGGACAGTCCGTACAAAGACGTGTTGGTCAGCGTGTGAATGGGTGTGTTCGGGACGAGGCCTCTTGTGTGTCATTGCTACAGTTGTGACCTTTGCCCTGACCGAAGAGTTCACCCGCAGGAGACAGGCTGGGTCAGGGGGTCAAACACGATCAACTTTTCAGCCGTAAATGGAGCTACAGTTTCAGTTTCAGTTTCTCAAGATGACGCCTCCGCGCTCGGAACGAATTCCATATGCACTAACGTCACAGGTGCCATGTGTATGGTGATCATGGAACAAGCCTTAAGCCTGCACATAAACCCATGAGCTGGCCAGGTCCTGATAGAAAATCTGCAGATAATCCTACCATAACTTCTTTTTTCGTCCCTCCCCCCCCCCCCCCCCCCCCCCCAACTCTCTGGATGGAATACTCAACACGGCTTGTCGGAAAGCGTTAACGTAATATCATTATGAAATAATGCTGACGAACAAGTCAAACAGAAGCGATGAACTCTTGGCTGCTGTCTCCAGTTGACAGATTAGCACGATAACATCAAGCATAACGAATTGAAATCTTGTTAGATCCAAACGCAATGAATAATTGACAATCTAATTTAGATCAGTAACAATAACGAGCGTGCGCTGGATGTTGGTCGTCAGCAAAGGTCGATAATCATCGCCCTTAATCTCAATCTGATCGAAAACGACATGAACAAATGCGACGCGACAGAAAAATACACTAAAGCAGTTCGCGACAGAAAGATACGCTAAAGCAGACGACAGAAATACGCAAGCAACGACAGAAAATACACTAAAGCAGTTCGCGACAGAAAGATACGCTAAAGCAGACGTGAGACAAGAAAAGATAACAAATAAAGCAGATCGCGACAGAAAGAGAAACATAAGAAGACAGCGCGACAGAAAGATACGCTAAAGCAGACGCGACAGAAAAATACGCTAAAACAGACTCGACAGAAAGAGACACTAAAGCAGACGCGACAGAAAGATACGCTAAAGCAGACGCGACAGAAAAATACGCTAAAACAGACGCGACAGAAAGAGACACAAAGCAGACGATTTACTAACAGGGACTGTCACATGACACAGTACTGTCCAATTCCCAAGGGAACCCCCACAGAAAATGACGTCACCATCCTTACGTGTCTGCCGTTTGTGATCCATTGATTCTTCAATGTCATCAGACACCCAGGGTGCTACATTAAAACTGGCCTTCTCGCTGTCCCATCTTAACATCATTGGTGTTCTGGTGGTGTCAGTATAGGATTAGATAAGTCCCCCTTCCCTCACATCCCTGGGATGGTTATCCCCGTCGGCCGTATCACCTGAGGTGGGAGTCGTAAAAACTGAACTAAAGCAAGTCATCAGACACGAACATGTGAAGGCCAATCCAACTGCGTACACAATAACCTACATCACAAGGGGCCGATCCATTACCAGGTAGTGTTGTAGGACAGTTCACACGATATACGATACTGACCCTTCTCAACGGAACTGACAGAAAGGGACTTCATAATCTACCAGTGTCTGACGGCTGAAGGGGCCACTCGTGTTCTTAAATTCAGAAAACATGTATCTGCGAAAACTAATAAAGTTGCACACGCCATAAGACCTTCATTCCGACCTTCTGCAAGAAGACAAATTGCACACCATGAGACCTCCATTCCGATCCTTTACTGTCCTTGGTCAGTTTTCACAAATACAACAGTTTCGAGTACACAGCAGTCAATACTTGTTTTAACCTTTCTCACGCACAAAGTTTTACGGGAAAATTCTGCATTAGAGGACAAACATTACAAGCAGCGACCCAGATCGTGCTTGTACACCTATATGAATTATCACAAATATATTTAAAGCCTAGTCGACAGGTCACTGCCACATCAGGGGCTATAACCATCTCAAACAAAACACATTTCCTAACACATCGATGACGCTGAAAAAAAAAGAAAACGCAGAAAAGACAATGAAGTACATGCACTATTCCATTCACGCAAATAATCTAAAAGGATATGCCCCTGACACGGGCCATACCGAATTTATCACTAGGGGGATTTAAAAAATATGAATACAATATGCATAATCAAAAACAGACCGGCTACGTACAAAGCCATGCCGGGTACGACACATCGACGAAGAAGAGAAAAAAAAAAGGAAAACAAAATCAAGTACACAATTATATCAATGCATTTCCGCACATAATCCAAGGAGATGCCCCTAGCGTGACCATTCCATCCAACTCATCACACGGGGGATTTAAAAAAACATATCTGAATACAAAATTTAAACATAACTAAGGACAATAAAACATATACAAAAACGCCCAACATTACCTAAAATTGCTTCCGCATATCCTATTTCTCTAGACTCAAAAATGCACTTAATACACGTGCCAATTATCACTCCTAAGAGAAAATACCCAAAACAGGAGAATGGACCAGCAAGGCAGAAATCGATAGGAAGAAACGGCAGAAAGAAAAGGAAAAAGGCAAAAACAAAGAAAGTGACAGAAAAGAGGACATTTCCAGCACAGATTTCCCAGAAGGTGGAAATACTGTTTACACTGAAAGAGCCCCCAGGCATCCCCATGGGAGGTACACAAAGAGTGGCCTACAGCACCTAAAATTGCCACTGTCTGACCCAACTACTCTGTTCTTTGTCATGACTGTCAAGTATGTCTCGTGCTAAAAGCATAAGGCGTTGACATTTATATCTGACACTTGCATCAAGCACAGCACAAGATATACTTACTATACTGCTGTATGACCTGTGACGAGTAATGCACTGGCTCCTTTGAGATCGAGGGGATATATTAAGTCATTTGTAAATCGGCATCTCTCTCTGTGTCTCTGTCTCTGTCTCTCTCTTTCACACACACACACACACACACACACACACACACACACACACACACACACACAACACACACACACACACACACACACACACACACACAACACACACACACACACGCACACACGTGTGTGACTCTGAGTATGAGTGTGTGTGTGTGTGTGCGCGCGCGCGTGACTGTGTATGTGTGTGACTATGGTGCTGTGGCGTGTGCGTGTCGTGTTCTGGTTTTATGTTCTTGCACTTTACGTCAATGTCAAAACAGCCAAGTTTTCAGGATGAAAAACAAATTTGCAAAGGGTCGTTGCCATTCTACGTGACTTGGGTGATCTCAGCTTTTGTTTTATGACAACTGTCCGTCCTTACTTCTTTTGTCTTTATCTCTTTTCACAGGTATGATAAATGTGTCTGAAATCTGAAACAAACGAACAAAGAGACAACAACAACAACAACAACAACAACAACAAAACGTGGGCTACGTCCGTCCAAAATTTTGAATTCATGTTTCTGTTGGTCTCATCCGTGTCTGTGACTCGTATCCAACAAAAGCTTCTTCCACAACGTGTTCGGTTACGTCAGGGAGGTAGGTAGATGCCCTAGTTTCCCCTCATTTGATTGACTTTATTCTCATCTTGAGCACTAAAAAACAAGTATATCAATTTAAACAAATACTGCTTACTCTCGCCATCTTTTTTGTCTTTTTTACCTGGTTAATTGTTTTAATAACAAAGAAAAAAAAAGGAAATTCTGAGTTGATGGTGGTAGAGGTGGAGGTTAGTGGCAGCGGTGATGGCAGAGATTAAAAGCATTATATATCTATCTATCCTTTTCCATCCATCCATCCATCCATCCATATCCTCCATCCGTCCTCCATTCATCCATCGTCCATCATCTATCTATCCATCCATCTATATATCTATTTACCTACACACACACACACACACACACACACACACACACACACACACAACATACACACACCCCATACACACACACAATATAATATATATATAAATATATATATACACATATACATATATATGGACAGATAGATATACACACACATATACATACATATATACTGTTTTACTTTTATTGTTGTTTAAAGCCCAGCCGACTGCGCAGAGCAATATCAGGGTTCATACACACACACACACACACACACACACACACACACACACACACACACACACACACACACACACACACACACACACACACATACACAAATATATATATATAATTATATATATATCAGACTTCGTCTCTAACGACCTGCCATAAATCGTCATACAGAGAGAGAGAGAGAGAGAGAGAGGGGGAGAGAGCCAGAAGCCAGCCAAGACTTGTCTCGTTAATTGCCCCCTCCATTCACAGGCAACACTTTCCATTCGTCACCCTGTCCCTCCGCAATCCCGGACTATTTCCTGTCGCTCAGCTGTCATAATCTTCCGCTGCCTGGACATGAAGGGATGTCTGCACTGGCACCCGGGCCCAGTCTGTCACAGTCGGCGGGGTCAGCGCTTGCTGACAACGTGAGAAAGTTTATGGGGCTGACGGATTGTGTGACGGTGACGGAGCCCCCCGCCCTTTGCTCCGGAGTCTAGTTTGTTTTGCGTGCACCCTGCTCCACAACCTATCGTTTGTTTTTCCTTTCTCCTTTCAGCCGGTAAGTAGAGGTAGCTGTTGTTGTTGTTTTTAACACTAATACATACATACAAAGCAAAGCCAGAACAAGACTGAGGCAGCTGAGATGTGGTTTCTAAGAAGAATGTGAGAGTTCCGTGGACAGCAAAGAAAACAAACGAGACAGTCTGATGGAGACAGACACAAGAAGATCATTCATAGGAAGATTAGGAAAGACAGGCAACATTTATAGGCCATTTTATGAGGAAAGGGAATTGGAGCACCTGGTCACAACAGGAAAGCTGGAGGGAAAGAGAGCACCAGTAGACCAGAGAAAAAATATTGGACGGATTTGCAGAGTGGCTGAAGACAGAGAGGGTGGAAGAGTGCATGCGGCAACAAGGGAAGATGCACATGGACAGCATGTCGCCAACGCCATGTGGCAAGGCACTTGATGATGCTGATACATACATTTAAGGAGTTTGAAGTTTGTTCAAGAGGGGTTCATCGCACTCGGACAGTTCCATATGTGCTTCACCCAAAACCTGCCAAGATTTATCTGGCAGACTCCCTAAGCCTGCGCGAAAACCTTATGCGCTGGCAAGGTCTTGAAATGGGGACGAAGGGGGGAGGAGTGGAGGGACTTTTGAAACACTAAACTGACACCACCAGAATGATAGAAACATTAAGATGGGCAGCGAACAGGTCAGTGTTTTAATACTTGCAGGCTGGGGTTGAACTCGAGATATCAGATCTTGAGTTCACGGTTCTATCAAAAGACCCAACCAGCCCGCGGGAAAAAATTTCGGGCTCGTTCTGAATAACACTGATCGCCGACAACCCAAGTCTGCATGTCTGTCTGTCTGTCTGTATCCTTCTCTTCAGACTACTGATGATCTCGTCAAGAGGCAGAAAGACCATGCACAAGATCTGAAAGGTACAAGACTTACTGCCCATCTTCATGCAACTGTTATACTGGTAGGATCAGATAAGTGCCCTCCCCTCCCCCTATTCTTTGGAATGTTTATCCCCGTCGGCCGTATCACCTGAGAGGGAGCTGACGAAAAACAAGAAAAAGAAGAAGTAACAGTAACAACAGCAACAACAACAACAACAAGAATCAAACTGAATCAATTGGATTATGTGTACTGCTAAAAAACTTAAATCGTGTTGACTGTCAAAATTACGTATTATGTATACTATCCGTTAAATAGCATTTGAGACAGACAGACAGACAGACAGATAGACAGACAGGACAGAGAGCTTTAAGCACTTTGATACTTCTGGTCACTGATGTCTTTGATTAGTTTGAATAATACTTGCTTAAACCTACTAATGCAACAGTCCACCCTTACACAGTCCGTAGTAAAGAAACGAAAATACTCAAGATAAGTGTTAAAAAAAAAAAAAAGCCGATATATTGGCACCGGACTTCGGGATATAATCCTGAATATGTCCAATTATATTACCTCCTGTCAGAACAAATGTCAACTGACCTACTGAATGTGACATCAAGGAGACAGGACGTCCTGTAATTGTCAGATTTTAGACATTTGACATGTCTGTTAGGGAAACAACGACACATCGCCAACTTCGTAACGGCACGACGTTTCCATCTCGGCGCTGGCACGTTCACTTTCTTTCTTATCGCTGTTATTATAAGATTAAAACACACAAACAAACAAACGAAACACTGCTAGATAAACTGTTCCAACACTTCTCAAATAAAGTTCTTTACACTGATAAAGGCTACGTCCAATTTGACAAAAGGGCGACTGTACCCAAACCTGCCTAAAGTTCTGAATGCTTTTCTGTTACTCGTTAAATCACACGATGAAACCTTATATGGTACAATGCCAATATGACTTCACAGATTCATCCATCCCATAGACACCTCTTTATATTATTTATTTATCTATCTATTCATTTATCTAACCATTTATTAGTCCATTCATTTTTATAACCTTAATTTTTTTGTCTAAAAGCACATACGTGCATAGACATTAAAAGAAATAACGAACGAACCCAACCCAGCAGGTCGCTGGTGACGGATGGCGGGTGGTCTTCGGATATGGAGATTAGCTGCAATACAGGTTTGCCTGGAGGACTAAGCAGTCCCGGATCAATCGGCGATAGTTTCTATCTGGACGGGGCACTAGGCAAGGCCACAACACCCAAAGAAAAGATTACGCCCTATCGGTATTCTCAGCCCTATCGGTACAGATGCAGGTGTTTCACATCCATCCCACACAGCCCGACTAACAACTCTTCCTCAGAAGCACTTAGCCCTGGCGACCGGGTCTGTTACATGTATCTCATCACCTGCACCGGTGGTCAGCCAGCGCGCATAGCCATGCCAAAATCAATACATTCCCACTTTATATTTTATGTACATTCCTTTCGTTTTAGGAATATCAACAACCATGTAAAAATTTCTCTTGTGTGGTGCTAAGTTTCACCGGGTCGTATGTTTTACTGGGCAGTGTCTTTGTCTTAACTTCTTAATACATATATAATAGTTATATAATTATATGATATATAATTATATCATCAAGTTGAATATAACAAAACATTGCATAGCAAGTCAAGACAAAGACACTGCCCAATAAAACATACAACCCGATGAAACTCAACCCCACACAAGAGAAATTGTCACATGGTTGTCACTGTTACTAAAGTACTATCAAGTATTTCCCCAACTCAGTCTCGTTTACCTTAGATAAGAGAAGAAAATCTCTTCCCTCACAGTTGCCTGGTCAACCAGTGGACAAAGGCACAACAGTTTTAGGGCAGGCCTATTTCCAAACTTTTCAAGCGACGCTTCATCATCTGCAAAAATCACTTGCATAACGATACCATACCCAGGCAAAGGAAAACAGCAAAGCAGGCTTAACCGATTTTTTTTAAATAAGAAAAAAAAAAAAACATCTAGTTTTGGCTTTATTGTTTATGTTCACACGATGTGGAGCATGATACGCCGTGACATGTCCTTTTCATTCCAACTTCATGGCGCATTTCCTTGACGCAGCGAACAAAGAGGGCAAAACAGATGGAGCCAACAACTGCACCCCGCTAAAACACCACCCACCCCTTACAAAACAGGGCGGCGAGTGAGCTGGCTGATGACAGGGTAGGATGAGCCCCATAGGTGTGCGTAGCGCCGGGTGGCTCTTGGCAGTTGTAATGAAGAGCTCACACAGCACCGTTTTGTCAACCAACTCCCCAAAGACCTCTGTGATCAAGCGCAACTACCCCGGCCCACCTCTATCATCCTTGTCGGCCCTGGGGCTGTTTTCTCTCGCCACCCGCGTAATTAAGCTCCAAAACGACGTAGCCGAAGAATACCCCGATTTCTGCCCCAGCTCACGTTACCCACCCGGCAACCCCCCCCCCCCCCCCCTCAATCCTCGGCTCTGCGCACATAACCAACCCCTCCCCGGGCCTCGGAGGCGCCCCCCTACCGGTAGGAAAATGTTTATGGACAATTTCATTGCCAGGGTTGGTGTCACGGTGCCTACACCTTTCCCCTTCCTTCAAGACTTTTCTCCCTGCAATAATGAGGAGTTTGTCATGTCAACCGGGTTCCCTTTTCTGGCCCCGGACGATCCCATTAGGCGCTCGGTGTGGAAAATAAGTGAACAAAAACAAAGGCTTTATGTCCCCGCGTGTCAGCTTTTGGAAAGCCCGGTCCGGAGCCGTTCCGTGTCAGCAGGCAGAAACATGAGGCGACAATCGGAGGTAGGGAGGCCGAGGTGGGGGTCCTTACAAAACGCCTGTCAATGTCAAGTGAGGAGCAACAACCGTCACTCGCATGCACCATACAAAGGTAAGAATGTCTCGACTTGAAACTCTTTCTCTACCTCCCACTTGACACTTTTTCTAGGTCCCCGTGCGCCCCCGTGGGCAAGGCTACGTACGCATCCTTCTGACAAAACCCTCGCACATCCCCCTGGAGTTACAATGACAGACAACGGTTAGCCGTGATTATTTGTCAATAGGTGTCCTTTTCTTGTCGCTGAGGGGTCTCCAGGTATGTGTGGTACAACTACGAGAAAAGAGCTTGATATACTACCGAGAGTATTTATCCTTAATTACCACTCAAGAGGGTTTTCCCTCCACTCTGTGGTCTCCAAGGCTGCATAATATAACTCCACTCTGTGGTCTCCAAGGCTGCATAATATAACTCCACTCTGTGGTCTCCAAGGCTGCATAATGTAACTATCCAAGATACTTCACCTTTGACATAACAACAGGTATCCTCAACCTGTCGATAAATACTTTGCATGTGGTTTCAAACTAAAACGAAAAAATGTTTTTGATGTAAACATGTTCTTAACGTGTGTATGGTATTGCTTAGCCTTTATACTATTCCGAGTATGTCTGTCAGTGGTATTGCAGTCTACTATCTGTTCTAAGCGTGTTTGGTTATGGTACTGCGTAGCCTACTGTATCATTCTGAGTGTGTCTTCCTACTGTATTGCATAGCCTAGCAGTAACATTGTTCAGAGCTGCCATACTGTAAGTCTAATGTCTACCGTTAACAGATTCGGCATGGAAGCAGCATTTCTTTGGTTCCCGTTACCATCACCACTAACAATCGAAACTGTTTTGAACTATTCAATCCTTGACTGAATTGACGTGTCCATGTCTTTCATTTCATCTGCTTGAGTTTGTTCCCCTATCTCTCTCTCTCTCTCTCTCTCTCTCTCTCACACACACACACACACACACACACACACACACACACACACACACACACACACACACACACACACACACACACCACACACATTAAAGGTTTCAGTGATCCTCTCACAGCTGTACCACAGTGAGGTGCCAAACGCATCTCCGCATTTCCGACTGGTGTCATAACTGATTAACACATTACATTTGAACTCTTCAGCTGCAGTCTGCACTCAAAACTTTGGAGTTTGTTCAACAGGGATTCATCGCACTCAGGCAATTCCATATGCGCTTGCAGTCTGCACTCAAAAGTTTGGAGTTTGTTCAACAGGGATTCATCGCACTCAGGCAATTACATATGCGCTCCATCCGAGTCTGCCAGCAGTTATGTGGTAGACTCCCTGAGCTTGCACAAAACCACCCTACGGACAGGCAGGGTCTTGAAATGGGGAGAGGTTGAGAGGGACCTATCAAACACTAAGCTGACAGTGACATCACCAGAATGACGGAAACATCCAGATGGGCAGCCAACTGGCCTGCTTTTAATGGTGCGGGCTGGGATTGAATTCCAGATACCAGATCGTCAGTCCACGGCTATATCAAAAAATTTTCAGCTGACCGTTGATCAGTAACTAGTAACGGCTGAAGGGTCAACGGCTCGTCTTGAGCGAAAATCTCTCTCAATGCCTTGTCCATATACGTTAGATCCCCACATGTCTCCCCCCCCCCCCCCCTCCACTTTCTAATGTATTATAAGCTCTAAGGAATGTGGCCTCAATAAAGAAGCACACAGCAGCTAAAGAGACTGAGATTAGACACCTGTTGGACGATTTGTTGACAAAACAGATGTTTAATTTCCCTTTTAAACTGTGTACATATAAACGCAAAGGAGATAGAGAAGGTTCTGCTATGAATAACACACACACACAAACACACGCATACACGCGACCGCACACACAACATATCATCATCATCATCATCATCATCATCATCATCATCATCACACCACCACCACCACCACCATCATCATCATCATCATGACCATCATCATCATTACACACGCAGGCACAGGTGCGCGCGCGTGCACACACACACACACACACACACACACACACACACACACACACACACACACACAACAAAAGAGAACACATAACTCGGCCAAGTCAGATAACCACGGATATGTTACACTAACGTTCACACTCTGAATTCATTTAACTAAGATTCATAATATCGGGACAATTTGTCAACTTTCATAGTAACATCCATACGAAACACACACAACACACACACACACACCCCACACACACACACACACACACACACACACACACACACACACACACACATAGAATATACTGACCGCCCCCGCCCCCTCAACCCAGCCATCAACACAGTAAAAAAAAAAACACACAAAAAAAGAAAAAACAAAACAAAACCAATCCCGAAAGCAAGAAATAAATGTTGAAGCCATGCTGACAATTTTTCTTCTTCTGGCATAACAAAAAGAATGACAGAACGAAAGAGAGGGAGAAAGAAAGAAATGGATGGTCAAATACTGCTGCTACTTTTGCACTTACTTTCATTACAAAAAAAAAAAAGAAAATAAAGAAAGAAAGAAACAAAGAAAGAAGAAAGGAAGAAAAAAGAAAGAAAGAAAGAAAGAAAGAACGAAAGATGGAAAGAAGAAAGAAAGAAAGAAAGAAAGAAATGAATGGTCAAGCTGTTTGACATCCATGATGATGATGATGATACTCCCTAGAAATCTTTCCCGACATCTTTTATACCATTTTGCTCGGATGTGACTTTGACCTTTGACCGATCTCAAAAAAACTTCCACAGAAGGGAACGTTAATTTAACAGCAAACATTTCCTCCACGTTAAGTGAAAAAACACTCTCAAACAGATCTCGTTACCTTGAAACAAAAATGTTCACATTTTTTTCATGTTTAGGGCTACTCCAGCCCATACATATGCAATCCGCAACATCTCACTGAAAGGAACCCACAAACCAGATTTGACAGAATTAAAATCTTTATCTCAAATTCCTTGCCAACATATTCTTGTTCACAGACAAACAGAAACACATCCCTACGTGTCAATGTTAACCCTATCACTCCCCGTTTCACTCAGCAGGTTGGTGAAAGTTTGGTGGTGTGGGAGTGAAAAGGTTAAGTAACTTTTTAAAGGATATTATTAGATCTAACCCTTTGACTCCCTCCCGCACGCTGTCTACCAACTGCAAAAACTGAACCTTTTTGACTCCCTCACACTATCCAGGAGCTTCCTGCATGAAGCTGCCGGACAGGGTGAGGGAGTCAAAAGGTTTAAGTATTTGCTTTGTTGGCGTGATTGACAATGCAGGATGCTGGTGGACAGGGCGCGAGAGTCAAAGGGTTAAAAACAAATCAACATCATCATGTGCCCTGCCGCATGGCGTTGCTGATCGTGGCCCTCCATATGTAGCTACTCCTTGTCGCCGCAAGCAGCACATCTAAGCAAGAACAAACAAGCAGACGAAAAGACACACGTACCCTGCTCCTGACGCTGAAGACGTGACAGTAATGTCTACTGGTCTCCTTGTCCTTGGTGACGTAGGCGAAGAAGTTCATGTGGTCGCCATCTTGGCAGGCACAGAAGATGTTGGCGATCTCGTGATCACAGATCACTCTCTGAAAACGGCATCAGTACAACTGTGATGGTTTTTTTGTCACAGAATGTTTAACCTTTACCTATCTTTACGTTACTTATTTAACTGTTTGTTTTTTTCTCTCCACCTTTCCAACAGATTCTGCTAAATTTCTTCGACAATTAGCTTGCAAATCTAGTCGCAGTCGATCATCAAACAAACAAACAAACAAACAAAAACAAACAAAACAAAACAAGAAACAAACAAAAAAATATGAAAAACAAACAAAATACCACAAATCAGTCTTTTAAAGCAGATTTTCAAACTCATTTACATTCACTGCATATCACACAGTTACAAGAAACAGTACAGCCCAATACATACAGAAGCCATGATATTTCACACACACACACACACACACACACATCACACCCACATCACACACACACACACATACACACGCGCGTGCGGCGCGCGCGCACACACACACACACACACATTAATTTTGTGGAGTGCAAATCTGCCAATTCATTTGGATTTATTTGAATTCACTGTATATTACATATTGACAATACACAGAGTATAAGACATACAGAAGCATTGATACATCACACACACACACACACACACGCACACACACCACACACACACACACAACACACACACACACACACACACACACACACACACACACACACACACACACACACACACAACACACACACACACACACACGTCAATACTCTTTTCATCTGATAAACTAGGATACTTACTTTGGATTTAGCATCGATAAACTTGACACCTTTGTACGAAATTGAAAGCATAATGGTTGGAATTTTGTTGATCACCTCCGTGGATTTCTGAAAGAAAAAAAGAAAAGAAATAAACATGAAATATCAATGCAGGATGCTTTGATCACGTGAACACTACAGAACACAAGCACATTTTCAATAGGTGCCTGAACAATATTACATAACAAAGTAACCTTAACGTCTCGCTGCTGGCTGATGTCACAAATAGGTTTTAAAGTACTATTACTCCAAAACAGCGTATACATGAGATTAGTTAGAAGTACACAGAGTGGCAAGATCAATACCAAATATAATCACACAATCTGTACAGTTGTCCCAGCTTTCTCTTGGTGAGTCTTCAGACACCTCCATATATATTTACCAGATCAACACTTAATAATCAAAAGCTTTTAATAATCTGCTGCTTAACTGGCACTGTTGAACAGGTTAAAAAAAAAAAAGGTAAATTCTGTATTTTTCGTTTATATCGGTTATAATAGACTCAAGTTCCCGTCTACATCCTGAAATTGTAACAGATGTTTTATACAATATATCTATAAACACATTCACACACAAAATTGATATCTTACTTTACAATATTACAGAGTTTTAGTTAATACAATCGCACATTTGCTTTCTACCCAAATAAACAACGAAACTATCGCTTTTTTCAATAGAGGTATGGGTATGGAGAGACTAAAGTTACAAGGAGATGTTCTTTTCCAAATTCCGGTATCTTAATAAACATGTAAGACGTAAGACCTAGGACTTTTTCTTAACCGAGTAACATTAGCATGTTATTTCAAGGGTTGAGCACATAACATGATGATGAACATCACACAATCTTGTACTTCATTACTTTCATATCACATTTATTCTTTTTTTTTTTCAGCCCTCAACCCCTTCCTTCCCGTAAAAATAGATTTCCAAGACCTGTATTATCAGTGCCGACTCTGCATGGTCGAGGGCTGGATGCAAAATAAAGCATTTAATATATATATGGCGTCACACTCGAAAAATAAATAAATCTCTCTCTTCCCTCTCTCTCTCTCTCTCTCTCTCTCTCTCTCTCTCTCTCCCTCTCTCTCTCTCTCCCTCCCTCCTTCCCTCACCCACCCATCGTCAGATCTTCAGATCTTAAACATATCCAATCATCTGACTGCAAACATATTAGTATCGCTGTAAATTAAGCATGAATGGTCGACATAAACATTTACACTAAAACGTTTATTGACATCTGTTCATGGAGACTTCCCTTGGGAGAAACTTTTTTCCCAAAGCCAACAGTTTCTTCGCAATTTCCAAGTAGTCCGAGTTTTTAACTCAACTTTGGTTTAGGAGCCCTTAAATTAGATAATAGTGGAGAAATTCTTGCTATTGACCACCCCCCCCCCTCTCTCTCTCTCTCTAAAAAATACTGAACATGACATCCATCTCCTCCCCCTCTTCTCTCTCTCTCTCTCTCTCCTCTCTCTCTCTCTCTCTCTCTCTCTGTAGTTTGTGACTCAACTTTGGTCTAGGCGCCCTTAAATAAAACAACAGTGGAGAAATGCTTGCTACTGACCTCTCTCCCTCTCTAATGCTGAACATGACATCCAACCCCCACCCCTCTCTCTCTCTCTCTCTCTCTCTCTCTCTTCTTCTCTTCTCTCTCTCTCTCTCTCTCTTCTCTCTCCTCTCGTGTTTGTGACTCAACTTTGGTCTAGGTGCCCTTAAATTAATTAAACAACAGTGGAGAAATGGTTGCTACTGGCCTCCCTCCTTCTCTCTCTCTCTCTCTCTCTCTCCTCTCGTCTCTCTGTCTCTGTCTCTGTCTCTCTCTCTCCTCTAATGCTGAACATGACATCCAACCCCCCAACCCCCCTCTCCCTCTCTCTCTCTCGTTTGTGGCAACTTTGGTCTAAGTGCCCTTAAATTAAATAACAGAAGAGAAATCCTTGCTACTGACCGTCCTCCTTCTCTCGCTCTCTCAAATGCTGACCATGACATCCAACTCTCTTCCCCCATCTTTCTCTCTCATGCTGAACATGACACCCGATTCCCCCTCCCCGCTCCCCCCCCCCTCTCTCTCTCTCTCTCTAAGAGGAACAAGTATCCATCGGCACTGAAGTTACACATTATCACTGACAGGACGTTGTTCAACGCCAGCATATTTTGTTATGAAACTCACTGTAAGTCTGACACCAAAGTGGTTTGTTTCCCTGTGGTGCTGGTGACAATTTCTACATTTTCAGAATTTTAGAATTCCTTTACGAATCGCACTGCTGAATTTCTTAGCGCCAAAATTAATACAGCGTTTTATCTTTCAAAAAAACTTATACAGTATATCTGAAAGAAAAGCGAATCTGAATAAGACAAACCAAGAGAACTTGTGCATTCTGTGGTACTAAGTCTTTCATCTGAGCAACGAATACTGGAACCACTGGTCGTGAAAACTAACAATGTACACCATGTAAAATTTGCTTTCACAGGTTTGAAGACAGGTTACGGAATGGTTCCAAAGCTTTCATAAGATCCACTTTCATAGGTCTGAAGACAGGCTGTAGAATATTTGCAAACTTTTCAACTGAATACTCAGTCTATACAGTCTTTCAAAATTTTGAAGACACCAGGCTAAACAATTTTTCCAAAGTTCTACTGAAGACTCAAGCAACAGACAACCTCCAAAGTTCTGAAAACCAGGCAATATGATTCTTTAAAAAAAAAAGCTTTGAAGATTCAGGCTTTTAATAATTCTTCTAAAGTTTTGAAGAATCAAGCAATACAATTTTTTTTTTAGGTTTTGAAGACACGCGTTGCATAGTTCTTCCAAAGTTTTGAAGACTCACGCTACATAATTCTTTCAAGTTCTGAAGACTCAAACTACATAATTCTTCCAAAGTTTTCAGGTTCAAGCAACATAATTCTTCCAAAGTTTTGAAGACTCACACTACACAATTCTTCTCTAAAGTTCTGAAGACTCAAGCCATATAATTCTTCTAATGTTCTGTAAAGAACCTAGCGGTATAATTCTTCCACAGTTCTGAAGACTAAGGTAATGTAATTCTTCCCAAGTTCTGAAACTCAAGCTATAGGGCCTACATAATTCTTCTCAATTTCTCAAAACTCCAGCCATACAATTTTTCTAATGTTCTGGAGACTCAGCTGTATAATTCTTCTAAAGTTTTGGTTTGGTTTGGTTTGGTTTGGCTTAGTTTTTACGTCGGCACCCACCTCAGGTGATATGGCCGACGGGATAACCAACCCAGGGAAGGGGGGGGGGGGAGGGGGACTTATCTGATCCTATACCGACACCACCGGAACAACAATGATGTTAAGATGGGACAGTGAGAAGGCCAGTTTTAATGTAGCACACCCCGGGATTTGAACCCACAACCATTAGTAGGCTATGTGAATCAGACGCTCAACCAACTGAGCTATTGAGGCCCGCTTCTAAAGTTAGTTTCAAAGACGTAGGTTATATATCTCTTCCAAAGAGCTGACATCTCGAGTTCAGTCCCATTTCGCAACATTAAAAACTGACCAGTTTACAGCCCATCTCAATGTTCCTTCATTCTGATAGTAATATCGGCTGGATGTTTCATGGTCCTTTCTCCCCCCCCCCCCCCCCCCCGCCCGCCCCTTTTTTTTTTCTTTTTTTTTTTACCATTTCAAGATCTTGCCAGTGAACAGGGTCTTGTGCGGAATCAGGGAGTCTGCCAGATAACTGCTGGCAGATTTGTGTGGAGTGTACATACACGTTTCTCATTGCGATGAATCCCTCTTGAATAAACTCTGAACTCCAAAGTTCTGAATTGAAGACTCAGGCTGTATATATTTTTTCCCAAAGTTATGAAAATTCAGGCTAAATCTTTGAGTTATGAAAATTCAGGCTGTTTCTTTGACTTATGAAAATTCAGGCTTTATCTTTGAGTTATGAAAATTCAAGCTATATCTTTGAGTAATGAAAATTCAGGCTGTATCTTTGAGTTATGAAAATTCAGGCAGGCTATATCTTTGAGTTACGAAAATTCAGGTTATATCTTTGAGTTACGAAAATTCAGGCTGTATCTTTGAGTTACGAAAATTCAGGTTATATCTTTGAGTTACGAAAATTCAGGCTGTATCTTTGAGTTACGAAAATTCAGGCTGTATCTTTCAAACTTCTGAAGACCAAGCCAAGTCAAGAAACAGCGTATTATTCTCTCTGAAATAGTTACCATGGTAACATTAATTCTTCCAAGATGATTTTTTTCGCATGCAAATTCTGAGATTATTTTTTTCCCATGCATTTCAAACAATAAAGGTTCGTTTCACGTGTCTAAAGAAAAGAGTCTCCCGGTGAAGGGGCAAAAAAAACCCAAACCAAACCAAAACAAAACAAAACAAACAAAAACAAAACACACAAAAAACAAAAAACACCTAGTTCTAGATTTTTTTTTCAATGTCTAGACATAATGCTTAACATTCCGACATCGACGTATTGTAACTTCGGCAAATCTTTTTCAATGTTTTACATTGTTTACTTTTGCAACATTAAGGTACTGTACCTTCACAGAACAACATACACGTTTCCGTCACCAACACAGTATATACTAATCAACACCATAATATATATTTGGACATTTTCCATCCCACGGGACACATCCTGACAAAGACTTTGATCACGAAATACAACTGCACTGACTAGCCAAGTTTTGTGATTGCCTTTTCTAACCTCATCCCTTTTTTTTCCCCAACCCCTACCCCCTTCTCCTACTGTCTGTCTCCCTCCCCTGAAGTATTTACGTGAGAAGTTTCACACTCCCTTTAATTTCCGATCCGGAAGACTCCTAAATACGATTACCTTGGCCGCTGGCCTTCCCAGGGCCTGATAAATGAGCAAAGAAAATGGCTAAATCGATTAAAACAGAAATCTAAATGCCGAGACTGTCGCGGAGAAAATTGCATCATATGCCTGCCTGACGATAATTCTGCGTTAATATTGGTTATCGGGGTGAGAAATGCAGAGGAGGAGTAATCGGGCGTGGGGCCTCGCTTCCCCCCCCCCCCTTCCAACACCAAGCTGGGGGATTCGAACCGCGATGAGCTGCTCCCCCCCAATTTACTACGTACTGGGCAACGGGAAAAATGGCCCCCGCCAGGGTTTGATATTAGCCGCGATTACTTCCCCTCGGTTACCATTACTTCCCCTTGGCCGGTCGGGGACAAAGTGGTTGGCAAACAGAGGAAATGCAGTCACAAACCAGTGTCCAGCTGCCCAGAAGCCCCGCCGGTTATGGGAGATTTCTTTTTTCGCTTGGACGGATATCCTTGGGGCTATCCCTTCCTCCTGGCCATTCCAGAGTCAATCTAATTTTTTTCACTTTTCTCCACCTCGGAAAATTGAGAGGAAACTGCTGCTCATTTGCATTGCTAACGCTTTCTTTTTAGTCACACCCTCGCTTGCTCTCCCTGCATCCCCCCCTGGCTAATCGCATGTCCCTGGTGCGTGGTGCGGG
Source organism: Monoplex corrugatus (assembly GCA_030674185.1). Classification (NCBI taxonomy): domain Eukaryota; kingdom Metazoa; phylum Mollusca; class Gastropoda; order Littorinimorpha; family Ranellidae; genus Monoplex; species Monoplex corrugatus. Next base: position 18,963,512 of record JAPXFY010000024.1, read on the forward strand.
AGGTATCCAGTCTGCCCTCGTTCCTTTGCTGCCTCACACAACACGTAGACACAAAACTTCATTTATCCTGTTGTGAACGTGGCAAGTGTAACTTTGGCTGACAACTACACTCCACTGACTAACTATACAACTTCCACAACAATCATTACGAAGAATATTGAATACTTGGATTCCAAACTCGTGTAACAACCGCCGCTACAATATCGATCCGGTTCCAAATGTGTGAATATCTTAATTATTCGTTATTCGTGTCATACAACTGATTTAAATCCAAAACAGAAAAAACAAGCAAACAAACAAACCAGAATCAGTCTTTTTAAGGAGAATGTATATGCACACATGCACAGGTGTGTGTGTGTGTTTTGTGTTTGTGTTTGTGTGTGTGTGTGTGTTGTGTGTGTGTGTGTGAGAGAGAGAGAGAGAGACAGAGAGAGAGAGAGGAAGAGGATGAGAAAAAGAGAGAGACAACGAGAGAGAGCGCGTGTATGTGTACGTGCATACATGCATGTGCATGTGTGCGGGTGTATGTGTGTACGTGTATGCGCTCGCGCGTGCGTGCGTAATGCATGCGTACATAGATGGTGTGCGTGCGTGCCTCTGTGCGTATGTGTGTGTGTGTGTGTGTGTGTGTGTGTGTGTGGTGTGTGTGTGTGTGTGTGTGTGTGTGTGTGTGTGTGTGTGTGTGTGTGTGCGTATGTGTGTGTGTGTGTATAAGTGTGTGTAAGCACTGCTGTTGTTCATTCGTCTAAATTATCATCTTTTTTTTTCTTTTCTCTTTACGTTTGACAAATTATATATATATATATATTATATTAACCAACTACCTCACCCGGCTTGCCCACAGCATTATTCAGTCATTGTGACCTTAAAAACTAGGGTTAGCCTATTCAGAATTGGGTCATAAAGAAATAATACAAGTCACCTACTTTTTGGTAAAGACCCACGGAATTACACGAAATTCAACCAAACGAAAGATCCAAGGAATCGAAACTGAGAAAAGATCCACGTAAGCCAAATTTGGAAAAAGATTCCACCATAAGACGAAAAACATTAATTTACGAACATCATCAGCTCTCAGTGTCCATATGAATCATTCTGTTTTTTGAAAGAGAAAGGGAAAAGAAAAGAAAAACGAAAAAAAAAAAAAAAAACGAAAAATGGAGAAGGAGGGTATCGCAAACACCCATCCTTCACTATTTCGAAGAGAGAAGATGTGGGGAAAGGAGGGAGGGGGTTCTCAGTAGTTTCCACCCCCACCACCCCACCCTCACCATCTTTCCTCTGTGTCAGGAACACCCCCTCTCCCCTTCAAAATTGAAAACCACCTCCTCCCCCTCCAACATGGCTCAGACATCTTGATTGATTTTTGTCCTTTTTCTATCAGCAGCTTTGCTCTTACGCTTCACACTTGACTTAGCCCTTAATTCCGGGGATAATTAAAGCCTCTGCGGCCTTTTCAGCACACTTGTGCATCCAGCGTGAAAACCATTATCAAACGTCAGAAAATCATCCTATGGCCTGATCCATCCCACACTTCCCAACCCCCAGGCTTTTCCCACCACTATCACCACCACCAACACCACCACCATCTCCACTTCATTTTTTTCATTCCTACTTTTATCCCACCCCCCTCTCTGTCTGTCTGTTTCTGTCTGTCTGTCTCTCTTTCTTTCTGTCGGTCTCTCAAAACTGAAAGTGTTCATCATTACAGTACTCGTAATACAGTCATTTGTCTTTGACTAGTACCTATGACTAAACGTAACAGCTTTGCTTTCTTCTTCTTCTGTCTTTTTCTTAAGGACACAAGTCATTACGTTCACTGCGTCTCTCTCTCTCTCTCTCTCTCTCTCTCTCTCTCTCTCTCTCTCTCTCTCTCTCTCTCTCTCTCTCTCTTTCTTTCTGTCAAAACTAAAAGCTGTTCATCGTTACAGTACACATAAATACAATCATTTGTCTTTGACTAGTACCTATGACTAAACCTAACAGTTCTGCTTTCTTCTTCTTCTTCTTTCTTATGGACACAAGTCATTAGTTTCACTGCCCCCCCCCCTCCCCCCCTCTCTCCTTTCTGTTGATCTCTCAAAATTAAAAACTGTTCATCGGTACATTACACGTAATACAATCATTTGTCTTTGACTTGTACCTATGACTAAACGTAACAGCTTTGCTTTCTTCTTCATCTACTTTTTTTTTTTCCTTTTTCTTATGGACACAAGTCATTAGGTTCGCTGCTTCTCTCTCTCTCTCTCTCCTCTCTCTCTCTCTCTCTCTCCTCTCCTCTCTCCTCTCTCTCTCTCTCTCTCTCTTTCTTTCTCTCTCTCTCTCTCTCTCTCTCTCTCTCTCTCAGTCTCACAAAAATTAAAACTGTTCATCGTTACAGTACACATAATACAGTCATTTGTCTTTGACTAGTACATATGACTAAACGTAACAGATTTGCTTTCTTCTTCTTCCTCCTCTTCTTCTTTTTTTCTTACGGACACAAGTCATTAGGCTCTCTCTCTCTCTCTCTCTCTCTCTCTCTCTCTCTCTCTCTCTCTCTCTCTCTCTCTCTCTCTCTCTCTCTGAAAACTAAAAACCGTTCACCGTTACAGTACACACAATACAGTCATTTGTCTTCGACTATTACTATGATTGAACGTATCAGCTTTGCTTTCTTGTTCTTCCTTTTTTTTTTCTTTCTTATGGACACAAGTCATTGGGTTCACTGCTTCTTTCCTCTCTCTCTCTTCTCTGTTTCTCTGTCTGTCTGTCTGTCTGTCTGTCTGTCTGTCTCTCTCTCTCTCTCTCTCTCTCTCTCTCTCTCTCTCTCTCTCTCTCTCTCTCTCTCTCAAAACTAAAAAACTGTTCATCGTTACAGTACACGTAATACAGTCATCTGTCTTTGACTAGTACATATGACTAAACGTAACAGCTTTGCTTTCTTCTTCTTCTTTTCTTATGGATCATGGACACAGTCATTAGGTTCACTGCTTCCTTCCTCTCTCTCTCTCTCTATCTCAAAACTAAAAACGGTTCATCGTTAGCGGTCTTTGCTGGTATTAATGACTTAGCATACAATCTTTAATTATGAAAACAGCCGTTAAGATCAACGAAGCTGTCGAAGATCAGTTATCAGTTGCTGAACCTTTGACCGTCCAGACACGAAATCAGTCCAGTAAAGTAAACGTTTTGTGTGTGTGTGTGTGTGTGTGTGTGTGTGTGTGTGTGTGTGTGGTGGTGTGTGTGTGTGTGTGTGTGTGGTGTGGTGTGTGGTGTGTGGTGTGTGTGGTGTGTGTGTGTGTGTGTGTGTGTGGTGTGTGTGTGTGTGTGTGTGTGTGTGTTGTGAGTTGTGTGTGTATGTGTGTGTGTGTGGTGTGTGTGGTGTTGTGTTGTGTGTGTGTTGTCGTTGTGTTGTGTGTGTTGTGTGTGTTGTGTGTGTCTTGTGTGGGGTGTGTTGTGTGTGTTGTGTGTGTTGTTGTGTGTGTGTTGTGTTGTGTGTGTTGTGTGTGTTGATGTGTGTGTGTGTTGTGTGTGTTTGTGTGTTGTGTTGTGTGTATGTGTGTGTTGTGGTGTATTGTGTTGTGTGTGTGTGTGGGTGTGTGTGTGTGTGTGTGTGTGTGTGTGTGGGTGTGTGTGGTGGGGCTGGTGGTGGTGTTGTATTGTCTGTGTCTGTGTGCTGTGTTTTGTGTGAGTGTGTGTTGTGTGTGTTGTGTGCGGTGCTATGGTGTGTGGTTGTGCTGTGTCCTGGTTTTTGGTGTGCGTGCCTGCGTGCCTGGTGTGTGTGTGTTGGTGTGATGTGTGTTGTGTGTGTGTGTTGTTAGGATAGATGCTTACTCTCCTCTGCTCGTTCTGTTGTTCAGTTGTGTCTATGTGTTTAAGGAAAATCATTACATTACTTCGTTACCTTCTTTTCTCTCTCATCTCTCTCTCTCTCTCCTCTCTCTCTCTCTCCTCCTCCTCTCTCTTCTCTCTCTCTCTCTCTCTTCTGTGTGTCTTTCTCTCCCTCTTTCGTTCTCTCTCTCCCTCCCCTCCCCCTCTCTCCCCCCTCTTTGTTCTTTATTTCTTCCATTTTTCTTTCTTTCTTTTTTTTTTTTTTTTGAACATGTCTGCCAAACAATAACGTTTTGAGAGAAAGTACTCACTCTGTCTCTTGAAAAGACTTCTGTTTAGGGGGGTGGGGGTGTAGGTGGTTGGGGGGGGTGGAGGGACAGGAGGCTCGAGTTAAAACAAACAAAACGCTCAAAACCCCACTAGATATTTCTGGTCTTGTGCTTTTACACCCCTTTTGATTGAGGACACCTTGAGAACTCACCATATGGCTGATCCATATTTCTTGCAGGGTCTAAAATGGGTTTGGTTAAAAATCTGTCTACAACCACAGAGTTATCCTTCCTGACCTCTAGACAGGATGGTATGAGCTCTTTCGTGATAAATAAAATCCCCCCCCCCCCTCCTTCTGAAAATTCCGTGCTACAATTTCCCTCGTCTGTCTGTCTGTCTGTCTGTCTGTGTCTGTCTGTCTGTCTGTCGTCTCTCTCTCTGAGCTCTTTCGTGATAAATTAAATCCCCCCCCCCCCCACCTTCTGAAAATTCTGCGCTACAATCTTCCTCTTCTGTCTGTCTGTCTGTCTCTCTCTCTGAGCTCTTTCGTGATAAATTAAATCCCCCCCCCCCCCCCTTCTGAAAATTCTGCACTACAATTTCCTCTTCTGTCTGTCTGTCTGTCCTCTGAGCTCTTTCGTGATAAATTAAATCCCCCCATCTTCTGAAAATTCTAAGCTACAAATTTCCTCTTCTGTCTGTCTCTGTCTGACCGTCCGTCCGTCTCTCTCTCTCTCTCTCTGAGCTCTTTCGTGATAAATTAAATCCCCCTACATTCTGAAAATTCTAACGCTACAAATTTCCTCTTCTGTCTGTCTGTCTGTCTGTCTGTCTGTCTGTCCTGTCTGTATGTCTATCCGTCCGTCCGTCCGTCCGTTCGTCCGTCTCTCTCTCTCTCTCTCTCTCTCTCTGAGCTCTTTCGTGATAAATTAAAACCCCCCCCCTCCACCTTCTGAAAATTCTGCGTTACAAATTTCCTCTCTGTCTGTCTGTCTGTCTGTCTGTCTGTCTGTCTGTCTGTCTGTCCGTCCGTCCGTCCGTCCGTCCGTCCGTCGTCCGTCCGTCCGTCCGTTCGTCCGTCCGTCCGTCCCTCTCTCTCTCTCTCTCTCTCTCTCTCCTCTCTCTCTCTCTCTCTTCTCTCTCTCTCTCTCTCTGAGCTCTTTCGTGATAAATTAACCCCCCCCCCCCCACCTTCTGAAAATTCTGCGTTACAATTTTCCTCTTCTCTCTGTCTGTCTGTCTGTCCTGTCTGTCTGTCTGTCTGTCTGTCTGTCTCTCTCTCTCTCTCTCCTCTCTCTCTCTCTCTCTCCTCTGAGCTCTTTCGTGATAAATTAAATCCCCCCATCTTCTGAAAATTCTAAGCTACAAATTTCCTCTTCTGTCTGTCTGTCTCTGTCTGTCTGTCTGTCTGTCTGTCTGTCTGTCCGTCTGTCCGTCCGTCCCTCCCTCTCTCTCTCTCTCTCTCTCTCTCTCTCTCTCTCCTCTTCTCTCCTCTGTTGTATCTTAACAATCGAAGCCCTAGTTGGCATCTACTGATCTAGATATAGTTGTTTGTGTAGCTATATTTTGTACTTTACTGTTGGTTTTGTCATACTGGAAACATGGGCTCCTCTCTACCGTGGTAAATCACATTACCACTGCCCAGTGTTTCTCTTATAGATGTGCAATGTGCTTGGTATCAATGAAAACCCGGTTTTAGGGGTACTGAATAAAATACATGTACAAACTGTCCTGACCAGTTTGTTAACTGCATGATACAGCACGAGAAATGTCGAAACTGAGGCCATTCAACATGACAGTCATTCTCATCACTGGGTGGATGTGAGAAAAAAAAACTTATACACTTTGATGTCACCTTCTTCCTTATCAACCCAAATTCCATTCAGCAGTCAAGGCTATTTTTAAATGACTTTTTTAAATGACAGTGAGGGAAACGCCAAGACAAAGACCTTTCCATTTGTTTTGAAAAAAAAGGGCGCTGCAAGGATTACAGCACGTTTTCACTTGGTCAAAAGTACACAAGCTGATTAAAAAAATTTTAAAAAACATCAAATTTTGACCATGCAAAAACCACTGCATTTGAACAATTTGAAGACATTTATAAACTAACTGTGTACATTTACACAAAAGTTTAGCGTCTAAGAAACGTGTTTATGCTGAAAACTGAGGACCACCTAGATCAATTCAGGTCAGTCTACCTGGTCTGCTATTGGTAACAACGCAATGGGGCAGATAGGACATGTCAACCTGAAGTAGCCCATCCAGGAGAAGGTACTCTGATTTCAGACCTCCACTGTCTTGTGGCCATATCCATTCATGGGAAAGGCTTTGGGAATCAACCCCGAGAAAAACTGCAGTCAAACTCAAAGTCCTGAAGGTAGATCAATGTCGATTTCGGCACCCTTCTAATCACTCCTACAACACTGCTGGTGCCAAACTATATTGGCCTTCGCCATTACTATAATCCTTTAACTCTTTGAAGACGTAATATAGTTGCCTTGCACAACCACTGTGGACGTGATCAACGGGACCTGCCACAACCCTTGGAGACGCACGATTTTGGGGGGTTTTCAAAAAATTCTCAAAAATACAGATTTTACAGCACAAGAACATATTTTATATCAAAATAAAATTCAATTTACGCTCTTTGAGCTGAAGCTACATACAAGGACAATACATCTACTTACCTTCCTAGAAGGTGAAATGGGGTAGGGTTTTGGCTCTGGGAAAGAAGTTTTTGATTGACAGTAATCCAACACATAAAGTCAGTAAAACACCCATTCTTGACCAGGTAATCCAGAAATCCAGGTAATCACAAGTCCTTGGTATGACCAGAAGATATAAAAGAACAAACACAGCTTTGTTTTCACATAGGTGAAGCAGCAAAGTGATTATGACGATCCTTTGAAGAAGAAGAAGAAGACCTAAATGTCACTATTTTGTGCAAGGACAGTCACTCCGGTTGGTTTGGATAAAGGCAAAAACTGTAACTAATCGGGATAAAATCGATGCAAGGGAAGTAACAAACACTTCAGAAGATACCAAAGAGTGTTCCTATATGTGTAGTTAGTTCCCCTAGACCAGCGATCGGCTTGCATCTATTTTTAAAAACCACAGCAGAATATCCGCTATCACGTCTCTAATGGGTTTAGCGAGCTGCAGCGGAATGTCCGCTGTCACGTCTCTAATGGCTGGCCAGCTGCAGCGGAATGTCCGCTATCACGTCTCTAATGGCATGGCCAGCTGCAGCGGAATGTCCGCTGTCACGTCTCTAATGGTGGCCAGCTGCAGCGGAATGTCCGCTGTCACGTCTCTAATGGCATGGCCAGCTGCAGCGGAATGTCCGCTGTCACGTCTCTAATGGTATGGCCAGCTGCAGCGGAATGTCCGCTGTCACGTCTCTAATGGTATGGCCAGCTGCAGCGGAATTCCGCTGTCACGTCTCCAAAGAGTTAACTCCTGCTACCTGTCCACCAGCATCCTGCATTGTCAACCAGGCTAACAAAGCAAAAACTAAAACCCTCTGACTCCCTGACCCTAGCTACCAACTTCCTGCAGGAAGCTGGTGGATAGGGAGAGGGAGTCAATGGATTAAATTTTTTGCAGTTGGTAGATAGGGTGCGGGTATCAAAGGGTCAGAGCCGTCAGCTGTGTGGAAGCTATGGGGGAGGACTTCCAGCATAGACAACAGCTGGTTCTCCATATCACCCTGCCCAGGTTTGCACCCTGGAGTTGACACTTGTCGTTGCCAAAGCAGCAGTGAAACCAACAACTAGAGTGTTTCTTCCATGGCTGTGGGAAGCCTACCACCCATACTGACCAGCACCACCTTTTTCTCTTCATTTTTTGTGTGGCTATACTGCTATTCCATCACGGCCCTGGTTTTGTGCTAATGGTTGACACACATTTGTCATCAACTGAAATGGACTTTTTCTAAATAATACTTCATAGCAACATCACTGCTGCACTGTTGGGTTTTTTTCCATGTGTTGAATGCATAAACATGGTCTCACCTGTAGGACTGGCACACAAAACACTACTTAAACGTCTTGCTGAGGAACAGCAGATCGAAATTTCTACTATACCGTATGAAACAACATCCCTTTTTTTTCTTTCTTTTGTTTTGAAAAAAAAGGAGACTGAAAAAAGGAAGGCACACAACACTAGACCAAAACACAAACAGTAGGCAACAACACTACACCAAAACACAAACAGTCTCAATCAAGGCGCCCTACAGCGATAACTACACACTATGTCTATATTCCCCCCAATCCTAAACGTGCACTGTCAGAACTTTCACACAAGAGAAGGAGCACACGGTGAAGAAGAGGTGGGTGGGGAGGGGAGGAGGAGCATCATGCACACAAACCACCACACAGTAACACTGACAATATCAAGCATCAACAACAAAAAACATAAACAAATAAAACAAAAATAGTAGCAACAACAACTACAACAAAATGCACACTTCCAAAATAAACATCATGCTCACTGTAAACCCCACATGTTGACAAGATACGCAACATGTCTCAATCATGCAGAACACAATTAACAACATTAGGAACAAATCTCTATCCTGAGATGCAGTTCAAATAAAATGCAGTAAACAAAACATAATTCTCTGAAACATAAAACCAACAACAAAACAACAAAACTTACAAAAGGGCAAAATAAGTCAAGACGTTTATCTGTCAACAATGAAATGCAAGGAATGGAGGGAGAAAGGTGTAAAATAATGACTGACTGACCACACAAAGCAATCAACCAAACTGCACTAACACCAAGAGCACAACTTTTCAGTAGTCCTCTAACACAACATCTAACATCATCTTAACTAACCTGGAGCTTTCGCCTTAACCTTTGCTGTAGAGAAAAAACCATCAAAGAACTGTGAAGACCAAGAAACCCAGAATCAATAGGAGCTCTCATCACGTTTCTTATCAATACTTGAAAAAATGATAACACAGAAAAAGTTACAGTCTCCTGATCAATATTCTAAATCAGTATAAAGCAATGAAAATGTCTCTCTCCCTCTCTCTCTCTCTGTCTCTCTCCTACCACACACACACACACACACACACACACACACACACACACACACACACACACACACACACACACACACACACACACACACACACACACACACAATCACTGAAAATAGGCAAATGAACAAGAGGGGGAATGAAACAGCATAGTAATTAGAGTTCAAGTTCCCCAAAGCCAAGAAAAAGAATGTGTAAACACAGCTGCAGAATGGATGAGTAACCAAAACTGAAATCATGTTACTTATAGTCCAGCCAACTCTATGGCCATATCCGGGCTGACACCATGTTAAAAAAATCTTCAAGTCCAAATGAAAAGCCAATAGTTCAAAACCAAGCACATCGTTAGCTTTTCCTATCTAAAATGACATAAAAAATCTTACCCATCTACAATGAATTTAAAAATCTTTCCCAACGTATGGTCACATTTAATCCTTTGACTCCCGCACCCTATCCACCAGTTACAAAAACTTAACCTTTTAACTCCCTCACCCTATCCACCAGCTTCCTGCAGAAAGCTGATGGATAGTGTGAGGGAGTCAAAGGGTTAGGATTTCGCTTTGCTAGAATGGTTGGCAATGCAAGAAGCTGTGGACAGGGTGCGGGAGTCAGAAGGTTAAAAAGCCAACAGTTCAAAACCAAGCACACCATTAGCTTTTCCTGTCTAAAACGAATTTAAAAATCTTTCTCAAGTATGGTCACATAAGAAGAAATCTACTGATCTCTTGTAAAAACTTGAAAACTATGTCTGGAGGAACATTTCTGCTGAGTTTTTTTTAAAGTACATGCTTATGTCGCAAGTAGTGCCTGTCCCAAATGAATGACCAGATCTGTGCCCAACTAAAAAAACACACTATACAGTCCACCCAGCTCGAACACACTACACAGTCCATCCAGCTCGAACACACTACCCAGTCCACTCATCTCTTTTTATGGATGAAGAAGATAAAGCAGGTATGGAGAGGAGGTAGAGACTATCCTCATAATACTGATCATGACAGAAGTTGAGGTCTCTATCAGCTCACTGACCCAAAATTACTGTGACTTCGGAAAAAGCTTTACTGTCCCACTTGGGGAAGGATTGGAATTACATTCTGTACGTCTCTAAGTCTGTATTTACAAGTTAAAAGTTACAGTCTCTTCATGTCAATGCAGTCTGTACCTTACAATCTTTTGTTTACAACTCTGTAGACCAAAACAAAAAAAAAAAAAAAAAACACAACAAATCAAAATCTCACCTTTAATTTAGCAATGCCCTCTTGTGTAGATGTTGCTCCTTTCAATTCCTTCACAACAGTTGACCCTAAATACTGAAACAGAAACAACAGAGTAACGATGAGTCGCGGTGCAAAATAAAGTCACCATCACTTGCTGCCGGTGCAATGCTACAACAACACTTTGGAGAAAACCTGACAAAGCGTTCTCCACACACACATGCACATACACTCCATCAACAAATAACAGGAATCAAAAAGGCATCTAATGAAGAATCAAACTTCAAAAGTTTTCACATGTATTTGATATCAATTTTTTTTAAATGTATTTATTACAAGATTCAGTCTGGACGGACAAATTTCTTCTGACAGGTAGAACTGAAAACAATTTTGTTCTAGTTTGTTACATTTATCTGGATTTATTTTCTATTACAATTGTTGATATTCAACATACTAGAAACTGAATATAAAGGTTGTGAGTTAATTTCAATAATCAAGACAGATTAAGCAGCACAACTGGCAACAGACAACTTTTCAAATATCAAACAATCATTGTGTCTAGCACTGAATCGAATATGACAAAATCGGCCTGTCCGGGCTGCTGCCATACATAGCAGTGAGAAAAGCTACATGCTGTAACACTTCTTCCGAGCACGGTCCGTTCGAAGCGTGCGTGGCTGCAATGACTAGTGTAAGGGAAGCAACTCAGTCTTGGCATAAAAGCACTGCTCTATCATTTTGTTGTCTCCCTGGACATGAATTGCGGGAGTTTTGCCATATTGTACATGTATTTGGTATTTTTCGTCCACATTATATTTGCATGACACAAGCATAGTTTCCCATTTTTGTTAATGTAATGCAAAATCATTAAGTGTGTCCTAAAGCTTCTATTCATAAACCCATATCAATCAGCCCACCCCTATTGTAATGAAAAGGCAGCAAAACTTTTTCTGAGGTTTCTGCAGATACATTGGGTCATCTCAAAATTATATGCACCCTTTCAAATCCATACACCTCATATGTTTATGTCATCAATTTTTCCATGAAAATGGTAAAATTTCAGAATTATTTTCCCACAACAGTTTCATGATAAAAAAAAAAACTTCAAGTATTTCCCTCTCTCTCTCTCTCTCTCTCTCTCTCTCTCTCTCTCTCTCTCTCTCTCTCTCTCTCTCTCACTCTCACTCACTCACTCACTCACTCACTCACTCACTCACTCACTCACTCACCATCACTCACTCACTCACTCACTCACTCACTCACTCACTTCACTCACTCACTCACTCACTCACTCACTCACGCACTCATCATCTCACCACACCACGCACACATGCACGCACGCACACACACACACACACCTACAAGGCAACTGTATGATTAGTTTTTAGAATTAAAACATTTGAAAATAGTATCTGTAAAATTTAGCACACTTACTTATGCAAGATCAGTAACGTAAGTAAAATCTTTTTTTTTTATTGATCAAAGAAAATCAGATCATGTTTAATGTCAAACTAGAGTTCATCAAAAATCAAAGTTATCAACCACAAGGTCCTACATTACACTGAATACTTTACCAACCGTTTACCCACAAAAAAAGTACAAACTGAATTACAAGTTCATTTATTCAAATATTGCAAAAATTCTACACACTGACATATTCCAGACACTGTGCACATTTGCAATTATACTCTGTCACAATCATGCCAGTTGTGTTTCTGGGATGTACATATTAAGAATAAGACATACATATGCACACACAAAGATACACACACACACCCAATCACACAAAGGCACACACACCCAATCACACAAAGGTGCACACACACACACAAAGGCACACACACACACACAAAGGTGCACGCACACACACACACACACACACACCACACACGCACACACACACACAAAGGTACACACACATACACACAAAGGTACACACACACAAAGGTACACACACACACACACACACACACACACACAACACACACACAGAGAAGCACACACACACACACACACAAAGGTACACACACACACACAAACACGCACACACACACACAAAGGTACACACAAGCACACACACACACACAAAGGTAACACACACAACACACACACACACACAAAGGTACACACACACACACTCACACACCCACACACAGGTACCCACACACACACAGTACCCACACACACACACATCCATACACACACACACACACACACACACCCATACACGCACACACACTCACCCCCCCCCCCACACACACACACAGAGGCAAGGGAATGGGAAGATGTACACTTACATGAGCAGTATAATTACAGCAGCCCTTGATAAGCACCTCAGGCCGATGTCTCCACTGTTTGATGGAGCCCGTCGTGTGCATGAGGTGGGGTGGTCGGATGTGAATCTGACTGTCTCGTATACCCTGCATACAAAGAAAAGATGCAAATCATCAAAACCATGGCAAAATCAAGAGTGAGCAAGGACGACAACCATCTTACGCATTTCCGACCAAAACCAACTATAGATCCGTTGCACAAAATTCCGCCTTTGGCCCGCAGCCAAGAAACTGTCGATGATGACTACCATTTACAGTTATGGCTGTTGCTGAGGATAAAAGATGAAGCTATGACTTTGCAAGACATTCAGCGGAGGAACTATTCTCTGAATTTCAAGTAAATGGGTAATCATTCATTCAAAATTATGGCAAAGCATGTGTGTGTGTGGTGTGTGTGTGTGTGTGTGTGGTGTGTGTGTGTGTGTGTGTGTGTGTGTGATTCTGTCAGTCTGATTGAGAGAGGAGAGTGTGTGTATTAATAAAGTACGATACACCAGCAAAAAATCCTGACCTCACTCAATCCCTTCTGCAGACTGTCTCCACTCGGAGGGGAATCACATTGCAATATATAATTGTATATAATATGCTCTCTATAATTTTTCATTGTTTTTATTCTTTCTCCCCATTTATAGCCATGTGTGTGTGTGTGTGTGTGTGTGTGTGTGTGTGTGTGTATGTGTGTGTGTGTGTGTGTGTGTGTGTGTGTGTGTGTGTGTGTGTGTGTGTGTGTGTGTGTGTGTGTGGTGTGTGTGTGTGTGTGTGTGTGTGTGTGTGTGCGTGGGTGCGTGTGTGCGTGCGTGTGTGTGCATGCGTGTGTGTGTGTGTGCTTCAGCGCTTAGATTTGATTTTATCAAGATTTTGCGCTATATAAATATTGTAATTATTATTATTATAAACTGTCTCACTCACACAAACCAAAAAAATGAACGTCAGGACCCACCTGAGTGGAGCCAGGCCCATTCTCTTCCGACTTGTCAAAGGTCATGAGGGGGTTGTGTTTAGGTGAGCGTTGTTCACCACTGTCTGTGCCCTGGGCCTTCACCCCTGTGTAGTCACGGTACAGGTCTATGTGGTCAAAGGGCGACCTCGGCTCATCCTCCTCACTCCCTCTTCTACGTACTCGAGCCTGAACA
>JAPXFY010000024.1:18987319-18997319 GCA_030674185.1 Monoplex corrugatus
TAAAGATTTTCTGTTCACTGTGAAGGTAAACACTGTCCCACTCAGGCTGTAGGTGAGTGAGATGGTAGGGGACCCAACTTTTCTTGGGGCCAGTATCAGGAGGTTGGTGTCCATCTCCTCTCCCTTGCATTTTTATTTTCTCCAACCCTGAACAGGGCCAGACACCCATTTATACTATTTCACACACACACACACACACACACACACACACACACACACACACACAATAATATATATATATATATATATATATATACACACAACACACACACAATATATATATATATAGAGAGAGAGAGAGAGAGAGCCAGAGAGACAGAGAGATAGAGAGGGGGGAGAGAGAGAGATACAATTTTTCCTAAAGCCTTAAGTTTGTCTTGGGCAAAGGCTCAAACTCACCAGTCAGACTGGCAGGCAGGAGCTCTATCTCTATGCCAACCAGTTTCATTCCAATATACTCAAAAGTACTCAAGAGGTGCTCAAATGTGAATATCAATAATAAGGTAAATTTCAATACTCTAATCCATATTAACATGACATGAAGTAATAACAGCTATGTCACAACTGTCCCACTGTGAAATAAAGTCCTTCAATTATTTAGATGAATGATCAATAACTTCAATCACAATCACATGACTATTAGAATGAACTGTTTTTTATATCATCAGAACAACATAGGCAAGACATTAAACATGATGGTCTCTTTTATTTCAAATTTTCTTCTTCTAAGTTCCTTGTTATGGGGAATTTTGCAAATGAAAAACTAAACATTGAGCAACTGCAGTAAAAAAAAAAATTTTTTTTAAATATCAGTAGGGATACACATGAAAGTTGGCATCACTAGAAGACTTTCTCACACTAATTTTGAAAATAAAATGGTTCATGGGAAGCAATTCCTTAAATACCACATACCACAAGAAAGTGAAGAAGAGTTACTTCCCATCGTATTCGAGCCTTCAACGTTGGCCTTCTGTTTGAATGCAATTTACTCCAAACTTTCTATTCAAACGTGACACTCAAAGAACCAAAGTGCTAGTATAAATATGAATACAAGCGTGGTTTGGATACTTTTCCTGGGCTTTTACAGACCTGAAAATGACCCATGTCAAGTCAGATTTATTCACGTTCTGCTATTACTTATAACAAATGACCAAGAAAATGTTAGGCATTTTTGAGAGTTTATGCAAAAATGCAATTCTATTTCTCCTGTTTTCTTCGAACCTTTTCAGACAACACGATTAATGTTCAGTATGGCTATAACCATACTTCTTTATCAGGCTGGTAGTTCCTGTATCTCCTTTATATTTTTCAAAACAAGCTGCATGACTAAGTCAACAATCTTTTGAGCAATATAAAAACAAGGGTTTGAAGTGTGTCCCTAAGCATGTACAAAATTAACATGTAAAGATATCTTCACTGATAAAGAAAAATTCTCACAAGAACTACCAGACACTTTTAATTTTCAATGAATAATGCAAAATGAAGCATAGATCAACATATTCAAATTGACTTCAAAAATTTTAAAGTATTATCAAAACAAAATTACAAAACACTTTAATATTCTACATCTTAATACGTGATGATTCACCAGATCAACATGTCTAATATGAAAACTGGTTTCAGTATCTTCTAAGTTAATGATTATGAAAACTAGTTTTAATATCTAAGTGCACAATGCAAAGTCATGAAAATGATGAAAGACGACACAATTTTGTTTAGTGGGGAGTCTACAAACTACAGCAAAATTAGAGCCACTTTATACATCAGTGGCGAAATATTCATCATTTTACTTTAAACAAAAACAGCACCAGATTACAAGGATCAACAAAATAAAATCAAAGATGCATTCTACCTGCAAGGGACTTGGTAAAGCTGGCCTCATATTCCCTTACAAAGACGGACTCGCGTGCCATGCCCACTCCAAATGTCTTCAAAGTGGCCGCTATCTACAGTCAAATGGACAGACAGGAAAGACCAACATGCATAAGAATATCATGCAAGCATTCAACTATGTATAAATATAATGAAATGACAGAAAGAAATATTTTGTATTTCTAAGCCAGGAGAATCGTTTTATGGAATGGTACAGATAACAGAATAAAAATGTTTAAAGCATTCATTTAATGCAGTTCAGGCCGGACTCTTGCTAGGAAGGTACATTCACAGCACAAAATGCCTCAAGAAAAAGCTGCGGCAAAGCTGGGATTCCCTGTATCTCTGATGCACGATAAACATCAAGACACACTCTAACATTATATCAGTCTTATAAAAGAAGAACAAAGCTTTGGCAGGACTCATTTTAAACCCTGGGAGATAAATCTGTACTCTCTACCATAAGACTGAAATAATGGATATATGTTTAATCAGACAGCGGGAAAAGACCTTTACTGGGCTGATTTTCTTCTGTAAGCACTGAAAGTTGCAGCAGCCTTTGTATCGTATCTGGCACTATCAATATCCACTCCAAGATCTGCTGGTGCCATAACTGGCATTTCCTTGCTGACAACTTATCTGCCTTGCAACAGGCAAACTGGAAATTCCAGAGTATGTTCTCTGACCCTGACACTCACAAGACACCATCTGGGCTTCTGTGTCTAATTTCTGAGCATGCTGCTATAGATATATATGGTACGTCGGCCAGCCGTATCATCTCTGGTGGGTGCAGACGTTCAACGTCAGTTTATAATACAATACACAATAGAACTCTAAGGGGTAGGAAGGAATAGAAAGCCTTGGGAAGGGACGTTAGGGTTGGAAAGGTTTCAAAACTGTCTCTTTATATCATTATTGACAAGAGATTCTGTAAACAGGATGTTTCTGATGAAATGATTACAACATGCATGTATGTAAAACATGAAAATTTGTTCACAATGCAATTAGACAGGCTTGGTCCTACAGAAGTTACATGAAGAGGTCATGCTGTCATTAATAATGAGCATAACATTATTTCTCTCAACAACACATGACCACTCTAGCGCACATGTCGCACTATCAACTCCCGTGTCTACATCCATGCTGATTTAAAGGTGAATCTAAGAAACAGCTTCACAATCATTCCTGTGGTAATAAATCTTCCAGGCAAAGGTTAAACCTTGAGATAGAAAAGACAAGTGAGCCATATGGCAACACACAACCATTTTAACATTCACCCAGAGACATGAAGAGAGAGATAGACAAGCGGACAACTTTACTGGTGATCATGTTCCTTCCTGCTCAATCAATGCTGAGAGTCAGTCTGCATGTGGGCAATGCATTTCACAGCTACAACAATTTGTGGTCTGTCAAATCCTAAGCCCTCTGCAGTGCCGTGCATGCGGTGATGCAGATCCCACAGAGAGACAGATCACTGCAGCAAAACAGACATAAGACTGCATGCCACAATGACCTATCTCTCTTTCCATGTCTCCGATTCAACCAACCAACCAACCGGCTCAGCAGGCAATATATAACGCAGAAAAGAAAACAGTAATAAACAATAAACAACAATCAAGGCCTCATAGATGCAAAAAAACAAAACAAATGAAAATAACTGTCAGAAAACACATATTCAAAAAAATCACAAGATTCGCTACTCAGTTTCAACCCACAAGATATATAATGCAATGCAAATCATTCCACGACATTTGAGAACAGCCTCTGATACAGTCCAGTCACAGCAGCCATACTGCAGTGAGCAGCTTGCAGTTTGCCAACTAACAGTGTACCTCTCTCGGTGAGCAGCTTATCAAGCTGGCAGTCAAACTCATGAGAGAAATCCACATGAACGTACTCTCCTGATGAGCATATCCGTCCCCCATAACTTGACACAATGTCTGCTATCTGTCCATAACCATCAAACACGGGCTATAAATACAACTTGAACAATTAAAAAAAGTATGATTAAAGTGTTTACATTCAAACATTTACCTATAAATCGAGGAAAACAAAAACGGAATCAGAATGTGTATTTGTCATAAAAAGACAAGACAGGCACAAATTTTTGGCCAACTGACCTTCACCAAATGTAAACGTAAGACTGCAAGGGGCAAATACACAAAATGTAGGCGGGGTGGTGGTGGGAAGCAAATTTTCTCTGATGCTTTGAATAGTAGAAAACGACTGATATGAAACTATTTGTCGGACAGGAGAAAATGGCTGAATGAAATCATTTGTCAAGCAGGAGAAAATGACTGAAATGAAATCATTTGTCGTGTAGTGGCAAATGACTGATAAAAGATATGAAATCGTTTGTCAATCAGGAGAAAATGACTGATATGAAATCACAAGTGTAGAAAATGTCTGATATGAAATCATTTGTCAAACAGGAGAAAATGACTGATAAATCATTTGTCAAGTAGGAGAAAATGACTGAAATGAAACCATTTGTCATGTAGTGGCACATGACTGATAAAAGATATGAAATCGTTTGTCAATCAGGAGAAAATGACTGATATGAAATCACAAGTGTAGAAAATGTCTGATACGAAATCATTTGTCAAACAGGAGAAAATGACTGAATAAATCATGTCAAGTAGGAAAAATGATATGAAATCATTTGTCAAGCAGGAGAAAATGACTGATATGAAATCATTTGTCAAGCAGGAGTAAATGACTGATATAAAATCATATGTGTACAAAGTGTCTGATATGAAATCATTTGTCAAGCAGGAGAAAATGACTAATATGAAATCATAAGTGTGGAAAATGACTGATATGAAATCATTTGTTGAGTAGGAGAAAATGACTGATATGAAATCATTTGTCAAGCAGGAGTAAATGACTGATATGATATCATTTGTCAAGCAGGAGAAAATGACTGATATGATATCATTTGTCAAGCAGGAGAAAATAACTGATATGAAATCATTTGTCAAGCAGGAGTAAATGACTGATATGAAATCATTTGTCAAGCAAGATAAAATGATATGAAATCATTTGTCAAGCGGGCGAAAATGACATATGAAATAATTTGTCAAGCAGGAGAAAATGACTGATATGAAATCATTTGTCAAGCAGAAAAAATGACTGATATGAAATAATTTGTCAAGCAGGAGAAAATGACTGATATGAAATCATCTGTCAAGCAAGAGAAAATGACTGATATGAAATCATTTTTCAGGCAGGAGAAAATGATTGACATGAAATCATTTGTCAAGCAAGTGAAAATGACTGATACAAAATCATAAGAGTAGAAAACGACTGACATGAAATCGTAAGTGTAGAAAATATGCCTGATATGAAATCATAAGACACTATTATTTCATATCAGTCATTCTCTCCTGCTTGACAAAACGTCAGGGAAGAGTTGCTGTTTTGTCCTCTACATTTTGTGCACTTGTCCTTTACTGTCTATGTTTACACTGATGAAGGATAGTTACCCGAAAATTTGACCGTTCTGACTCTGTTTTTTGTTTCTCCGGTCCATATTTGCTTAAACGCAGATGATCACTTTTGGTTTGGATTTTTCTTTACAAATCAAGGGTTAGTGGACCACAAAGGACTAAAGAAGGGTGTAACTTGAAAAAATAAAACCCAAAAACATTTGAAATGTATTCACATTCAAAGCATCAGCATGTTTAAACACACGATCGCTCTTTATAGAAATTCAAACACATCAAAATGGATGGAAACTCAAACAGTGCATCAACAGGCCATAACTTACTGTGATGAAAATCATGCAGCAGAAACTCAATAAGCCAAATCAATGTGAAGGTCCTATATTCTCATGAAAACAGTCACATCAGCTTGGCTGAAAAGTATGTTTACAAGGATGGATATTCTGCTTTAACTCAACAACTGCTTAATATAGCAATTCATCACCACCACTGCTGCAAAATATACTTTGTCAAGAATCATATGGATGTCTCTATCATTAAAACACAAATAAGAACACACACAAAATTATTATAATTCCAGATATTTGAGCGAAGATATTATTCAAAAGTAAGCACAGATTTGTGCCTACAAATCTGCAAATTGAAAAGTACCTTTTCTGTCCATTCATGTCTTTCCTAAACACACAAATGTGAAGTAATTCATGCCCATCCAGCTACCAAAATTTTCTTCTTTCACACCATCATAGTAATGACTGCAGTGTGTTTGAAGAGAAAAAAATTAAAGGAACACAAAGCCTTTATGCTAAGAAAAAGAATCCTTTCGAGTCTAAAATGTACTCTGATAAAAATAATTAAGAAAATTATCACCACAATTACCCCTACCTGTCGTCTGCAAGTAGACATACTGAAGAAAACGCACAGACAAAAACATGTGTGCACAGGGGCACACATACACACACCACGCACGCACGCGCGCACGCACGCACGCACGCACACACACACACACACACACACACACACACACACCAACTGCCATTTACACAACAGGCAGGATATTTTTATGTTCAAAATGACCCTTACATATCACAAGACTATGAAAGTTTTCACAACTTCAGTTCAATTACAAATATTACCATCAAAACGAATTTATGAAGAAAGCACCCATACTGCTTCATTTGTCCAACTTTGAGCAGAAAACCAGTGATTTCATACAGAACAAAATCAACACCTTGCCAGGCCCACAGGAACTGTTTCTGGTAACAGTGAAATGAAGCAAGTTTGTTTGCTATCTTTACACCACCTAACAAGATACACTGTCCATGATGACCCTCAAGGTACCCTGGAAGAAGGCCTTCAGCCGAGGAAGAGCTGCTAGACAGCAAACAACAAAGACTGGACTAATCTCAGAATGCCAGAAATGCTTACTGCTGCACCCCAGGGACACAGACAGAGGATTTTGTCTGGTGCTGCAACGGTTCACTCACCAACAACCACAATGATTACGAGATTTGAAAAACTACATAGCAAAAAAACAGCCCTGCAATACCCATCCATTCAGCAGTTGAAGACCACATTTTTACACCTTTCCACTGAAGCCCACAGGATGCTGAACATGGAGTAGTTGGCTGGCTGATTGAACAGGTCAGATTTACACTGACCAGTGGTATGGCCAACTGGGACACCAACTCGGCTACTTTGGTCTGCAGTAATTCTGGGCAGATGGCTGACCAATGTTTATTAAACCCATGATGAATTTCTGCCCATCTGTTTAGAACTGCCACCCCGACTTGAAAGACTGTCCTGCATTATCCATTGTACATGCTGTATAGTGTATAGTCTATATATGAGAACTCAAAACTAAACAGAAAATGCTATAGATGGACTAACTTGGTTCTTGTATTGTCCACATCTGCATCCTTATTTCAGTTTTAGAATTATCGATGTCAGAGAATGTCCATGGCACTGTCAGGCAAGAATAACTGAATCCCAAGTGCCTCCACAGTCTTCTGTTACACAAGGACACACCAGACTATTTGAACAAGACTTACACCCATTCCTACACAGCTCACTCCTGGTGGAAAAAAAGTCACTCGTATATCTACAACAGTAAATGAGAAAACCCAGTAACTCTTTCACTGACTGCCCTGATAAGATGAGAGAGTTAAGTTTTATCAGTCAACTGATAGCTCAGCATCCTCTATATGCGTGCATGTGTGTGTGTGTGTGTGTGTGTGTGTGTGTGTGTGTGTGTGTGTGTGTGTGTGTGTGTGTGTGTGTGTGTGTGTGTGTGTGTATCTGTGTGTGTGTCTGTCTATATGCACACATTCATGCATGCGCATGTGCATACATGCATTGTGTGTCTGTGAATACTTGTATTCATTTATACAAATTGGCTTTCTTTTCCCTATGGTTCATAACACTTACATCACTAACAACATGTCTTGTCAGTGTCTGCTTTCACTTGACTGAAAATTTGCTAATGTTCTACTCTCGTAAAGTGCTACGAGCATGCTTTTCACATGGGCCATTTGCACTACATAAGTGAAATTAATACTAAAATGAGCAAAACTCTTTTTCTGTACAAAGTAATAGACACGCACCTTGGCCCATTCCTCCGAGTCATCGAAGATATCATCGGACTTGTGAGCGGAGTCGCGACTTTGCTGGCAAGCAGCAGTGCTGGCCCCTGATCCGGTCATCTCGTCAATCTCATCCAGAACCCTACCAGCATCAAAGACATCTCGGTCCTCCTCTCTCTCCATGAGGGGATCAAAGGTGACGATGGTGGAGGGGTGGAGCGACGTTTAGAGTGCACCTTCTTCACCACTACATTTTCGCAGATTTGGGACACCACGTTGCGGGGACCGCCTGGTGTAGACCCTCTTAGCAGACCTGTAAAACAGAGCATGAGGACAGATTGAGTGATTTAAGTTGACACATAGATAGACAAATAGACAGACAGACAGACACAGATAGACAGACAGATAGGTAGGTAGGTAGGTAGGTAGGTAGGTAGGTAGGTAGGTAGGTAGGTAGGTAGGTAGGTAGGTAGGTAGGAAGGTAGGTAGGAAGGTAGGAAGGTAGGCAGGCAGGCAGGCAGGCAGGCAGCAGGCAGGCAGGCAGGTCGGTTGATTGGTAGGTTGGTAGGTAGATAGCCAGATCTATCCGTATGCACGTACATTACATACATACATATACATACATCATACAACATACATACATACATACATACATACATACATACATACATACATACATACATACATACACACATACATACATATATACATATAATTTTTTTCAAAGAATTCTGAGGAACGACTGCTTTTGATTGTTACTGTTATTTTTTTTAAAGCCCAGCCGACTGTGTAGAACTATATCAGGGCTATAACCGTTTTAAAGCAGTACACATTAATTCAACAGGAAAAAAAGGAAAATAAAATTAAGTACACATATCAAGGAGTTCACACACATAATCTACAGAGATGTCCCTAGCACTGACCACTCTGTCCAATTCATTACACGGAGGCTTTACAAAACATATCTGAATACAAACTGAAACATAAGTAAGGCCACTAAAACATATAAAAACGGGCCTAAATTACCTAAAATTGCTTCCTTGTATCTCATTTCCCTAGAGCCAACAATGCACTTAATACATGTACCCAGTAATCAATCCTAACAGAACAGAAAGTACCCAAGACTTTATCAAACACATACAGGTGAATGGATCAGCAAGGCAGTGAATGATAGAAAGAAATGAAAGAAAGCAAAGAAACAAGGCAGAAGCAAAGACAGACAGAAAAGAGGAAATTTCTATCACACAATTTCCGGAAGGTGGGGATACCATTCATACTGAAAAAGTCCCCAACATCCCCATGAAGGGGGCGGGCAGAAGGATCGAATAATCAGATAATAATGAAATAATTCCATGACTGTGTGTCATGTTTACTAATACAACAGTTTTGTTTCAATTTTTCAGGTAGTGCACAGGTACATGTTTGTTAAGCACACAGGTAGACCCCTTGCACCATCTGGTCTGACTGTTCTGCTTTTCACAGGCTCAAATCATTCTGTTTATATAATAATTTTTTTAAAAAATTTAAAAAGCCTTCGGTCTCCAGTCAGTCCATCCAGCTGTGAATGAATATCTGAACTTGTTCTGGCTTGGAGAAGGTAAAGAAATGAGTGAAAAAAGATAGGCACCAACCTTCACAATGTCTGCCAAGAGATAATGTGATGTTTCTTATCATCTAACTCCCCTCCGACTTCAGGGTTATGGTAAAACATTTGCCTCTCTCTCTCTCTCTCTCTCTCTCTCTCTCTCTCTCTCTCTCTCTCTCTCTCTCTCTCTCTCTCTCTCTCTCTCTCTCTCCTCAAGCACAAATGCAAAAGATACTTAGGTCCTTTTTGCTCCATCTGGTATGCCCACATTCATATCACCCTGATAAAGAAACAGCTCTGCTAATTTGCCATACTGTCAGCTGCCAAAAAGACTGTAGTACAAGTAGTACAGTGAACTAAAAATCATAAGGGCCAAAAGAAATGCCTCAGAGATACCCTGAAATCATGTAAAATGGAAACAGTTCCTAGGGAACATTCTAACCAGGACTGCACACTTAGTGGCCTTTCATACACGCTCAGTCCACAAGGAGAAAAGTCGTAACATGCTGCTGCAGCAGATC
>JAPXFY010000024.1:19002319-19004819 GCA_030674185.1 Monoplex corrugatus
GGCACACACACACACACACACACACACACACACACACACACACACACACACACACACACACACACACACACACAACACACACACACACACACACACACACACACACAGAGCCACAGACAAACACTCTGCAGAGCCAAGAGAAGTCAGTGACACGGAGAACATTTCATACATCAACAGTGTTGGCTGTTGGCTTCAGACAGCCATGACAAACTGAATACCGAACAGTCTGTGTGATGACAGAACGAAACGTAATCAACTTCCCAAAACACTTGTGGAACCGTGTGACCGACTTTACGGAAGGGGACGGGGGGCATGGATGAGGGGGAAGGGGGGCAGGATTTTCTCTCTCTGTCTGTCTGTCTGTCTGTCTGTCTGTCTGTCTTCTATCTCTCTATCTCTCTATCTATCTATCTATCTATCTATCTCTGTGACATACCCTCTTGCCACCCCATCTGCATCATTTACCCTGTTATAAAGTGAAAATGAAAAGGACAACATAGTACGTTATTATTTTTAGCGTACTTCTGGCGAAGAAGAAGGAAATAAAAAATAAGTGAAAAGATTGAATTCGTCATTTTTCGCACATGGGAGAAAAAAAATGAAACAGGAAGAAACGATAGAAATCCTAACTTTTCAAACATTTTTGTTTGCTTGTTTATTTTAATAAGAACAGGTGAAACGAAGATAAATTAGTTAAATCATCATCACTGGTGAAGACAGAGAGAAAGGAAATGTCACGTCATATTTTTACAGATATAAAGAAAGATGTTATATTATGTAACTTCTCCCTTTTGATATATTTACTGGTCTTGAGAAACAAAAAGAAAGAGAAAAGGTTAATTTACCAATTTTGATAGGTATGCAAGGATGGGTACCTATCAAGGATGGGAGAGAAGAAATTATGTAATTCGTCAGTTTTCAATATACTTCTGGAAGAGAGGGGAAAACAGAAGTGGAAGGGGGAAATACTCAGTTCATCAGAAACAATATGTAATTCATTTGTTTTCGATACTGATATAGAGATGCATGGAAAAAAAAACATAGATGGAAGGAGAACGTATTAAATTCATCGGCTTTCATACAATATAGACGAGAGAAGTTACTGAAGATAACATGTGCAATTACAATTTTCATACCCTCTTGTTGGCAGAAAATGTTGGTTTTGTTGTTTTTTGTTTTTGTTTTTGTTTGTTTGTTGTTGTTTTTTGGGGGGACACTCGAAAGGCGAAGGGAACAGCATAAATATGTGTAAATTTCTGATGATATTCACTCATTCCAACTAAAAATCACTTCTGCTTGCCACATCTGTTACCATGAACCTCAGCTCAGAGAATCAGTTCTATGCATCGCTATCTTTCTGACCAAACAATCAGAACGTTTACCTGTTTCTTTTTTCCTGTCTCAAAGATTGATTACCGCAAATCATTACAGGCCAACTGTCTTAAATGTATTCTGTCTAGAAGTCTAGAAAGTCCAAACTGACGCCGCACGACTTGTATCGAAATCATTTTCCTCTTCACACACATCACCCCTCTTCTCCACTTATTTCACTGGTTCCCTGTTGAGCAAAGAATCAGCTATAAGCTTTCTCTTTCAAGGTTGAAGTCCCCCTGAATGATCAAGTGCCACTCTATATCTCTGAACTGCTCCATCTCTTTTGCAACTTCTCATTCGACTTTGATCCCCTGACACTATAATCTAAGAACTTCTTCGTGTAAGAGCAAACATTTCTTTCTCTTGACTAACTGCAGGCGTCACGGAGCAAATGCACTGGAGCGTTAAGGAGAAAATACACTGACTTCAGGCCTCAATATGAAAATACACTGACTGGAGACGTCAAGGAGAAAATACACTGACTTCAGGCGTCAAGGAGAAAATACATTGACTGGAGACGTCAAGGAGAAAATACACTGACTGGAGGCACCAGGGAGAAAATACACTGACTGGAGGCACCAGGGAGAAAATACACTGACTGGAGGCACCAGGAGAAAATACACTGACTGGAGGCACCAGGGAGAAAATACACTGACTGGAGGCGTCATGGAGAAAGTACACTGACTGCAGGCGTCAAGGAGAAAATACACTGACTGGAGGCACTAGGGAGAAAGTACATTGACTGCAGGCGTCAAGGAGAAAATACACTGACTGGAGGCGTCAAGGAGAAAACACATTGACTGGAGACGTCAAGGAGAAAATACACTGACTGGAGACGTAAAGGAGAAAATACACTGACTGGAGACGACAAGGAGAAAATACACTGACAGGAGACCTAAAGGTGAAAATACACCGACTGGAAGAGTCAAGGAGAAAATATACTGACTTCAGGCGTCAAGGAGAAAATATACTGACTGGAAGAGCCAATGAGAAAATACGCTGACTGGAAGCGTAAAGGAGAAAATACATTGACTGGAGGCACCAAGGAGAAAATACACTGACTGGAGGCGTCAAGGAGAAAATACACTGACTGTAGGCGTCAAGGAGAAAATACACTGACTGGAGG
>JAPXFY010000024.1:19017319-19047319 GCA_030674185.1 Monoplex corrugatus
CCCCTGCTCTTCACGATTTCCAACTGTCGTGGGATCTTTAGCGTGCGCATTCATAAGGCACACGGGTCCGACTCGTTTTTCGTCCCCTTCTGAAGCACTAGATTGTTCAGTTCAATTTTCCGGTCAACCTGAGGAGAAAAGTTGAGTCCTCTACGGGAAGCGAACCCTAGAATCTCGAGTTCAGATATTGGCAGGCGAACAACTGAACCATTCTGCCACTCTTCTCCCTGTAATACTGACCTCCTGTAATACTGGCCTCTTGATAAGTTTAGGTACGTTTCGTTAACCCAACCTCTCCTCAACGACCTCCAGAATTATGGGCCAACCTGTACAAAAACAGCAATGTTCACCAATGTTAACACCCCTTACACGCTCTCCCTTTAAAGGTCACCATGACAGACCGTACTGTTTATGACTGTTGGTCTCCCTTAGATCCGATCAAGACTGTCAGACGGCGTCTTCTGATCTGACGAGACAGAAGTCGATGAGGATTGTCAGGTGTGCCTTTTGTTCTGACAAGACAGATGCCACCTGCCGACAGGTACTCTCCACCACTTGTCTATGTACCTACCTGCGCTCTTTCTTCTCCTTCTTCCACCTGCTAAAAATGTCAGTCTTCTCTCTCTGTCTCTCTGTCTCTCTCTCTCTCTCTCTCTCTCTCTCTCTCTCTCTCTCTCTCTCTCTCTCTCTCTCTCTCTCTCTCTCTCGTCTTTTTTTTCTATAACTGCCATTTCTAATATGTTACTGCAGTTCCTCCTTCCGCGTGTGTTGTGTGTGTGTGTGTGTGTGTGTGTGTGTGTGTGTGTGTTGTGTGTGTGTCTGTGTGTGTGTGTCTGTGTGTGTGTGTGTGTGTCTGTGTCTGTGTGTCTGTGTGTGTGTATCTTAAGTATGTTTGTGCAGGCCCACGCGCGCACGCCCGCGGTTGTGTATGTGCCTGTCTATCAGTCTGTCTGTGTTTTGTATGTGTATGTGTCTGTCTGTGCGTGTGTGTTTGTTTGTCTGTCTGTACGCGACGACTTCACCCATCATTTGTGTAATCTCTGCCAGCCCTCCACGCCACCTCTCTCTCTCTCTCTCTCTCTCTCTCTCTCTCTCTCTCTCTCTCTCTCTCTCTCTCTCTCTCTCTCTCTCTCTCTCTCTTCTCCCTCTCTCTCTCTCTCCATCTCTCTTGATGAGGTTGAGCTGATGGGTGGGGGCGGGGGGGGGGGGGGGGGTGGCGAAAGTCTGGGGATGCATTCTGTATGAATGAACGATTATTGCAGGGAACCAGAACAGACAGATAGCAACTCCACAAGATAATGACTTGGTGCCAAAGCAAGGCAGGCCTTGCACAATATGCAGTCAGTTCTGCTCAGTCTCAAGTCTGTTCTTAGGCATTTATAGGTTGTTCCGCACACAGTCTGTGCAGATGGGAATTCGGTTTTCTCACATAAATGCACGTGTGCGCGCACGAACACACATACACACTACACACGCACACTCCTAGAGGAATCCTTCACAGAACCACTGATCATATCACACACACACACACACACACACACACACACACACACACACACACACACACACACACACACACACACACAAAGGAATCCTTCACAAAAAAAACATAGCTGCAGCTACACACACACACACACAGACACACAGAGAGAGAAAGAGAGAGAGACACACACACACACACACACACACACACACACACACACACACACACACACACAACACAACACAAACACAACACAAACACAACACAAACACAACACACACACACACACACACACACACACACACACACACAACACAACCCGGAATCCTTCACAAACACACACACACAAAAACAGCTGCTGCTACTACACACACACACACACACCACACACACCACACACACACACACACACACACACACACACACCACACACACACACACACACACCACACACACACACACACACACACAGAAGGACCTCTCCACAGAACCACCGATGCTGAAACTTGACATTTTCCATCGCAGACCATAACGGTGCCTTCTGTCTGCTTTTTGTCGGCGGCTACAGGTAAACACCTCACCTGTCTCCCTGCTTCTTTCCCCATTACTGTTCCTCTTTTGAAAGCACAACATCTCGGGGAAAAATGTATCTTTGTTCTGTCATAGGTTTAATCATGCTACGAAACAGAAGAGGACATTGAAAAGGAGGAGAGTGTGTGTGAGAGCGAGAGAGAAAGAGAGAGAGAGCGAGAGAGAGAGAGAGAGAGACAGAGATGTGTGTGTGTGTGTGTGTGTGTGTGTGTGTGTGTGTGTGTGTGTGTGTGTGTGTGTGTGTGTGTGTGTGTGTGTGTGTGTGTGTGTGTGTGTGTGTGTCTATGTATACGTGTCTGTGAGAGAGAGAAAGGCACAGAGAGAGCGAGAGACAGAGACAGAGAGAGACAGACAGACAGAACAGACAGAGAGACAGACAGACAGACAGACAGAGACAGACAGACAGGCAGAGACAGACAGACAGGCAGAGACAGACAGATAGACAGACAGACAGACAGAGAGAGAGAGATCTTGCTTTTGTTTTTCTGTTACCTTTCGCTTTTCGAGCGCGCGATACACACACACACACACACACACACACACACACACACACACACACACACACACACACACACACACACACACACACACACACACACACACACACACACACACAGTGTGCGCAAACATTGAAAAAATAAAACTTACCAAATTACAAACTTAGTCTCAGGCAAAAACATAACAAAAGACAACAAGAACACCAACTATACCTCTTCTGCAGTAAATTCAGTACGTCTATATTGTCGCCGTGCAAAAAGTATGTCCCAAGTCAACAGAACTACAAGCAAACAATCCACAACAGGCAAGGAAACTTTCAACCAGCTGTCATCCTGTGAGATCAATGAGATCAGTCCTGATGTCATCCGCAAGGAAATACACACAAATAACGATGCATCCTTCCACTGTGGTCACGTAGTCATTGTGCTCGTGTTGATGTCATTACCTACATCAGCTGCGTTTTTACAGTCATGTCGTTTTTAAACAATGTCCAGTATTCTAGTGATTTTGTTCCTGGTCACACACCAAAAAAGTCATTAAACCCGTTTATCAGTATTCCTGTAAATCGATGAGGTCGTTTTATCAACCATGTTCGACTTGAGCGATAGCCAAGTGGGTAAGACGTTTATTGTTATTGTTGTTTAAAGCCCAGCCGACTGCGTAGAGCCATATCAGGGCTATAACGCTTCAAAACCTTCAACAGGGGGAAAAAAAAAGGAAAAGTAAGTACACACATCTGTAGATGCATTCGCCCACATAATCTTAAGACATGCCCCGGCGCTGGCCACTCCGTCCAATTTATCGCACAGGGGATTTAAAAAACATACCTGAATACAAATTAAGCACACCTAAGGACACCAAAACATATATAAAAACAGGCATAAATTACCTAACATTGTTTCCGCATATCTCACCTCCCTAGAACCAAACATGCACCCAATTATCAATCCTAAGAAAAAGTACGTAAGACTTTCTCGAACATATATATACAGGTGAATGGACCAGCAAGGCAGAAAATAATAGGTAGAAATGACAGAAAGCAAAGAAACAAGGCAGAAACAAAGAGAATGACAAAAAGAGGAAATTTCTAGCACAGAATTTCCAGAAGGTGGGGATACTATTTATACTGAAAGCGCCCCCAGCATCCCCACGGCGGGAGGTAAGACGTCTTATTTCTAATTAGAAGGTCGGGGTTCGATCCTGCATGGCTGCCTCCCACCCGGTGGGTAAAGAATGGAGATTTTTTCCCGATCTTCCAGGTCATGTTTGCGGACCTTTCAGTGTTTAAATCCTGCGTGTGTACTCGCACGCAGAACACCAAAATATGTATGCTAAAGATTCTTAAGTCACGTCAAGTAATAGTAACTTCAACACCAAATCTACGCTCAAGACAAGACGGTAAAGGTATTACATTACCAAATTATATCTTCTTTTACCTCTTCTCACAAGACGGTAAAGGTATATTATCACTTATCTCTTACCTCTTCTCACAAGACGGTAAAGGTTATTTCACTTATCTCTTACCTCTTCTCACAAGACGGTAAAGGTACATTATCACTTATCTCTTACCTCTTCTCACAAGACGGTAAAGGTACATTGATCACTTATCTCTTACCTCTTCTCACAAGACGGTAAAGGTATATTATCACTTACCTCTTACCTCTTCTCACAAGACGGTAAAGGTACATTGTCACTTATCTCTTACCTCTTCTCACAAGACGGTAAAGGTACATTATCACTTATCTCTTACCTCTTCTCACAAGACGGTAAAGGTACATTGTCACTTATCTCTTACCTCTTCTCACAAGACGGTAAAGGTACATTATCACTTATCACTTACCTCTTCTCACAAGACGGTAAAGGTACATTGTCACTTATCTCTTACCTCTTCTCACAAGACGGTTAAGGTACATTGTCACTTATCTCTTACCTCTTCTCACAAGACGGTAAAGGTACATTTCACTTATCTCTTACCTCTTCTCACAAGACGGTAAAGGTACATTGTCACTTATCTCTTACTCTTCTCACAAGACGGTAAAGGTACATTGTCACTTATCTCTTACCTCTTCTCACAAGACGGTAAAGGTCAGTACTTATTTATCCCTACTTCATTATCTCTTACCTCTTCTCACAAGACGGTAAAGGTACATTTCATTTATCTCTTACCTCTTCTCACAAGACGGTAAAGGTACATTATCACTTATCTCTTACCTCTTCTCACAAGACGGTAAAGGTACATTATCACTTATCTCTTACCTCTTCTCACAAGACGGAAAAGGTACATTGATCACTTATCTCTTACCTCTTCTCTTCTTCTCCCTCAACTCGTAGAAAGTCACAGGGGCGCCGCATCAAAACAAAAAACAAAAAAAAACAACAAACTATTCACAAGTTTTCTTTATATATGTCGGTTGAGCGCCAAAGCCTGGGTCTCGGCATACACGCTCATCATTGTCAAATCACATACAAATCATACACTTACTACTATTAAACTGGATCCTGGCCGGATCCTTTTACAATCTGTCACACACTGCATGTACGCATTAACGAACCTGTCACACTACTAACCTGCTAATTGATTACGTGCATCAAATAATCATCAACGGATATCTGTTAACTAAACGCCATTCCGCTACGTCAACACTCTCACCAGCAACGTGAACGCTACAGAGGTCGCCAGAGAACCAGATGGTGAGACGATCTAGAAAAGTTCGACAAACGATGGACCAGAACAGCAGTTAACCGGCAACAGTGGCTGGCATGCGATGAAGAAGCTTATGTCCAACAACGGACCGAAACAAGCTGACATGACGTGAAGTGAAGTGAAGTGAAGTGAAGTGAAGTGAAGTGAACGCTACTGACATGCTGAACATAATCCTTCCAGTTTCAGTTTTCACAAACTTCCTACACAAGTTATCAACACTATCAGCATGTTAACATATCTTTCCAGTTTCAATTTTCACAAACTTCCTACACAAGTTATCAACACTATCAGCATGTTAACATATCTTTCCAGTTTCAATTTTCACAAACTTCCTACACAAGTTATCAACACTATCAGCATGTTAACATATCTTTCCAGTTTCAATTTTCACAAACTTCCTACACAAGTTATCAACACTATCAGCATGTTAAACATATCCTTCCAGTTTCAATGTTCACAGACTTCCCACACAAGTTATCAACACTATCAACATGTTAACATATCCTTCAGTTTCAATGTTCACAGATTCCACACAAGTTATCAACACTATCAACATGTTAACATATCCTTCCAGTTTCATGTTCACAGACTTCCCACCAAGTTATCAACACTATCAACATGTTAACATATCCTTCCAGTTTCAATTTTCACAGTCTTTCCCACACATGTTAATCAACATGCGTGCGGATCTGTTCATGCCTGTCCCATCCCCATGTGTATACGCACGCAGAACGTCAAATCATGGGTTACCTGCCGGAATGCGTATCTTCCTTCTTCGTTCCTTTGTTGATACACCATTCCCGCAGGTAACAATCGAAATAAGCACGTTAAAAATCGTGATGGTCACGCCATCCAGTGTCTGGTGGTTTAGGGATACAGGTACATGAATGAAAACACCTACCAACCAAAGACAGAGCATGCACACTGCGCAGCCAACATGCCGCCTGCACACTGTGGGCACACACGACATGTATATACGCATCAAAGAAAAATCTGAACACTCGTTTTTTTGGTTGTTTTTTGTTGTTGTCGTTGTTTGGGTTTTTTGTTTTTTGTTTGTTGTTTGTTTGTTTGTTTGTTTGTTTGTTTATTTGCTTGTTTGTTTGTTTTCTCGAATCGTTTGTTTTCTCGAACCAACAGACGTAGGTATACAATGAGCAAACTGTGATATGGACTGTTTGCACTATACAAATAAAATTATTGTTAATGATTTATTACTATCATTATTATTATCATTATCACCATCATTATTATTATCAACATTATTATTACATTATTATCATTATTATTGCTGTTGTTGATATTATTATTATTATTATTGCTATTCATTCTTATTCTTATTATTATTACTGTAACATGACCAGCGCTTGAAGACCCTAATACCACCGTGCTGACCATATTATGCATCTCACACAACTACCAACAGATGTCGATGTTCTAGACATCAACCGCCTGTGTCCATACACAAACCATCCTGCATGGAACTGTGATGGCAAGCATAAATTCATCTCAGACAATTCGTAACAGACGTGGGTATGCTATGCATCTTCCGTGTCTGTCGACATACCTATCAGCATTGACGGGCTGATCAGATTTTGCATACCACAGGGTTGTCAGGTTGATCGCATGCATCTCATATAATTATCAGCATCTCGCATAATTGTCTCGCATTATTATCTGGCTGAGCAAATGCGTCTCATATAATCATCGGACAGATCATATGCATCTCACATGATTATCAGCATCTCACCTAATTATCACCTATCTCGCACTGTTATCAGGCTGATCATTTGTATCTCATATAATAATCAGACAGATCATATGCATCTCACGCAATTATCAGGCAGATCACCTGCATCTCAAATCATTATCAGGCTGATCACACGTATCTCACATAATTATCAAGCAGATCTATGATGTCACATACTTATCAGGGTGATCATATGCATCTCACATAATTATCAGGCCGATAGTATGCATGATTATCACGCTGATCATATACATAATTATCAGGCTGATCATTATACATAATTATCAGGCTGATCATAAACATCAGGCTGATCATATGCATCTCACATAACTATCAGGCCGATCAAATAATCTCACATAACCATCAGCCTTATCACTAGTATCTTATCAGGCTGACCATATAATCTCACATAATAATCAGTCTTATCACAAGTATTTCACATAATTATCAGGCCGATTATATACAATCATCAGTATTATCACAAGTATCTCACATAATTATCAGGCCGATCATGTGATCTCATAATCATCAGCCTTATCACTAGTACCTCACACAATTATCGGGCTGATCATATTGTATATCACATGATTATCACCATCATTATGTATACTAAACATGATCGACATACGTCGATATATCAACCCACCTGCATGGTACTTGAATGGGGTTCGTATGCATCTCAAACTCACACGGCCGGGTTTATATTATACGCATCTCAAAACAACCAACAAAAATGTCGATGGCCAATACTACTACACACATCATCCACACATACACACAACGCGTCGTCGAGTCAGTGAACAACGTGCACCGTTTGTGACTAGTTCATAAACATTCCACACACACACACGCACAGATTATCCGCGAACGTCAATAGATCCGGCAATCTGCCACAGCACTGACCGCATCAAGTGCATTCCTACACACACCTTTAGCCATCCAGGCACGCGCGGCACGTCCAGATAACAATAAAAAAACGAGAGGGGGGAAAGAAGGAAATCTCTCTGGGCGTGGCGGAGTCTTGCTTTCTGTCGAGGGCGGGAGGAAAACAGGGGGACAACAAAAGGTACCAGTGTTCTTGACACACCACTTGAAAGGTTTCCTCTGAAAACACTAGTGGCCCTCTCACTCCCCCCCCCCCCCCCACCTCACACCCACAGCAGGCAAACAGTGCACGTGGTCTTTTGTTAGTCCACACGACAACAGGAGGAAAAGGCTGACCAGGCAAGAAGGGGGATGGGAGTGGTGGTAGTGGTGGTGGTAGTGGTGGTGGCTGAGCTGAGACAGCCTGTGGTGCTGTTAACTTCTGTTTTGGTCTCTTAATTAACCCTTTGACTCCCCGCACCCTATCCACCGACTGCAAAAATAAATAAATAAATAAAATAACTCTTTTATTCCCTCACCGTGAGGAATCAAAGGTTTAAAATTTTGCTTTGCTAGCATGGTTGGCAATACGGGATGCTGGTGGACAGGGTGCGGGAGTCAAAAGGGTTAATTAATGTGAGCGACAAGGCCGTACCTTTTCTCTTGGTTCTAATACAGTAGTCCTTCGATGTAGTATCGGCTGCACAACACAGCATTTCATGCCACGCTGTGCTGGTTACATAATGAACTGCATATGCTGTTTTCATGTTGGCCTCAATGCTCTGTTTATGCTTGTCTTCTGCTGTCTGTCTGTCTGTCTGTCTGTCGTCGTCTGTCTGTCTGTCTGTTGCCCTCGATGCAATGTGTCGGCTCTTGTCTGCACTTGTTTATTTTGGCTGCAATGCACTGCGTGGTTTTCATTCTGGCTCAATGCATTTTTGTTGTTTTTGTTTGTTTGTTGTTTTTTATGTTTGACAGAGTGCAACTTTAGCTGTTTTTGTACCGCGATGTACTCTTTGTGGTGTGTTAGTATTCGCTGCCATACCACTGTGATGTTTCCATTTTGGCTGCGAAGCGCGGCTTTTGATCCCATTCTAGGTTAATTGCAAAAGCGCCGTTTTTAACGTCTTTGTGTTGGCTTTAATGCGTTGTTTGTGTTGTTTCTATCTTTGGCGTTAATGCGTTGTTTGTGTTGTTTCTACGCTGGCGTTAATGAGTTGGTTTGTCTTTGTTTCTATCTTTGGCGTTAACGCGTTGTTTGTGTTGTTTCTATGTCGGCGTTAACGCGTTGTTTGTGTTGTTTCTATGTCGGCGTTAATGCGTTGTTTGTGTGTTGTTTCTATGCTGGCGTTAAGAGTTGGTTTGTGTTTGTTATTGCGTTACGTGTTGATGTGTTTTACGGCGTTAATGAGTTGGTTTGTGTTTGTTTCTATGCTGGCGTTAACGCGTTGTTTGTGTTGTTTCTATGTCGGCGTTAATGAGTTGGTTTGTGTTTGTTTCTATCTTTGGCGTTAACGCGTTGTTTGTGTTGTTTCTATGTCGGCGTTAATGAGTTGGTTTGTGTTTGTTTCTATGTCGGCGTTAACGCGTTGTTTGTGTTGTTTCTATGCTGGCGTTAACGTGTTGTTTGTGTTTGTTTCTATGCTGGCGTTAACGCGTTGTTTGTGTTGTTTCTATGCTGGCGTTAATGAGTTGGTTTGTGTTTGTTTCTATGCTGGCGTTAATGCGTTGGTTTGTGTTTGTTTCTATGTCGGCGTTAATGAGTTGGTTTGTGTTTGTTTCTATGTCGGCGTTAATGAGTTGGTTTGTGTTTGTTTCTATGTCGGCGTTAATGAGTTGGTTTGTGTTTGTTTCTATGTCGGCGTTAATGAGTTGGTTTGTGTTTGTTTCTATGTCGGCGTTAATGCGTTGGTTTGTGTTGTTTCTATGCTGGCGTTAATGAGTTGGTTTGTGTTTGTTTCTATGTCGGCGTTAATGAGTTGGTTTGTGTTTGTTTCTATGTTTGGCGTTAACGGTTGTTTGTGTTTGTTTCTATGTCGGCGTTAATGAGTTGGTTTGTGTTTGTTTATGTTGCGTTAAGGTTGTTTGTGTTTTCTATGTCGGCGTTAATGAGTTGGTTTGTGTTTGTTTCTATGTCGGCGTTAATGAGTTGGTTTGTGTTTTTCTATGTTGGCGTTACGCGTTGTTTGTGTTGTTTCTATGCTGGCGTTAACGCGTTGTTTGTGTTGTTTCTATGTCGGCGTTAATGAGTTGGTTTGTGTTTGTTTCTATCTTTGGCGTTAACGCGTTGTTTGTGTTGTTTCTATGTCGGCGTTAACGCGTTGTTTTGTGTTGTTTCTATGTCGGCGTTAACGCGTTGTTTGTGTTGTTTCTATGTCGGCGTTAATGAGTTGTTTGTGTTGTTTCTATGTCGGCGTTAACGCGTTGTTTGTGTTGTTTCTATGTCGGCGTTAATGCGTTGTTTGTGTTGTTTCTATGTTGGCTTTAACGTGTTGTTTGTGTTGTTTCTATGTCGGCGTTAACGCGTTGTTTGTGTTGTTTCTATGTCGGCTTTAACGTGTTGTTTGTGTTGTTTCTATGTCGGCGTTAACGCGTTGTTTGTGTTGTTTCTATGTCGGCGTTAACGCGTTGTTTGTGTTGTTTCTATGTTGGCTTTAACGTGTTGTTTGTGTTGTTTCTATGTCGGCGTTAATGCGTTGTTTGTGTTGTTTCTATGTTGGCTTTAACGTGTTGTTTGTGTTGTTTCTATGTTGGCTTTAACGTGTTGTTTGTGTTGTTTCTATGTTGGCTTTAACGTGTTGTTTGTGTTGTTTCTATGTTGGCTTTAACGTGTTGTTTGTGTTGTTTCTATGCTAGCTGTAATACAAGCTTTGTGATATTTTCTCGACTGTAATACGCTGTTTGTGTTGTTTTTATATCGACTGTAATAACGCTGTCTAAATGTCTGTGATGCGTTTATGTTGCCTTAATACGCTGTTTGTGTTGCTTATATGTTGGCTGTAATACCCTTTTTGTTTTAATATTGGCTGCAATACGTTAACAGTGTTGTTTTAATGTTGGCTGTAATACCCCTTTTTGTTTTAATGTCGGCTGTAATACGCTGCTGTTTGTGTTGTTATTATATTGACTGTAATGACACTGTCTCAATGTCTGTGATGTGTTTATGTTTCCTTAATACGCTGTTTGCGTTGTTTATATGTTGGCTGTAATACCCTTTTTGTTTTAATATTGGCTGCAATATGCTAACAGTGTTGTTTTAATGTTGGCTGTAATACCCCTTTTTGTTTTAATGTCGGCTGTAATACGCTGCTGTTTGTGTTGTTATTATATTGACTGTAATGACACTGTCTCAATGTCTGTGATGTGTTTATGTTTCCTTAATACGCTGTTTGCGTTGTTTATATGTTGGCTGTAATACCCTTTTTGTTTTAATATTGGCTGCAATATGCTAACAGTGCTGTTTTTATGTTGGATGCTGTACGTTTTAGAGTTGTTTTCATGTTGACTGTATTACTGTGTTGTTTTATCATGTCTGTAACAGTTTGTTTGTATTCCTATCCAGGCTGTAATATGATACAGTGTGTGTATCTTGGCTGCAATATACTGTAGCTGTAATACGCTGTTTGTTGTGTTTTTATCTTAGCTGTAATATGATGTTTGTGTTGTTTTTATCTCGGCTGTAATATGTTACAGTGCATGTATCTTGGCTGCAATACACTGCAGCTGTAATACGCTGTTTGTTGTGTTTTTATCTTAACTGTAATATGTTACAGTGCATGTATCTTGGCTGCAATACACTGCAGCTGTAATACGCTGTTTGTTGTGTTTTTATCTTAGCTGTAATATGTTACAGTGCATGTATCTTGGCTGCAATACACTGCAGCTGTAATACGCTGTTTGTTGTGTTTTTATCTTAGCTGTAATATGTTACAGTGCATGTATCTTGGCTGCAATACACTGCAGCTGTAATACGCTGTTTGTTGTGTTTTTTATCTTAGCTGTAATATGATGTTTGCGTCGTTTTTATCTTGGCTGTAATATGCTGTTTGCGTTGTTTTTATCTTGACTGTAATACGCTGTTTGTTGTGTTTTTATCTTAGCTGTAATATGATGTTTGCGTCGTTTTTATCTTGGCTGTAATATGCTGTTTGCGTTGTTTTTATCTTGACTGTAATATGCTGTTTGTTGTGTTTTTATCTTATCTGTAATATGATGTTTGCGTTGTTTTTTTCTTGGCTGTAATATGCTGTTTGTGTTGTTTTTATCTTGGTTCTAATACGCTGGTTGTGTTGTTTTTATTCTTGGTTGTAATACGCTGTTTATGTTGTTTTTTATCTTGGTTGTAATACGCTGTTTATGTTGTTTTTATCTTGGTTATAATACGCTGTTTGTGTTGTTTTTATCTTGGTTATAATACGCTGTTTATGTTGTTTTTATCTTGGTTGTAATACGCTGTTTATGTTGTTTTTATCTTGGTTGTAATACGCTGTTTATGTTGTTTTTATCTTGGTTGTAATACGCTGTTTATGTTGTTTTTATCTTGGTTGAAATACGCTGTTTATGTTGTTTTTATCTTGGTTGTAATACGCTGTTTATGTTGTTTTTATCATGACTGTAATACGCTGTTTATGTTGTTTTTATCTTGGTTATAATACGCTGTTTATGTTGTTTTTATCATGACTGTAATACGCTGTTTATGTTGTTTTTATCTTGGTTGAAATACGCTGTTTATGTTGTTTTTATCTTGGTTGAAATACGCTGTTTATGTTGTTTTTATCATGACTGTAATACGCTGTTTATGTTGTTTTTATCATGACTGTAATACGCTGTTTATGTTGTTTTTATCTTGGTTGAAATACGCTGTTTATGTTGTTTTTATCTTGGTTGAAATACGCTGTTTATGTTGTTTTTATCATGACTGTAATACGCTGTTTATGTTGTGCTAAGGTTGACTGTAATGATATTTGTGTTGTGTTTATCATGACTGTAATATGCTGTCTGTGTTGTTTGTATGTAGATTGTAATATGTTGTCTGTGTTGTTTTTATCATGACTTTATGATGACTGTAATACGCTGTCTGTGTTGTTTTTATGATGACTGTAATACGCCGTCTGTGTTGTTTTTATGATGACTGTAATACGCCGTCTGTGTTGTTTTTATGATGACTGTAATACGCTGTCTGTGTTGTTTTTATGATGACTGTAATACGCTGTCTGTGTTGTTTTTATGATGACTGTAATACGCTGTCTGTGTTGTTTTTATGATGACTGTAATACGCTGTCTGTGTTGTTTTTGTGATGACTGTAATATGCCGTCTGTGTTGTTTTTATGATGACTGTAATACGCTGTCTGTGTTGTTTTTATGATGACTGTAATACGCTGTCTGTGTTGTTTTTATGATGACTGTAATACGCCGTCTGTGTTGTTTTTATGATGACTGTAATACGCTGTCTGTGTTGTTTTTATGATGACTGTAATACGCTGTCTGTGTTCTTTTTATGATAACTGTAATACGCCGTCTGTGTTGTTTTTATGATGACTGTAATACGCTGTCTGTGTTGTTTTTATGATGACTGTAATACGCTGTCTGTGTTCTTTTTATGATGACTGTAATACGCCGTCTGTGTTGTTTTTATGATGACTGTAATACGCTGTCTGTGTTGTTTTTATGATGACTGTAATACGCTGTCTGTGTTGTTTTTATGATGACTGTAATACGCTGTCTGTGTTGTTTTTATGATGACTGTAATACGCCGTCTGTGTTGTTTTTATGTTGGCTATAATACAATGTTCATGCTGTTTTCATTTTCTTTGCAATACAATCCTTTGTTCTGTTTTGTGTGTGCTGTTTTTGTTTCTGTGCTGGCAATACAATGTTCTGCTTCTGTCATACTATGCCATGTCTCAACCAGCTGCTGCAAAGTTATTGTACGCATCAGTCTGCATACCGCAACCCCGAGTGTGCTCTCTCTCTCTCTCTCTCTCTCTCTCTCTCTCTCTCTCTCTCTCTCTCTCTCTCTCTCTCTCCCTCTCTTTAGTCTCTCTCTCTCTCTCACACACACACACACACACACATGTATACACACACGCACACAGATACTCAGACAAACACGCACAGACACACAGATAAAGACACAAACACACTCCCACACACACATACACACACACACACCCTAACACACGCACCGACACTCACAGACACAGATAAAGACACACACACACACACACACACACACACACACACACACACACACACACACACACACACACACACACACGCCCCAAAACACGCACCGACACACGAAGACACACACATTCTCTCTCTCTCTCTCTCTCTCTCTCTCTCTCTCTCTCTCTCTCTCTCTCATATTAACACATCACACACACACCAACACTACCATGACAACATCTCAAGAGAGACAGAATACTCCTGCCCTACAATATACAGTTATAACACACTCATTTCTACCGCTATGAAACGTTCGATCAGTCTTGCACTAAAAATTGAACCCCACCCCCACCCCCCATCCACCCCCCCCCCCCCCCCCACACACACACACACTGAAAACACAGCCGTTTATTCAGCTGTGCCAGCTCAATAAGTTGCAAGCTGTACGAGGACTAGTGCCATAACCAAAAGAACAATGTTGGTACAAGGCATTGTACACCACACTGCTCTGAGGTCACTTCACTTACAGTCTTATTCCGCTAAATTTCATTTACGAGTGTATGTTTTAAACTCACCTACTTTCTCTGTCGGTATTCGCTCTAGATACCCACAAAAACAGAATGAGTACGCGAATGTTGTACTAAACAAAACGAGCCCGAATTTTTCGGCCAACTGGCCTTTGTCAAGCGTACACAATAGTCAATAAAAAGTAAATACACAAAATTTAAGGGGGAATGAAAATCAACAGCATAAGCTAGTTAGCCGAAAATTTGCGCTCCCTCCCCCCCCCTTTTTTTTTTTTTTATTGATCTTTTGACTCCTGCACCCTATCCGCAAACTGCAAAAACTAAACCTCTTTGATTCCCTCACCCTATCCACCAGCTTCCTCAGGAAGCTGTTGGATAGGGTGAGGGAATCAAAGAGGTTAAGTTTTTGCTTTGCTCGCACGGCTCACAACGTGGGATGCTGGCGGAAAAAGAGCAGTACTCAAAGGGTTAAATTCACGCTGTATTCAGTTTCTTATGTACTTGAACACTGGCAGTCACGTTTAGTTTGCACTCGCTTTGTTTATTTGCCCATACCAGAACGCAGTTAGTCATTTTGTATTCGTTCTGTTTGTTACAAGTTACACAACGGTCGCTTTTGCTCTGTTTCATAACCTGTTCCCTACACTTCCTGTTTGATCTCGCACCCCTTGTTACAAGTTATGCTACCCCTGCTTTTGTTCTTTTTTTACAAGTTATACAACCTCTGCTTTTGTTCTTTTTTACAAGTTATACAACCTTCATGTTTTGTTCTGTTTCATCGTTCCATATATGATATACGAGGGTACTTTCCAGTAGAATGAGACCAACGAACTTATATAGACGTCAAAGACTCCCCGGCAAAAAAAAAAAAAAAATTATTCATTTCATCTGTTCGAAGTATTCACCTCCTGCTGCCATACACTTCTGCATTCGCTCGATCCACTGTGAAAGTAATGGCAATATTCCGTCTGGAAAGGACCATTCTGTTATAATTACCTATCCTTCTCTGCAACGAAACGGCGCACTTCAATTACAAATCACACACACACACACACACACACACACACACACACACACACACACACACACACACACACACACACACACACACACACACACACACACTCACTCACTCACTCACTCACTAACACACACACACACCACACAGAGAGAGAGAGAGAGAGAGAGAGAGAAACAGACACACACATGCACACACAGAGTGTCGGTCCGTATTTTCAATCCAGACAGAATGGAGAAAAGCAGTGAGCGGACTCGGTTAGCGCATAAGACGAGGCACGTCACGGTACTAAATAGCTCTGACCACGCAAACTGATGATGATCGTTACCAAAGTACATTACCCCCCGCTGCACTAAATTCAACCAACGCTCTTTTCTCTGTTCTGTACAGCCTTGTTCTTTTGTGTATAACAACTTACGCCGTGTGAAGGATGCACAAACTAGTCACACCCCCAAGACATCATCTTCTTACGCCCATCGACACTTCCCAAGGATGTGCACCGACAAGAGAAAGGGTGAATTAATCGGCAGTGAACCATCAAGCATAATTATAGACCCACTGTCTGACGATACCAAAGAGCCCCATGCACCAAGCAAGAGACATGGACAACGAGAAAGAGACAGGCA
The DNA here is from genome assembly GCA_030674185.1 of Monoplex corrugatus. Classification (NCBI taxonomy): domain Eukaryota; kingdom Metazoa; phylum Mollusca; class Gastropoda; order Littorinimorpha; family Ranellidae; genus Monoplex; species Monoplex corrugatus. The sequence continues at coordinate 19,033,550 of JAPXFY010000024.1, forward strand.
ACTCGCCTCTGTGGCAAGCCGTATCGGTCCAGAGACATGTATCGTGAAATCGGCGTTAAAACGGTTTCGTTTGATCAAGGCCAACGGAGACAGTCTGTGCGTGTGCGTAATACGCTTCTACCCCTTATCCAGTGACCAGTTTGGTCGTGGGAAGACACAGCGGTGGGTGAGATAGGTTGGACATGATGGATGTGACTTTATAATACAGACAAGCTCCGCCATCTCTGAGGTGCCGCCACGAGTAATTTAGAAACGCTGAAGTTATTCCGACTTTTGGAACAACAACAACAACAACAACAGAGATTTGCACAATTTCCAAGCCCTGTGCAGAGACGTGTTGTGCACCTGACCAGAGGGCTGAGGTCAGAGGTACCAGGCCTGCAGGCGCCTTCTAACAAACTATGGTACCATGCCATATATGATACCACGCAATATAACGCAAATGTCTACGCGGTTATCTACATCAAATAAGAATGGTGCTCCCCCAGTGAAGTCAAGTCCCTTCAGAGTGGGTCAGCACTGGGTCCTCTGTATGTGTGTGTATGACAGACAGACAGACAGAGACTGAGACTGACAGACAGACAGGCAGGCAGGCAGACAGACAGAGAGGCAGACAGGCAGGCAGGCAGGAAGGCAGGAATGTAGGTAGGCAGACATACAGATAGACAGAGACAGGCAGAGACAGGCAGAGACAGACAGACAGACAGGCAGGCAGGCAGGCAGGCAGACAAACAGGCAGGCAGACAGAGACAAGACAGGCAGACACGCACGCACGCAGACAGACAGACAGTGAGGCAGGCAAGCAGACAGACAGGCGGACAGAGGGAAACAGAGAGACAGACACAGACAAGAGACAGACGGGCAGACAGGCAGGCAGACAGACACAGACAGGTAAGCAGGCAGGCAGACAGAGACAGACAGGCAGGCAGGTTGGCAGGCAGGCAGGCCACATTCATCGCCAGATGTGACCTGACTATGTAGACGGCGAACAACAACAACAACAACAGCAGCAGCAACAGCAAGTCAATATGCACACAGTCTGGCATGAATTTGGCACACAGCTACAGCTGCTGGTTGTTGCCGATCGCTCTATAGTCTATACCTATACCTGTCTCCGTCCACTATGTATGTGCAAGATGTATTGGCACACAGGTGCGAGTGATCGGCGGCATGGGGAGTGATGAGACAGAGAATGTCGATGCCAGGTGAAAACATCTCCATTGCCAGCTTCCTTCAACGCTACGTTAACTGCAGTAAGTTATCACTCTCTCTCTCCTCTCTCTCTCTCTCTCTCTCTCTCTCCTCTCTCTCTCTCTCTCTCTCTCTCTCTCTCTCTCTCTCTCTCTCTCTCTCTCTCTCCTCTTGTTTGGGCTGAATGCTTTAAAAGACATGATATCATCAAACTGTCAAAACCTCTCTCTCTCTCTCTCACACACACACACACACACACACACACACACACAACACACACAACACACACACACACACACACACACACACACACCACACACACACACACACACACCACACACACACACACACACATGCACGCTTCCATGCTATACGTTCTAATAATTAGCACTGGTCTGTTCTTTCATGTTCATCCCATCATGTGCCTACCACCCTCTCCATAAATGTATCCTACGAGAATAGGTTTAGAGGCTAATCCATTTAAACATTCGTATTCATTCTCTCTCTCTCTTCTCTCTCTCTCTCTCTCTCTCTCTCTCTCTCTCTCTCTCTCTTCTCTCTCTCTCTCTCTCTCTCTCTCTCTCTCTCCTCTCTCTCTCTCTCTCTCTCTCAGACACAGAATGTTACCTTATCTCTCATTCTCTCAATCCAAACGCCCACTTCTTTCATTCTCGTTGCATGAGGTATGTACCTAATATTTTTGTTTAAGTGTTTAATGGCGATTTCGGATCTCATTATCCAGTTAATGTCCACATGACAACACACACACACACACACACACACACACACACACACACACACACACACACACGCACACACACACACACAAGTCCACATGACAACACACACACACACACACACACACACACACACACAATGTCCACATGACAACACACACACACACACACACACACACACACACACACGCCACACACACACACACACACACAATGTCCACATGACAACACACACACACACACACACACACACACACACACGAGAGAGAGAGAGAAGAGAGAGAGAGAGAGAGAAAGAGAGAGAGAGACAGAGAGAGAGAGAGAGGAGAGACAGACAGACAGACAGAGACAGACAGACAGAAACAGAGAAAAGACACACACACACACACACACACACACACACACACACACACACACACACACAACACACACACACACACACACACACACACACACACACACACACACACAACAACAACACACACACACACACACACGACAGAGAAAAAGACAGAGAGACAGTCAGTCAGACAGAGACAAACAGACAGAGAGGGACACAGAGAGACACGCTAGCCTCGAAGTACCATATCCACACATCTAAGAGACAGACATCTTTCTAGGTCTATGACCAGAACCAGCACTGAAGGAAGGTCTCACAGCAACAGAAGGAGACCAGCTAGCTACCTCCTGTTGTTGTGTCCCGTGGCAAAACGCATGACGTCAGGTGTACGTAAAGCGTTAATTGTAAGCTTACTGGGCAAGCGAAATAAACAAGTACGGTTAATCACACCGATAGCAATCCCACAACCGGGCATGACTGCGTAGGGTAGTCTCTGCTGTCCATTGTTATCTCTGAACTGTCCTGACAACACAGAGAGACAGACAGACAGACAGACAGACACAGACACACACACAGACACTCACACAGAGACACACTCACACAGACACACACACGCAGACAGAGAGACAGAGACAGAGAGACAGAGATAGAGAGAGAAACAAAGAGAGACAGACAGACAGACAGAAGAAGAGAGAGAGAGAGAGAGAGAGAGGAGAGAGAGAGAGAGAGAGAGAGAGAAGAAGACACAGAGACAGAGAGACAGAGAGTGACAGTGAGAGACTGTGTGAGAGAGAGAGACTGTGAAGAGAGAGAGAGAGAGAGAGAGAGACAGAGAGAGACAGAGAGATACAGAGACAGAGATATACAGAGACAGAGAGACAGAGACAAAGAGATCGTCATCCCCCCCCCCCCCCCAAACTCCCTATGCCTATAATCTATTATTTTAACCGGCCCTGTGGTTCGGGTTATTTGTTGGGTAGGACTCTCACGCTGCTCATTTCAATTCTTCAGTTCACCACCAAATCCGAGTTCACCTAGTCCAAGTCCGAATGCCAGGAAATCCAAGAGAACAGCTGATAAAGTCCCTGTAAGGGCACCCACTAGAGGAGACTAAACACTGCTATTTGATCATTAAAAAAAATTGACAGACTTCAGTTGCCTGTTGTGATCCAACGCAATCGGGCGACTGCCCACAACTTACGATGATAATAGTGCAGTCACCGTTTGACTTGCCCAGGTTTACTGATAATTTTGTTTAAAGCCTGGCCGACTGCGCACAGCCACATCAGGGTTATAACCGTTTGAAAACAGACACAATACTTCAACAGGAAAAAAAAAAAAGGAAAAGAAAATTAAGTACACATATCAATGCATTCGCACACATAACCTAGGAAGATGCCCCTGGCGTTTACCACTCCGTCCAATTTATCGTACATGGGATTTGGAAAAACAAAACAAACCCGAATACAAGTTTAAACATAACTAAGGACACTAAAACATTATATAAGAGCGGGCCTGAATTACCTAAAATTGCTTCCACATACCTCATTTCCCAAAGCCAAAACTCCACTTAATACATGTACCCAGTCATCAATCCTAAGAGAAACTACGTAAGACTTTATCGAAAATATACAAGAGAATGGACCAGCAAGGCAGATAATGATAGGTTGAAATGACAGAAAATAAAGGAAGAAGAAAGAAACAAAGAGAGTGACAGAAAAGAGGAAATTTCTAGCACAGAATTTCCAGAAGGTGGGGATAGTATTTGTACTGAAAGAGCACTCTGCATTCCCACGGGGGGGACTTGCCCAGATTGAGCGAGCGTCCATCTGGTAACATCTAAGGAGATTACAACTGAAGACAATATCAAAGATAGCAACCGAAGATTTCCCCATAAACTGTAAGTAAAGACCATCTCTCCTACGGTAGTAAGATTCTCTCCCTCCAATGTTATCGTTATTCTAGCCACCACCAACAGCAAAAGCCTCAAACTTGTTTAATCTTTGGAGTGGCGATTCTGTCTCACTTTAATTTCTCCAACACTGAATCCTTCTGCTTTACGTCTGATGGTCCGTTGGTTGGTTCTGTGTGCCGGAAGCTATCTTCCGGAGAAGATGGGCCGGAATATCAAAAGGCCCAAAGCACTTATGGTCAACCAGGCGTTCCATTATCTTCCGTTTTGGCTCGTTCGCCTTATTCGCTTCCGTGAACTCTGATTGTTTGTTCACACACCGTGGGTTCCATTAATACGTTTTCCGTTTTGGCTTTCTATCGTTTGTTTCCGTAATCCGGATTGGTGAAACCCGATTGTTCATTTATTGTTTCTATCCTTAAGATATACTGTTTCTATACTTAAAACAAGGCAACTGAGAAACAACAACAACAACAACAACAAAACAAAACGAGCACAAAAAATAATTGGATGTTCCATGTTTCTCACTCTCGCGTGGCTTAATGTCGAAACCGGATTCGTTTTGTGCTAGTAGAATTTGTCTACTGGTCTGTTTATTGCAGATTTTTTAGCTGTTGTTTTTGTTGTTGCTGATGATGTTACTGCTACTGCTGTTTGCACAAATTACATTTCAGACTACCTCCTATACATGCATTCTGTGCGTTCACTCATCCAGCTCCTCAATCAACTTGCCTCAATTTACACTCATCCAGCTCCTCAATCAACTTGCCTCAATTTCTCTTCGAACTCATATTTTAGAGGACCCTCTACATATCTTATGTTACAGTGGGCACTTTTTTCCCCCAATATCTTCAGCTTGTCTTTCTTGGACACTGAGTGGTCTGGAGAACGTGTGTGTGTGTGTGTGTGTGTGTGTGTGTGTGTGTGTGTGTGGTGTGTGTGTGTGTGTGTGTGTGTGTGTGTGTGTGTGTGTGTGTGTGTGTGTGTGTGTTTGTGAGTGTGTGTCTGTGTCTCTCTCTGTGTGTGTGTCTGTGTGTGTGTGTCTGTGTGTGTGTCTGTGTGTGTGTCTGTGTGTGTCTGTGGTGTTGTTATTGTTGTCGTTTTGTCTTGTTTTGTTTCGTTTTTTTCTGGCAGGGCTTCTTCTTCTTCTTCTTCTGTGGAGAGAGAGAGAGAGAGAGAGAGAGAGAAAGAGAGAGAGAGTCAGAGAAACAGACAGACATGACTGACTGACTGACTGACTGCTGACTGACTGACACAGACAGACCGAGAGAGAGAGAAGAGAGAGGAGAGAGGAAAGGAGAGGAGAGACGAGAGAGAGAGAGAGAGAGAAAGAGAGAGAGAGAAAGAGAGAGAGAAAGAGAGAGAGAGGGGGGGGACAGAGAGAGAGAAAAACAGAGATAGACAGACTGACAGATACAGCCAGCCAGCCAGAGACAGAGAGAAAAAGACAGAGAAAAAACAGTATTAATACTCGAGTCTGATGCCATGCCAAATCCATAACTTCTTTATTAAATCTTTGCCGGGGTGAGGGAGGTCAAGTTTCGAGTGCAGTCGGCAGGGGGGAAAGAAAAACACTTTACTCATTTCATACATTATCCTATCCTAAAGCTTCATCAACCCACGGAAGAAATCTTCCTACTGCTGCCCTCAGCACCCTACCCCAGTACACACACAAAAAAACACTGATTCTCGAAAGGCAGTACAGCAACCATTACTAGCACCATCGTCATCATGATGATGATGATGATGATGAGATGATGATGATGATGATGATGATGATGATGATGATGATGATGATGATGATGATGATGACGACGACGACGACGACAATGATGACGATAATGAATGCAAAGCACAACATTCTGGGGGGACAAAAACTTTTCAAGGCCACATGCACTTTTTCAAAGGCCAAAAAAAATTGAGACAGGGGGAAGGAGAAGGTGGTTAGAGAAATAATCGATGAGACGCACGGTTCTCAGCAAGAAGAAAATACAAAAACGCCGCAATGGAGCCAAGTAAACTGTCGATTTCTTGAGCAAAATAATGATGGAATCTATCCAGGCTAAGGTGGCTTACGAATTGGGCAGTCGAGATAGCAAGGACAAATCATCTCAGTGCAATGTTGTAGTTTGGAGTTCGGGGTCTGTTCAAGAGAGATTCATTGCACTCGGACAATTCCACATGCGCTCCATTCAAATATGCCAGCAATTATACAATATTTATTTTTTTATTTTATATAGTGCAAAAAAAAATTACCGATAGACTCCCTGAATCTGAGCAAGACCTTACGCGCTGGCAAGGCATTGGACTGAAGAGCGGAAAGGGGGAAGGGGGAGGGGGAAGACCTTTGAAACACTAAGCTGATATCGCCGGGTTGACGGAAACATTAAGATGGGTTGCAAACAGGCCAATGTTTAATGCAGCGGGATGGGACTGCTTCGAGATTTGGGATCCTGAGTCCAAGGCTCTACGTGTACACACACACACACACACACACACACACACAAACACACCACATACAACACACACACACACACACACACACACACACACACACACACACACACACACACACACACACACACACACACACACACACACACACACACACACACACACACACACACACACACACACACACACACACACACACACACACACACACACACACACCACTAGCCGGCATAAGGAAAAAATGAAGTGTATCGACGGGCCGGGGACACGATTTCAGTCAATTCCAATGTTCATATATACCATCCCAACCTTTATATTAACGATCCCGTGACCTGTCAAATAAACGATCACCGTCTTCATAATTATATCTCAGATACACCAGCGATCAATGAAAACTTCCCACTCCTTGGGCTGGCTGGTTCTTTGGACAGAGCCGTGGACTCAAGATCTGATGTCTCGAGTTCAGTCCCAGTCCATAACATTATAAACCGGCCTGCTCGCTGTCCATCTTAATTAACACTTCCATCATTTTAACAGTGTTTGTTTCGTGTTATAATGTCATAGGCCCCTCTCACTTCTCTCCATTTCAAAACTTTGTCAGCGCACAGGAGTTTGTCAGATAACCACTTGCACATTTGAATGGAGCGCATATGGAATTGTCTGAGTGTGATGAATCCCTCTTGAACAAACTCCAAACAGATTCCTGATATTAAAGAGACCAAACGAACAAGATGATGAGAGGAAAGGGGCGGGCTGATGGTGCGAGAGAAAGCATGCATGGAACGACGTGTGAATACATGTATGTACACGGGGTTTTTGAGTCTCTGTTCATGCGCGCGCGTGCTGTGTACTCCGTGTGTGTGTGTGTGTGTGTGTGTGTGTGTGTGTGTGTGTGTGTGTGTGTGTGTGTGTGTGTGTGTGTGTGTGTGTGTTGTGTGTGTGGCGTCGCGCGCGCGCGCGAGCGGTACTTAGAATGCACGCGCATACATTGATTACTACATTGTATACCAGAGCAAAAACACAGCTATTCAACCGCAAATAATAACCATCGTATCTGACCTTCCCATAATCCACCACACCCAAAGAGGAAATAAAAAGACTTAAGTGAGGAAAGTGGGTGAACGTACTACCTCTCAGATCCAGTCGCTCTGACCGCCTTTTTGGGACAGTGAGAATACTCTCTTCCCCCCCCCCCCCCTCCCCCTCCTCCGCCAGTCACACAAAAACAGACCACACAGTCAGCGGCAAAATACCGACATCAGAGAACAGATTCCGACTAAAGAGATCGGGAGCGTCACAGTTGCTTTAAAGCTATGACGCTAAATCCAAATGACCTGCGGACGGAAGACAGGTTTACGTATTAATAATACTTGCTGCAAAATATGTCTACGATTGCCTGTACTTGGGAACACTTACTGATTCTTAATCGCTCGTAATCCAAATTCCCATTGAATGATGGATGATGATGATGATGATGATGATGATGATGATGATGCTCACGATCATGATCATGAATGATAACGCGAAATTAACTATTGATACTATCAATAACTATCACAATTCATATTCCCATTGCTGCTGCTGCTGCTGCTGCTGCTTGCTGCTGCTGCTGATTATGATGATGATGATGGTGGTGGTGGTGATGGTGATGATGACAGTAGTAATAATAATAATAGTAGTACAACAATAATAATAACAATATAATAATAATAATAACAATAACTATAATAATAATAATAACGTGAAACAAATAATTGATAATACGATTAATTATCACGTCAATTCCTTACAACCAACTTGATCAACGCCAACAGTCAGCAATCAAGTGAAAAAGCCACTAAAATCTTTAATATTAATTATTATCCTAAGTCCTCTGCAGTGCAGCGCGCTCAGGGCAACGGGCCGCTACATCGAGAGAGAGATATATATATATAGCTGCGTGCTAAGTAAACTAAAGTACTTATCTCCCTCTTCATGTCTCTGACGACATCAAGCTGGGGAGTGTCTGGCGCGGAATGCCACGAACTAAAGCCTCACGGAAGACGCTTTCCACAGTTTCGTGGGATCAGCCTCCACTGCTTCTGACATAACACAGCATTACCACTGTCTGGACACACGCTTCACGCTAATCGTCTTCAAAACACACAACCACACAGAAACAGGCCAATGAAACGAAAAATTCCACACACATAATACCAACAATACAAAAATAGGTCAACAAAACAAATAATTCCACACACATAATACCAACAATACAAAATAGGTCAACAAAACAAATAATTCCACACACATAATACCAACAATACAAAATAGGTCAACAAAACAAATAATTCCACACACATAATACCAACAATACAAAAAAGATCAACAAAAAAATAATTCCACACACATAATACCAACAATACAAAATAGGTCAACAAAACAAATAATTCCACACACATAATACCAACAATACAAAAATAGGTCAACAAAACAAATAATTCCACACACATAATACCAACAATACAAAAATAGGTCAACAAAACAAATAATTCCACACACATAATACCAACAATACAAAAAAGATCAACAAAAAAATAATTCCACACACATAATACCAACAATACAAAAATAGGTCAACAAAACAAATAATTCCACACACATAATACCAACAATACAAAAATAGGTCAACAAAACAAATGATTCCAAACACAGACATACCAACGAGACAGAAATAGGCAAACGAAACAAAATAATTCCACGCACATTACCAACGATTCAAAAATTGGCCAGTGAAACACATGTTTCCACACACAAACTCCTAGACTACACAGAAATAGGCCGATGAAATAAATAATTCCATACACGACACAGAAACACGCGAATGAAACAAATAAACTCACACACATACTACCAACAACACATAAATAGGTCAACAGAACAAACAATTCTAGACACATATTACCAACGACACAGGAACAGGCGAACGAACCAAATAATTTCACACATACTACCAACGACACAGAAATAGGCCAATGAAACAATTAATTCCACACACACAACTACCAAGGACACAGAAATAGGCCAATGAAACAAATAATTCCACACACACTACCAAGGACACAGAAATAGGCCAATGAAACAATTCCACACACATATACCAACGGACACAGAAACAGGCCAATGAAACAATTCCACACACACACTACCAACGACACAGAAATAGGCCAATGAAACAAACAATTCCACACAACATACCAAGGACACAGAAATAGGCCAATGAAACAAATAATTCCACACACACATTACCAAGGACACAGAAATAGGCCAATGAAACAAACAATTCCACACACACACTACCAAGGACACAGAAATAGGCCAATGAAACAATTCCACACACACATTACCAACGACACAGAAATAGGCCAATGAAACAAACAATTCCACACACACACTACCAACGACCAGATAATAAGGCCATGAAACAAACAATTCCACACACACACTACAACGACACAGAAATAGGCCAATGAAACAAACAATTCCACACACACACTACCAACGACACAGAAATAGGCCAAATGAACAATTAATTCCCCACAACTACAAGGACACAGAAATAGGCCAATGAAACAAATAATTCACACTTAATTACAAGGACACAGAAATAGGCCAATGAAACAATAATTCCACACACGTAATACCAAAACCCCTTGCATGATAAGCAAGGCACTGTAACACTAACAGGCCATGCAGGGGGTCACACGAAAGAGACCAATTCCTTTACATTTAATTTCTAAGCCTGTGACAAAAAAAAAGAGGCGAAAAAAGTCCTTGTATTCTAATTCTAGTGACACAAAAGAGGCGAAAGAAGTCCTTGTACTCCTAATTCTAGTGACACAGAAAGAGGCCAAAGAAGTCCTTGTACTCTTAATTCCAGTGACACAGAAAGAGCCCAAAGAAGTCCTTGTACTCCTAATTCTAGTGACACAAAAAGAGGCCAAAGAAGTCCTTGTACTCTAATTCTAGTGACACAAAAAGAGGCCAAAGAAGTCCTTGTTCTCTTAAGTTCTAGTGACACAGAAAGAGCCAAAGAAGTCCTTGTATTCTAATTCAGTGACATGTGACACAGAAAGAGGCAAAAGAAGTCCTTGTACTCTAATTACTAGGAACACAGAAAGAGGCCAAAGAAGTCCTTGTACTCCTAATACTAGGAACACAGAAAGAGGCCAAAGAAGTCCTTGTACTCCTAATACTAGGAACACAGAAAGAGGCCAAAGAAGTCCTTGTACTCCTAATTCTAGTGACATAGTGACACAGAAAGAGGCCAAAGAAGTCCTTGTACTCCTAATTCTAGTGACACAGAAAGAGGCCAAAGAAGTCCTTGTATTCCAAATTCTAGTAACACAGAAAGAGGCCAAAGAAGTCCTTGTACTCCTAATTCTAGTGACATAGTGACACAGAAAGAGGCCAAAGAAGTCCTTGTACTCCTAATTCTAGTGACACAGAAAGAGGCCAAAGAAGTCCTTGTACTCCTAATTCTAGTGACACAGAAAAGAGGCCAAAGAAGTCCTTGTATTCCAAATATTAGTAACACAGAAAGGGCCAAAGAAGTCTTATATCCTAATTCTAGTGACACAGAAAGAGGCGAAAGAAGTCTTGTTCTCCTATTCTAATGACACAGAAAGAGGCGAAAGAAGTCCTTGTATTCCTAATTCTAGTGACATAGTGACACAGAAAGAGGCCAAAGAAGTCCTTGTACTCCTAATTCTAGTGACACAGAAAGAGGCCAAAGAAGTCCTTGTACTCTTAATTCCAGTGACACAGAAAGAGACCAAAGAAGTCCTTGTACTCCTAATTCTAGCAACACAGAAAGAGGCCAAAGAAGTCCTTTACTCCTAATTCTAGTGACACAGAAAGAGGCCAAAGAAGTCCTTGTATTCCAAATTCTAGTAACACAGAAAGAGGCCAAAGAAGTCCTTGTACTCCTAATTCTAGTAACACAGAAAGAGGCCAAAGAAGTCCTTGTATTCCAAATTCTAGTAACACAGAAGAGGCCAAAGAAGTCCTTGTACTCCTAATTCTAATGACACAGAAAGAGGCGAAAGAAGTCTTTTGTGCTCCTAATTCCAATGACACAAAAGAGGCAAATGAAGTCCTCTGAATCTCAAGTTTGGTGATATAGAAAGAAGAGTATGAAACACTTTGGAATATAATTCCAAAATCTAATCACACAGAATGAAGACAATGAAGTCCTCTGAATCCCAAGTTTGGTGATATAGAAAGAAGTGAATGAAATACTTTGAAATATAATTCCAAAATCTAATCACACAGAATGAAGACAATGAAGTCCTTTAATTTCCCGAGACTGTGACACAGAAAGAGGAGAGCGAAGTCCTTTAATTCTTGAGTCTGGTGACACAACAAGAGACCAATGAAATCCTTTAATGTTCAAGTCTGGCGATACAAATGGAGGCGAATAAAGTCCTCTAATTTTCAAGTCAGGTCAAAAAGAAAGAAGATACTGATGCCCTTTAATTTGTAAGTCAGGTGACGCAGAAAGGGAAGACTGGGGTCCTTTCATTCTTAAGTCTGGTGACAGGGAAAGAAAAGAACGAATTCCTTTAATTCCTGTGTCTGATGACACAGACACAGAAGAATGAAGTTCTTTAATTCCTAAGTCAAGTTACTCTGCCTCTACCGTTCCCTTATGACAGGGAAGGAAACCCTTTAATTCCACGTCTGAGAAGTTTAATGGAAGCAGCAAAGACCTCTAACAGCCACCTCCATTTGTCGTAAAGACCTTGGCCTGACGTCTTTCACGTCCTCATTGCATCATCCGGATACGGGCAGGAGATTCAATCAGTGGGGGCTGATTCAACACCACGGCCACACACACGTAACGCGAAACGGGAGTCCCTGTGTTCATGACAGCATTAAATTAAAACTCTCAAGTCTGAAGTCCAGTCTGTATAGGAAAGGTGGTAGGGTACTACGCGGTACAGACTATGTCTTGCGTGCCGAAGAAAGAAAAAAAGAAGAGGAGCAACATTTTCAAGTTGAAAACGAAGGATTCAGATGTCTGCAGACTTTATAGTATACACTTTAGGTCTAAAACAGATAAATAAATTAATCAATTGTTATTAATCAAAAATTCATAAAACAAAAAGTGAAATTCAAATAAATTAATTGATTAATCAATTACATAAACAAAAAGTGAAATTTAATTACCATTATGAAAATTATATAGCTTGAGTAGTTTTAACGATCGAGTTACATCATTACTTCCCACAAAACAATGAATGGAAACAGTTTTTTTCGGGGTGGTTTTGTTGTTGCTGCTATTACTGTTGTTTTTGGTTTCAGTTTGTTTGTTTGTTTGCTTGTTTGGTTTTGTTTGTTTACAATAAACTACACGAAATCAGGGCTAACACCACGTTAAAAACGACACCCAAGTTTAAGTAAAAAGGCAACAGTTAAAAACCAAGCTCAACATAATTCTTTCAAGTCTAAAATGCATGTAAAAATATTCGTTCTCATACGTAAAATCATAACAAATGAAATCTATTGATCTCTTGTAAAAACTTGAAAAACTGCCTCCGGAGGAACATCTCTGAAAAGGTTCCTTAAGGAGTCTGATATATAGTGCTTATGTCTCACATCGTGCAAATCCAAGCGTTCAATAAGAAGGTATCTGATGCTCAGCCGCTCGTCACATGGTCTGCACCACAGTGTTTCTTCAGTTCTTAAAAGACAGGAACCGTCCCGTCACTCTGGTATCGACACTCGTTTTTAAACAAACTCTGCTTACAATTCAGTTTACTGATGCACACACAATACCAAAGATTGCTATCAACAGCGTCATTGTAAAACATGCATGTGTGCAGAATGCACAAAGGTTCAGCCAGGTAGCCATTAAGGTTATTGTTCTTCGTCATGTGGCCAAATGCATCAAATATGAACAGCAAACAAAGGGTCATCTCGCACTGCATACCAAGCATACATAACACAATGTAAAATGATCCGACATGGAAACAATATACCGTCGGCTTACTGTTTTTTTTTTTTTTTTTTTTTTTTAATTTCTCTGACTTTTTTTTAAATCTTTACAAAAGGTCCCTTTTGTTTTAAGATGTGAACTTGAACAATAGGTATCG
>JAPXFY010000024.1:19059819-19069819 GCA_030674185.1 Monoplex corrugatus
TACCACATTCCAAGAATAAACGAAAGACTGCGCATAGCTTCACACTACAACTATGAATAATTACTGCCATAGGAAATGTTTCAAGGATGTCTGATACACTTCTCTGGAGACTTTTTTACCCTTGGACTCCGCACCCTGTCCCCACATCTTGCACTGTCAACCATGCTAGCAACAACAAAACTAACCTTTCGACTTCCTCACCCTATCCACCAGCTTCCCGAAGAGCTGGTGGACAGAGAGGATCAAAGAATAAGTTTTTGTAGTTGGTGGATAGGGTGCGGAGTCAAAAGGTTATTAAGGAAAGAAACTCATTCTAAAATCCACTTCCTAGTATTGCTGTTCCCATTTATTTTTCAGAAAAAGTATCTGCATATCACCACACACATACACGCGCGCGCGCCGCCACACACACACACACACACACACCCACCACATCTCCTCATCTCTCTCTCTCTCTCTCTCTCTCTCTCTCTCTCTCTCTCTCTCTCTCGTCATTTTAACTTCCTGTTGCATTATTCCTGTTCCCATTCTCTCTCCCTCTCTCTCTCTCTCTCTCTCTCTCTCTCTCTCTCTCTCTCTCTCTCTCTCTCTCTCTCTCTCTCTCTCTCTCGTCATTCTAACTTCCTGTTGCCATTATTCCTGTTCCCATTCTCTCTCTCTCTCTCTCTCTCTCTCTCTCTCTCTCTCTCTCTTCTCTCTCTCTCTCTCTCTCTCTCTCTCGTCATTCTAACTTCCTGTTGCTATTATTCCTTTTCCCGTTTTCTTCAAAAAATTATCTACTTCATACAGAGAGAGAGAGACAGACAGACAGACAGACAGAGACACACAGAGAGAGGTGTAGACAGGTACATATTATACGTAGATAAACAATGAATAACCTAAGATGGTCAAGCCATTCTATCGATCTCTCTTTTTATAAGAAAAAGAGAATAAAAACAAGTATTCGTTTATAACAAGTGGTTTTCAGAGCAAAAACTCCACGCAGTTGAAAATCTAAACCAAATCGACTATATTTCAGTTTCAATTTCTCAAGAATACGTCTCAATGCTCAGCATGAATTCGATACGCACTGACGTCAGGTGATTCAGAAGAATAGGCCAGCAAGGCAAAACATGACAGGAAGAGTTGACAGAAAGCGAAAGAGCAAGACAGTGACAGGAAAGAGGAAATTTCTATCTCACAATTCAAGCAGATACTACTGTTATTTTTTCTTGTTTTTATTTTGGTTTAAAGCCCAGCCGACTGCGTAAAGCCTTATCAGGGCTGTAACAGTTTCAAAACATACACAATAATTCAACAGAGGGAAAAAAGGAAAAGAAAATTAAGTACACATATCAATGCACTCGCTCACACAATCTAAGGAGATGCCCCTAGTGTCGACCATTCCCTCTAATTTATCGCACATGGGGATTTAAAAACAAACCTGAGTACAAATTTAAACATAAATAAGGACACTAAAACATATAAAAACGGGCCTAAATTACCTAAAATTGCTTCCGCATATCTCACCTCCCTAGAGCCAAAAATGCATTTAATACATGTACCCAATTATCGATCCCAAGACAATGTATGCAAGACTTTATCGAAAACATACAGGCGAATGGACCAGCACGGCAGTAAATGACAGGAAGAAAAGAAGGAAAAAAGAAATAAAGAGAATGACAGAAAAGATGAAATTTCTAGCACAGAATTTCCAGAAGGCGGTGATACTATTTATACTGAAAGAGCCCCCGGCATCCCCACATGGGGGACGGGGGGGGAGGGGGGCAACACAACCTGCGATCATGACTAGATACCGATTCTGACCAATCTCCCATATCAACATGGGTGCAGACCCGCCAGTGCCGAAACTGCTTTTGTGTGTATATGCATGCACAACATCAAATATGCACGTTAAAGATCCTGTAACTCATGTCAGTGGCTGGCTTATGGAAAACATGAGAACACCCATCATGCATGCCCCCCAAAAGATGCAGACTGTACAACAACACAGTGGAGCGCGTGCACTCAGCTGGCCTTACAGCTCGAGACCTCGCCATGCTGCACTAAAAAAGTCTACTCATACAGTGATGAATATCGATTCCAATAAAGTATGGCAAATGGCAAATAGTGCTTTACAAGAACGGTTTACAATTATGAGAATGAAATGAAAATTCACATATACTAACCACTCCACCGGGCATCGCCCTCGCACGCCGAGAAACGTCGCACATATAGACACGAGGAATGACGATCAGAACCAACCACAACCTTGGATCGTGACTAGGTACGGATTCTGACCAACTTCAGCACATCTTAAATCGGTCACCTTAGACCTTAGACTTGGAGCAAAGGAAAAACCGTTTGAAGAACACAATAAACGTCAGCCGCACACGACAAAACGTTTGTTGCTGTGGAGGCGTGTTAGTGACCCGAAGCAGGAAGGGGCCCCTGATGCATAATTATTATGACTAACTGAAAGCCCAAGGCGACGCAGAAAGCCAGAGGAATGTACTGCATGCAAGCGAAGGCTGAATGCAGTGAATCCTGGCTGCTCTTTCTGATTGCAGGAAGTGTATGAAGTGTATGACCTCACTTGACCCTGACAGGAGTGCTGTGCTCATGACCAAGTTTCACCACCACTACTCTGACTTGAGGTTGATGTTAGTGGCCAACTCTGCGCTGGACAAAACAAGTACCACTCGTCTGCGATCCGTTGTCACCGTATAGATGGGTGACAGTCTGTGTTCCTGCCCTGACTTGGAACATACTGCCCCAGTCTAGCCAGTTATAAATGGGTACCTGTCCCTCTTTAAGGATGGTACAGGTAAAGAACAGGGGCGTACCGCCATCATTAATGCCGCCCAAACAAAACTAACATCCGTAATACCTCATTCCTAAACACCGCTTTGGTTATGGAAGCGTCTGTGTGAGGTAAATCGCCGATAAAAAAAAAAAAAAAAAAAGCATAAAATACAGCTCAACGACCAATAATGAAGATTTCCAGACTTCTAGCAGGCCAAAAATCTTTCAAATTGTAAACAAATCTCTTTATTCCAACTTCCACTTCAATTTTCAATACTGACATGCGTATGTGTAAGCACGCCTTTCTATGAACATCTCAGTAATTATCACACATCATCATTTAAATATGTGCGTCTGCGAATACTCTCAGTAACGATACACTTTAAATATGGATTATTCTTGTGGACAGTGTCGTAACGTCTGCGCAAAATTCCTACTTTTCGGGAAAGAGTTCCGTCGGCGCGAAATTCTTATTTTTCGGAAAATATGTCCATCAAGGTCATGAAACAGATATCTAAGTATCATGAAGCTCACCGTCATTAACCTCTACCTCCCACCATCACCACCCT
Organism: Monoplex corrugatus; assembly: GCA_030674185.1. Taxonomy (NCBI): domain Eukaryota; kingdom Metazoa; phylum Mollusca; class Gastropoda; order Littorinimorpha; family Ranellidae; genus Monoplex; species Monoplex corrugatus. The sequence goes on from JAPXFY010000024.1 coordinate 19,063,173, forward strand.
ACCTCCCTCAACCTCTCTTGACAATGAAGAGTTCCCAAGTGGACAAGCTGTCAAGTAGTGTCATACTCAACCAGTCCTTGTATGTGGGCCTAATGATCAACATGCTGGAAGAGATTTATGGTGTGTTTTTTTCTTTTTTCTGCTCCCCCGTCCCCAGATTTCAATCTATGAACAACCGCACACCATTACCATCTAATTCTTTAGCCAAAGCGCGTATCTTCTGTCACACAAATTCTCGTTCAAGAGCGAGGAATGGAGAGGGGTGAGAGAGACACAAGGAACAAGAGAGAGAGAGAGAGAAGAGACAGACAGACAGACCGATAGAGAGAGAGAATGTGTGTGTGCGTGTGTGTGCGTGAGAGAGACAGAGAGAAAGAGACACACAGAGAGAGACAGAGACAGAGAGAGAGACAGAGAGACAGAGAGACACAGAGACAGAGAGACAGAGACAGAAACAGAGAGACAGAGAGAGACAGAGGGCTGTCACAGACAGAGAGGCAGGCTAACCTAATTTAAAATCCCATCCCATCTTCGTTTTCCATGCAGTGAAAAGGGAGAAGGAAAAGCAAGCAAACATTAGTGCAGACATCAGCAACATCTCAAATATCTGATGAGAATAAATCCTCCCACACACGAATGCCACAACTTGCAGAAAATGCTCTGTTAGATAACGAGATGGTCAAACCATACTAACACTCTTTTCGGTGCTCTGTTTTCTCCTCTTCCCTTTTATAAAATCACAACTCGACATTATCTATGCTACTAACCAGTCGACAATACTAGCGCAATGCCGCAACTTGCAGAAAATGCTGTTAGATAACGAGATGGTCAAACCATACTAACACTCTTTTCAGTGCTCTGTTTTCTCCTCTTCCCTTGTAAAATCACAACTCGACATTATCTGTGTCGACAAAACTAGCGCCGCTCCTGGGTCGTGAAATGCAACACCCAACTGTCCCTCATAAGAAACCAGTCTCTCCAAAATGTACTAAACATACTGCCAGACACTGTCAACGTCCTGTCTCAGACTGAAGTACAGTATGGGCCAGTTTCTACTTGAGGGGTTTCTGTGATTAATACTAACGTGCCAAAAGATACTAAACGCATCATTCGATGAACGAAAAATATAATTACACCTTTAAACTCCTCCGAAAACCGTAATAATTACAAAGGCCATAACACAGGCACCAGCACCGCTTAATTTATCACTTTTAAGTTGTATGTGTGTGTGTGTGTGTGGCGTGTATGTGTGCGTGAGAGAGAGAGAGACAGACAGACAGACAGACAGAGACAGACAGAGACAGACAGACAGAGACAGACAGACAGGCAGACAGACAAAGAGACAGAGGCAGAGAGGAAGAGACACACAGACACACAAAACCAGACTAAGACAGCGAGACAGAAAGAGACAAGAATAAACCACAAACAATGGGACACCATAGAGAAAACACAAAATGAACATAATCGCCTTTATCAGCTCCAGCAGATTTCAGCCAGTCAGCCCAGACAAATGGGGAACCCTCGAGGCAGCGGCCCCAGAAGATGGTCAGAAACTCATCATAACAGCCACAAAGTAAATGCCAGAGTAGGGATCAATACAGGTTTATCGATACCAACGTCCGGGGCCAATGATCGCCTTGCTTTGCTTCAGATTTCAGCAAGTAGACGCTTAACAGTATACCCAAGGCAGGACCCCAAGACCTTGCCAACGCATTAGGCTTATGTGCAGGCTTAAGGCTTATGCCATGATTCAGTATAGATCTATCCCATCACATAGCATCAGTGACGGCACTGCATATGGAGGAAATCATACCGAACGAGGGGACGTTATCCTGAAAACCTAAAAGTGAATTTGAAACTGCCCCAAGCGTAAATACATGTACACTGAATCAATGTCTTTACCAACGGAAAGCAAAAGGTCCTTGATTCATTCATTCATCCATTCATTCATTCATTCATTCATTCATTCATTCAGAACAATGCAACAACATTCATAGTTCAATTGCTAACGCCACTGACCGTACCGCATGTGGCGCAAAAGATCAGCATAGCGTTTCTTAGCTCAGTCCTGAAAGTCGGTCTATTTTTGCCCATTTGTGTTTGGCTGATGTTTCAAATTTTTTTCACCAGCCAGATTGAAACATTTACCAGCCAAAATACAAGCCCAGCCTCAGAACAGCAAGCTGTTGCTAGAGATTTTATACTTGCACAGATTGATTAGTACGGGAGAAGTGGAGGATGGACTAAGGATATCATTGGATTTTGTTTTCAAATATTACATTCCAGTGAATATAGAAATACACTATTATAGAAAACCAAAGAGAACTGTAAAAAAAAAATAATAACAAAACAACACAACACAAGACAGAGTCTCTTAATCTTAGACTCTGGTACAGTCTGTTCATTTTATGTGTCTTCACGAATCGAGTGAAGACTATCTGGCCTCTCAGTGTATTGTTGAAGCTTCCTTGGTCTGACCTATCGCACAGATGTGTCTGTCATCAAATTTGATTGTTCATCGTATGCCAGTCATATAAACTCCTCCTTCCATTTGGGAAGACAGTTTCAGTTGACTTCCTTATGACTTAATTTTCTTCCCAGTAAAAGTGTCTAAAAAAATCTTAATCTGACCCATGGGCTGTAGCTTTTGAGGGCTTCCTCGTTGAGACACATGTGGTGTTGCAACAGAAGTGCAGGGTCGCTGTATATCAGTAATCGGTAAAGCTGGGTGGCTGGATCAGAAGGCTTTATAGGACATATACAGGTGAATGGACCAGCGTGGCAGAAAATGACAGGAAGAGATGGCAGAAAGCAAAGGAGCAAGACAGAAACACAGAGAATGAGAGAAAAGAGAATATGTCTAACACAAAATTTTCAGAAGGAAGAGATAGACTAGTATTTATACTGAAAGAGCCCCAGGCACACCCATGGAGGAAGAAGGAGAAGAGATAGTACTAGTAGCAGTGGTAACATAAAAATTTAAGAGTCTCTCATTGATTTCATAAAAACGTCGAAAGTAGACACTGATTATGATTATGCACCTATCATTTTGAAGTTTTACTTTTGAAGCTTTTGTTCAAGTGATATATTGACATAGTCATTTTTGCGTATTTATTATTTGCAACAAAAAAATCAATTTTTATCATTTTATGCAACAAGTAACAAAAAGAAATCAAGCGTTTCTCACAAAAATTTTCATTTGAGAAAGAACGTGCCCAGAGAACGTCAAAAGAATATATTTTTCACTGATGCAGCACGGTCTGTGCAGTATGTCTTGAAAATTCTCACTTTTAGATCAGCATCACCAGTTCTACCAAGCGTCTAAATGAACATGTTGCGTTTGACAGTTGAGGTAAAGAGACCTGGATCTAGAGTGATTCTCTCAATATTTCTAGATCAACACAGACGCTGTTGTGAGTGGTACGATTTCACTCTGCATTAAACAATTCACTGTTTTCATAATGCAGACGAATAAAAATGAATGAAACAACTTTGTTTTACCTTGAATTTTGCCTTTCTGAACGGAAACTAAATTTGTGAATGGATACTACACAGGAACAAGCCAGGAAATGAATGATAAATTATTTTAAGGGCGGAACACCTGGCTTTCTTTGCTGGTAGGGCATAATGTGGTGAAAGTCTAATGCTTTCTTCAGTATGCGTTGGATTACAAGTTTACACCTAATTGATATGTTGTTTTTCACTGGCCAGCTGGGTTAATGAAATTTGCCCATCATTTTTACGATAGCGGTATGCACACAGGTTAGCTATAAGGTTGTCCAATGAATGCATGGATGGATGCATGAGAGAGAGAGAGAGAGAGAGAGAGAGAGAGAGGAGAGAGAGAGAATACGAATGTTTAAATGGATTAGCCTCTAAACCCATTCTCGTGGGACATAATTATGGAGAAGGTAGTGGGGGAGGGAGAGAGAGAGAGAGGAGAGAGAGAAAAAGAGAGAGAGAGAGAGAATACGAATGTTTAAATGGATTAGCCTCTAAACCCATTCTCGTGGGACATAATTATGGAGAAGGTAGTGGAGAGAGAGGAGAGAGAGGAGAGAGAGAGAGAGAGAGAGAGAGAGAGAAAAAAGACAGAGAAAGAGACAGACAGACAGAGACAGAGACAGACAGAGACAGGGGAGAGACAGACAGAGACAGAAAGAATGTATGAATGTGTATGAGTGTGTTTCTGTTTACACTGTAGGCAGGCAGGAACCACACCAAAAACCAGCCAACAATAACACTTGCATGCACGACGCTGTCAGTGGTTACAGACAACAACCTCCACCACCATCAATCCAATCAACACAGGCCACAGCTCGCCACCAACCCAATCAATTCTTCACTACCAACCAACACCGCGGGACACCGATAGGAAGAATTCTATAACGACGGCGGTTACAGATGGTGGCGCCTTGTTGATACAAGTACAGTAACTAGGACTATGGCCTGGCCTGGCCTGGCCTGGCCTGGCGGCGTGGGTACACACACCCAATATTGACAGGGGCCTGCAATCAACTCTGCCAGGACTGGTCATAAATCCTCAGGGCCGACAGCGAACGGTGGCAACCAGAAAACCCTCTTTAGCTACCACACAGCCAGCCATGCAGGTTCCATGGTTGCACAGGGTGTATGAACATTACTTTTTACACAATAATATGTTGCCAGTTTTAGCATCTGTAATTTACTGTAATGCAGTGCCAAGCTACATATCACAGGCAAAGACACTGAAAACGATCATGACACCACAATTAACAAAGTTCCTTTAGAAAATGTAAAGGATTTCAAATATCTTGGCTCTGTAAAAACTGATGATGGAACCTGCTCCAAAGACATCAAAATAAGAATTGGAATGACAAAGCAAAAAATGGTCTAACTCAACAACATCTGGAAAGACAGAGGCATACCGAGTGGCCTGAAAGCAGACTTTTTTTTTTTTTTTTTTTTATTTAAAGGTTTGATCTGGCCAGTCATGATTTATGGCTGCGAAGCCTGGACTCTGAGAAAAACTGATTGCAGAAGAATCGAGGCAGCAGAGATGTTTTACAGAAGACTACTACGTGTCAATGGACAGACAGAAGAACTAATGAAAATGTCCTGGAAGAACTTGATACCACCAAAAACTACTAGCAGACATCAACAAGAGAAGACTACAATACAATGGCCATGTGTCACGCAACAAGAACACGGACCTCACGGCAACCATCTTTCATGGAAAAACGGAGGCAAAAAGGAAGACCTCCAATCTCATACATCGAGAGCATAACCAACAACAGTGGCCTAAATATTCAAGAAATTGTCCAGAAAAGTCTAGACAGAGTGGCCTGGAGAGAGATAGTGGCATCCAGAAGTGCAACGGCCAACACCGACCCCGGTGACGCCGACAGGTGAATGTACTTTCATGCAAACTGTCTGGCTGTTTAGACAAAAAATGGACTCAAGATCTCATGTCTCGAGCTCAGTCCCACCTCCCAATATACAAGTCAGCTTGATGGTTTCCCATCATTTGTTTAAACTGGAGAAATGCGTTTCGCTTTTGTCTTTACGCTTATGTCATATGTGCAGAGTAGCAAAGGACTTACTGTATGACGGAGCCAGTGGGACTTAATGCTATTGTCCTTGAATAATAAAATATTTTGAAGTTAAAAAGTGCCAATGTCCAAGTCATTCTCATGGTGTCAGTATTTCACTGGTCCCGTCCCCTTCCCCATTGCAAGATCCCCATATTGCATAGGGTTTGGCACAGGCTAAAGGAGTCTGTCAGAGAAATACTGGCAGAATCAGATGGAGTTCATAATGAAATCGTCCGTATGCAGTGAATTCCTCTTGAATAAACCCCCACATTCCAATGTGCGTTTTTGGAGGAACACTATCAGAAACATAACCTCTCTTTTTAACAGTCATAATAAAGATCAGGTTTTAAAACGAGGAACACTATCAGAAACATAACCTCTTTTTAACAGTCATAATAAAGATCAGGTTTTAAAACGGGGAACACTATCAGAAACATGACTATCAGAAACATAACCTCTTTTTAACAGTCATAATAAAGATCAGGTTTTAAAACGGGGAACACTATCAGAAACATAACCTCTTTTTAACAGTCATAATAAAGATCAGGTTTTAAAACGGGGAACACTATCAGAAACATAACCTCTCTTTTTAACAGTCATAATAAAGATCAGGTTTTAAAACGGGGAACACTATCAGAAACATAACCTCTCTTTTTAACAGTCATAATAAAGATCAGGTTTTAAAACGGGGAACACTATCAGAAACATAACCTCTTTTTAACAGTCATAATAAAGATCAGGTTTTAAAACGGGGAACACTATCAGAAACATAACCTCTCTTTTTAACAGTCATAATAAAGATCAGGTTTTAAAACGGGGAACACTATCAGAAACATAACCTCTCTTTTTAACAGTCATAATAAAGATCAGGTTTTAAAACGAGGAACACTATCAGAAACATAACCTCTTTTTAACAGTCATAATAAAGATCAGGTTTTAAAACGGGGAACACTATCAGAAACATGACTATCAGAAACATGACCTCTCTTTTAAACAGTCATAATAAAGACCAGGTTTTAAAACGGGGAACACTATCAGAAACATGACTATCAGAAACATGACCTCTCTTTTAAA
>JAPXFY010000024.1:19074819-19094819 GCA_030674185.1 Monoplex corrugatus
TAACGTCTTGGTTGCGTCTAATGTAAGGTAGTGTCTAATAGAATTAATGCGTCTAAGTTCGATGTATGCAGCCTGACATGTTTTGATGATGTGCTGGTGCATGGAGAGATTATGGTCAAAGACAAAACCGAGGTCACGAACGCAATCAGAAAAAGCAATAGCGGTATTACCGACAGTATAGTGAAGGCAGAGAAGAAAGATCTGCAGGCAATGGAGAAACACGAAGGGCTTCAGTCTTGTCATCATTCAACTTAAGTCGATTTTCATACGTAATGTGCGTTAACTCCCCTAACCTCATCTCTTCCTATGTTCCACCTGTTCCCCTCCTGTGAATAATCTCACGTGTCTAATGCTGTCTTGTAAACGTGGGCTGAAGCTACGAGCTGTCCAACAGTTCACTTACGTGGAATTAAATCATTATCAATACACATGACAGTCAAATCAAGTATCCTATCAAGGGCGGCAAAGTTAACTTAACATCAGCACTGCCCAGGCTGAAACCTGTATGGAAAAAAAGAGAACGTTTCCAAGAAACGCAAGACCAAGCTGTTACGTGTACTGGAATATTCCATCTTCCTGTAGATATGTGAGGCATATAGGCCCTCGTTGCCAGTTTTGGAAAGACAATTCCAAGCCATGGAAATGATGTGTTGTCACAAAATAGTAAACATCACTTTACCAATGAACATGTACATCAAACCGTCAAGTAGCAGCAGACTGATTGGACCATATGAAGATCTTGTTATTGTTACTTTTATTGTTGTATAAAGCCCAGCCGACATGTGTACAGCCATATCAGGGCTATAACCGTTTCAAAACATACAAAAATCCTACAGAAAAAAAAAAAGAAAATTAAGTACACATATCAATGCATTCGCGCACATAATCTAAGGCATGCCCCCGGCGTTGACCACTCCGTCCAATTTATATATGACGATCTGATGATTTCAGTTAGGCCTAAGAAAAGAAGGCTAAGATGGTATGGTCACGCAACAAGATCAAATGGCTTAACTTACTCACTTCTCAAGGGAATTTCTGAGGGAGGGAGATAAAGGGAAAGACAAAAACAACAACAACAAAAATGGACTGACAATATTACCGAACGGACAGGAAAATCATTGACTAGAGACCTAGGCTTTAGCACACAACCGACAGAGCTGGAGGAATCTGGTGAACAGTTCATTACTAAACCGCCCGAATGATTTTTCATGGAGTTAAGGCAGAAGAAAAAGAAAATGAAGAGGTAGACAAATGTGTCTGCATGTTGTTTACGTACCCTGTTGGAAGACCCACAGACCGAAGGCTGAACCTGGTACGTATCTCGTCTGTGTCTGTGATCACTGTCACGTCAGGTCCTACGATGAGTATAGTACATTTGTTTCTCGTATCTAAGTGTAACAGTCAAAAGGATAACCACAATGACCATCCCCTCCCCTCCCCTCCCCTCACCTCCTCCTTCCCTCCCTTTCTCGACCCAAATTCAGACCCCATACCGAGACAAAAGAGCTGACAGACAGAAAGCCACTTTATGTCACACCAGTAATGGACAGGAGAATTCGGGGGGGGGGCGGGGGGGGGGGGGCAGGGGGGAGACAGAATCCTCCCCCCCCCCCCCCGACACTGACCATGAACCTTAGGGTGAGGAATTAGGATCATCCATCAACACATCTCATCTGCGCTCTTTCTTTCTTTCTTCCACACGGACACAACGTGCCAAGTGGCCCCGCCCCTCCCCCAGCTACCCCATACCAAGCGATTTGTCGCAGCAAACAAACGATGTGTGTGTGTGTGCGCGCGCGCGCGCGCGTGTGTGTGGTGTGTGTGTGTGTGTGCGCGTGTGTGCACGTGTACGTGCGCGGGTATGTGCATATGTGCGTGTGTGCGTGTTTGAGTACGTGTGTGTGTGTGTGTTTTTGAGTACGTATGTGTGTGTGTTTGTGTGTATGTGTGTGTGTGTGTGTGTGTGTGTGTGTGTGTGTGTGTGTGTGTGTGTGTGTGTTCTATGTGCGTGTGCGCGTGTTTGAGTACGTGTGTGTGTGTGTTTGAGTACGTGTGTGTGTGTGTGTGTGTGTGTGTGTGTGTGTGTGTGGTGTGTGTGTGTGCGCGCGCGCGCGCGTGTTTTTTTGAGTACGTGTGTGTGTGTGTGTGTGTGTGTGTGTGTGTGTGTGTGTGTGTGTGTGTGTGTGTGTGCGCGCGCGCGCGCGTGCGTGCTTGCGTACTAGCGTGCAAATGAGTGAGATCGTGCCTTCATTACTATCAGCTCAGTGTTTCCATTTTCATAATCTCGATCCCTTAAGGTTTTAACGATCCTTACCACGAAAATCATTCAGGAGCGCCCCCCCCCCCCTCTCTCTCTCTCTCTCTCTCACACACACACACACACACACACACACACACACACACACACACACACACACATCATCATCATCATCATCATCACCATGGCAAGCAATGATGGTCAACACAGCAAACTGTTAGCCTCTTACAGCTGAGGATCTTCTGCCTTTAATTTAATTCAACACCTTAAGTCACAATCTTTTGGAGTTCTATGCAAAACAAAAACAACGGTCCTATGAGTCACCTACGAGAGGATACGCACACACGTACGCACACAACACACACACACACACACACTCTCTCTCTCTCTCTCTCTCTCTCTCTCTCACACACACACACACACACACACACACACACACACACACACACACAACACACACACAAAACACACACACACAAAACTTGTACAAAAAATACACAAACATGCATACGTGCGCAAACACACACACACACACACACACACACACACACACACACACACACCACACACACACACACACACACACACACACACACACACACACACACACACACACACACACACACACACACACACACACACACACACACACACACACAAAACACACACCTACGTTCAGGGCACCTACCAAGGAAGAAAAGGGCACCATGTTCGACCCCCCACCCCTAGGATTCTCCTTCCTCCTATTCACTATACGAACTTGACTGATGGTCTGGGGGTCAGTCTTTCGGAGGAGGAGACAAGACACCCACGTCCCGTGAGCAGAATGAACTTCACACACGTACAACGACATACATCAATCACAAAACTGACGGGCGCATCAGTCAAAGTGAGTAAGACGTCAAACTTCCGATCGGTGGGTTTAGGGTTCAAATCTTGCCTGGATAGATATCTCGCCTGGAGGGTGAAGGGTGGACACTGTTTTCCAACGTCCTCAGGTCAACATGTTTGCTGAACTGTTAGTGCCTAAACCCCATCCCCACCTCTTTTTATGTGTATATACGTATGCACAACATCGTGTATGCAGGTTAAAGATCCTGTAAGTCTGTCAGTGTCTGGCGGCTTTTAGAAACATGAAAACAACCAGCATACACGTCCGCCTAAGACGGGGTGCGCAGACTGCGCAGTTACATGCCGCCTACACAGTCACAGTGACAGCAAAAACAACGTGCGTACACACATCTAAGATAAACAAAACAAAAAGAAAAAATGGAAACACTGAAAATTAAAAATTAAAAAAACACACACACACACACAAAGTGACAGCAGAGTCACACAAAATCAAGAAGACCGGAAACAAAACTAAGCGTTGATCTGAAGTCAACAGTAACTAACCGTTGATCTGGTCAACAGTAACTAACCGTACATCTGAAATCAACAGTAACTAACCATAGGTTTGAAGTCAACAGTAACTAACCGTACATCTGAAATCAACAGTAACTAACCGTACATCTGAAATCAACAGTAACTAACCATAGGTTTGAAGTCAACAGTAACTAACGGTACATCCGAAGTCAACAGTAACTAACCGTAGTTCTGAAGTCAACAGTAACTAACCGTACATCTGAAGTCAACAGTAACTAACCGTACATCTGAAGTCAACAGTAACTAACCGTAGTTCTGAAGTCAACAGTAACTAACCATAGATCTGAAGTCAACAGTAACTAACCGTACATCTGAAGTCAACAGTAACTAACCGTACATCTCAAGTCAACAGTAACTAACCGTACATCTGAAGTCAACAGTAACTAACCATACATCTGAAGTCAACAGTAACTAACCGTACATCTGAAGTCAACAGTAAAAGAACCATAGATCTGAAGTCAACAGTAACTAACCGTACATCTGAAGTCAACAGTAACGAACCATAGATCTGAAGTCAACAGTAACTAACCGTACATCTCAAGTCAACAGTAGCTAACCGTGCATCTGAAGTCAACAATAACTAACCGTACATCTCAAGTCAACAGTAACTAACCGTACATCTCAAGTCAATAGTAACTAACCGTACATCTCAAGTCAACAGTAACGAACCATAGATCTGAAGTCAACAGTAGCTAACCGTACATCTGAAGTCAACAGTAACTAACCGTACATCTCAAGTCATCAGTAGCTAACCGTACATCTGAAGTCAACAGTAACTAACCGTACATCTGAAGTCAACAGTAACGAACCATAGATCTGAAGTCAACAGTAACTAACCGTACATCTGAAGTCAACAGTAACGAACCATAGATCTGAAGTCAACAGTAACTAACCGTACATCTGAAGTCAACAGTAACGAACCATAGATCTGAAGTCAACAGTAACTAACCGTACATCTCAAGTCAACAGTAACTAACCGTACATCTGATGTCAACAGTAACCGTACATCTCAAGTCAACAGTAACCGTACATCTGATGTCAACAGTAACTAACCGTACATCTCAAGTCAACAGTAACTAACCGTACATCTGATGTCAACAGTAACCGTACATCTCAAGTCAACAGTAACCGTACATCTCAAGTCAACAGTAACAAACCATAGATCTGAAGTCAACAGTAAATAACCGTACATCTCAAGTCAACAGTAACTAACCATACATCTCAAGTCAACAGTAACTAACCGTACATCTCAAGTCAACAGTAAACTAACGTACATCTAATGTCAACAGTAACTAACCGTACATCTGAAGTCAACAGTAACCGTACATCTCAAGTCAACAGTAACTAACCGTACATCTGAAGTCAACAGTAACCGTACATCTCAAGTCAACAGTACTAACCGTACATCTGATGTCAACAGTAACCGTACATCTGAAGTCAACAGTAACAACCGTACATCTGAATGTCAACAGTAAATAACCGTACATCTCAAGTCAACAGTAACTAACCGTACATCTCAAGTCAACAGTAAACTAACCGTACATCTCAAGTCAACAGTAACTAACCGTACATCTCAAGTCAACAGTAACTAACCGTACATCTAAGTCAACAGTAACAACCGTAATCTGAAGTCAACAGTAAATAACCGTACATCTAAGTCAACAGTAACTAACCGTACATCTCAAGTCAACAGTAACTAACCGTACATCTCAAGTCAACAGTAACTAACCGTACATCTGATGTCAACAGTAACTAACCGTACATCTGAAGTCAACAGTAAATAACCGTACATCTCAAGTCAACAGTAACTAACCGTACATCTCAAGTCAACAGTAACTAACCGTACATCTCAAGTCAACAGTAACTAACCGTACATCTGAAGTCAACAGTAACTAACCGTACATCTGAAGTCAACAGTAACTAACCGTACATCTGAAGTCAACAGTAACTAACCGTACATCTGATGTCAACAGTAACTAACCGTACATCTGATGTCAACAGTAACTAACCGTACATCTCAAGTCAACAGTAACTAACCGTACATCTGATGTCAACAGTAACTAACCGTACATCTGATGTCAACAGTAACCGTACATCTGAAGTCAACTGTCTGAATCGTGAAATGAAAAAAACACACCACCACCGAGCAAACAAGCTGTGCAAGGCAAACAACACGGGGTACCAATCCAAATGCTAACGAAAACCAAACATGGCGAGTGGCGGCTAAACACAAACTTAACAACCCACGAGTGCCTTCCTCTTCAATAGACAGGGACGCACGACGGCTGATAATGGAAAACGAGACGTAATAATTACCACTACACAGTCCTGGCCGAACGGATGGACCATCAGACCAATGGAGCGCGCGCGCGCACGCACGCACGCACGCACGCACACACACACACACACAAACACACACACACACACACTACACAACACAACACACACACACACACGCACTTCCACCACCATATCACGCCGCTTTGATCGCAATCACTCAACCATCACACGGCCGGCAGCAGATGGGGCTTATAAATGGCGGAGGCGACTTCTGTTAATAGCTGGCCGCAGGGTTAGAGGGTGGCAAGCCAAAATTCTCTGAAACCGTTATAAACCAGTGTAAACCCCCTGGACAACATTCGCCCCCAAGCCTATACAGTAAACTCGGTCAACGCGTCCAAATCTCCTTCCCCAAACCACCGTCATGATTGAACGCCTACTCGAGTTTATTGCAGTAATCAATCACCGCCTAATAGTTATCAAATCGAATCAAAAGCTTAGAATTCCTCAACAACGCCTTAAGGCTAAACCGTGCATTTGACACATATTTCAACGCTTATGAAGACTGATTCTATCAATAATACAAAATATGTTCCAATCCGAAAACAGACCACAGACAAATCAGAGCCATGCAACACAGTTTACTCTGGCAGAAGGTGTAGAGCGAGCACTAGGAAGCATGCTGAACAAGTGGCTTCCAGTTCAGCCAGCCAAATCAAATACACAGGCATCAACTGTGTAGACTTTGGCTGTGGGGATCAGTCTAAAATAGAAAGCCAATCGCACCAAACGCATCTTGACATTCTCTTTCAAAACAACCTGCTAGTATTTAGAAATCGTTCTATTTTCTTCGAAACATCTGTTTAAACATGATTAAAATGTTCACTAACAGCAAACTGTTGTTGAAAATAACATCACACCAGAAGTGAATTATTTTCAATTACAGTAACTGTTAAGACCATTAAAACCTTCAAAACAGTCTGGTAGCAAAGCAGTCCATCATATCAAAGAGAATAGCGTCTACGTCATATTAACCAATAACAGATTTTTCATGTTATTAACAAAATCATAAATTTTGACATGATAATATCAACACGATCGCAATTAAATAAAGAAAATCACAAAAAGAGAATCAGAACGCGTATTTCATTTTACAAAACGAGACAGGCGCAAATTTTCAGCCAAATGGCCTTTGCAAAGCGTATGTGTAAAGAACAAATGCACAATACTTAGCAGATAAAAAGTTGTCGTTTCTGACGTGGTGTTAGCCCTGATATGGCTCTAATAGTCGGCTGGGCTATAAGCAATATGAACCTGAACCTGAAGCAGAAAAAAACAAACTGTAGAGAACTTCCCTAACGTAAAATTCAACCACGAATAAGGTCAATTGAAAACCCAATCACACACATGCTAATCGTCCTCATAATAACTGACAAAAGAACCCACCAGTCGACGGTCGTATAGTTTCTGAAGGTCCTGTTCTGCAGCGTTTCGGTCGTCATACCTGTAATACTTGCACACTTACTTTTTCTTCCAATTTGTAATATCATTAACACATTTACAATCTTTTCTCACAGTACTGTGATCAGGTGGCCTAGTCAGAATCTTGCCAGATGTTAGGAGGACTAGACTGTGGAACCTGATCCGTTTTCCCTTCAGATCAGTGTGGTGTTGCGTTGGCCGGCCAATTTACGACACGCAGAAACTGATTTGTTTTTTACCGTGCAATTTGAAACTGTTACCGCCTGGTGGTTAAAAAAAAAAAAAAGAAAAAAAAAAGTTCAAGATGTAAGTCAGTTGAAATTCAATCACGATGTAGGACAACCGAAAACCAATCGCACACATGCAAACCGTCCTCGTATTACTAAGCTGAGAAAAGAACCCATCATGGTCGACGGCCAAGACGTAGATTCCGGTGATCTTGTCCTGCGGCGTTTCGGCCGACACAGCAGAACCTACGGTTTGCTCACAGATGCCAAAGTGATTTGCTCACAGAGCCAAAAGTACCAAATCGATGCAACAACGAAATACCTGTAATCGTACTGACAACTCAAAGAGTTGTAGCGTTGTTTAAAGTATGACCTGTATTGTCAAGTCACCAATCTTTTCTGACGATGCCGCGACCTTTCCAACCTCAAGTCACACTTTACTTGGTTACCAACAGCGGTCTGATTCTTGTGGGGTTCTTCTATACCCCCCCCCCCCCCAGAAAAAGAACCAGCGAGAACAGACGGTAAATTAACCCAGTCAATAATTCTGTCAGAAGACAGGAATCTGGGCAGACTTGGCGGCTGTTCCCAAACAAGATTAAGTCAGCTTCCCTTGGGTCATTTCGCGTTTTTCTGGCCCGTACTAAACTGTGTGGTGGTGGTGGTGGTGGTAGTGGTAGTGGTGGTGTAGGACGTCGCTTCTGCCACGGAATTCCGAGTGCCCAATCTAGAGCACGCGCACGCGCACGCGCGCACACACACACACACACACACACACACACACACACACACACACACACAACACAACACAACACAACACAACACAACACAACACAACACACACACACATGCACACACAATCATCGTGTTCACAAGATGCGGATTTTCACCACTTGCAGTTTTAGGTCAAACGCTGGGCCCCAAAGGGAGTAAGTCTGACTAAGACTAATCTATAAAATAGAAAATGACTGCCAGGGACCCACAACAAAGCAAGGCAAATGTAGACAAGTCATAAGCCAAGAGAGAGAAAGAAGGACTGTCTCCCTTCCAAAGGTGAGAAAGACAACAAAGAGAGGAAGAGGACAGAGGGGGGAGTAGAGAGAGACGACAGAAGACTAGACAGACAGGACCCCAGAGAGAGAGAGAGTTCAGACATCAAACTTCAGATGGAACAGGCCACTGCCTCTCATGAAGGGCACAACAAATAAACACACAACACGCACACACACACACAGCACGAACAGACAACAACAACAGACAACAGACAAGAGCAGACAGAGAGAACAGAGAAGAGAGGAGACAGACAGACAGAGCAAAGACACAGAGACAGACAGACAGAGAGAAGAGAGAGAGAGGGGGGGAGAGAGAGTGAGAGAGAGAGAGAGAGACAGACAGACAGACAGAGACAGAGAGAGAGAGACAGAGGAAGGACAAAAAACAGACCTTTTACTTGACAGAACAAACTGACTGGTTTAAAACACCTATCTGCGGCAAGTTCTTGTTTACTTGTGCACATGCACACTGCTGTGGCGGGATGGTCCATAACGTTCGGGCACACAGTATTAACATTCAGCTTGTACAGTCTGCATGCTGCGATTTCCGTGAGCTGGGGGGGGGGGGGGGAGACACAGAGACAGACAAGACAAAGAAAGAGAGAGAGCAAGAGACAAAGGGAGAGTTCAAACAGTACAAAGACAGGCTGCAAGGAGGGCCATAAAGGGGGGTGACAAATGGGGAAACCAGAAGAGGACCAGCTTCCGCCAGACCCACTTTATCAAATAATAAGAGACAGAGAATATCATCATCCCAGCGACAAACCACCGTCACCGCCGTCTCTCCACGAGGAGAAAAAAAAAGAAAAGAAAAAAAAAAAAAAAAGGGGGGGGGGGGGGGGGTAGAGGACGAAATAAAAAAAACGAAAAGGGGAACGGTCCAGAAACCTAACACATACCAGAAATGTCGGCAATATACCAAAATATCTTGTGTCTAGTCTCAGGAGACTGACCTGTGCGTGCTCAGGCACAAACGCGCTGAGAGAAAAAGACATAGGAGAAAAAACGAAGGAAGCGAAGAAGAAAGTAAAACAGAAGGCACAGAAAAAGACATAGGAGAAAAAACGAAGGAAGCGAAGAAGAAAGTAAAACAGAACGCACAGAAAAAGACATAGGAGAAAAAACGAAGGAAGCGAAGAAGAAAGTAAAACAGAAGGCACAGAAAAAGACATAGGAGAAAAAACGAAGGAAGCGAAGAAGAAAGTAAAACAGAAGGCACAGAAAAAGACATAGGAGAAAAAACGAAGGAAGCGAAGAAGAAAGTAAAACAGAAGGCACAGAAAAAGACATAGGAGAAAAAACGAAGGAAGCGAAGAAGAAAGTAAAACAGAAGGCACAGAAAAAGAGAAAGAGACGGGCAGAAACAAACATCCAAAAGGAGCAGGTTTTTTAACGTAAAGGTTGCGGTTAAAAGTAACTTTTTTTCTATACCGCATTGTGTGAAAGATACGGGGATGGGGCAGGGACAGACACAGGCTGACCAACTGCCTATAAATATACTGAGAGAGAAACGGACATAGACAGTAAGAGAGACACAGAGTGAGAGAGACACAGAGAGACAGAGACAGAGAAGAGAAGAGAAAGAGAGAGACAAAGAGACAGAGAAGAGAAGAGAAAACAGACCTTTTACTCGACAAAACATACTGACTGGTTTAAAACACCTATCTGCGGCAAATTCTTGTTTACTTGTGCACATGCACACTGTTGTGGAGGGATGGTCAGGTCTATAACTGTGCGGACACACAGTATTACCATCCAGCTTGCATAGTCCGCATGCTGCGATTTCGGTGAGCTGGGGGGCACAGAGACAGACAGACAAGACAAAGAAAGGGAGAGAGCAAGAGACAAAGGGAGAGTTCAAACAGTACAAAGACAGGCGGCAGGACGGACATAAAAGGTGGGGGGTGGGGGATGACAAATGGGAAAACAGGAGACGGACTAGCTCTTCGCCTGACCCCACTTTATCAAATAATAAGAGATGGAGAATATCATCATCCCCAGCGGCAACCACCGTCACCGTCGTCTCTAAAAAAATAATAAATAAATATAAAAAAAAATAATAATAATAATAATAATAAAAAAAGGAGACAGCCAGAAACCTAATACATACCAGAAAATGTCGACAATATACCAAAATATCTTCGTGTCTAGTCTCAGGAGACTGACCTGTGTGTGCTCAGGCACAAACGCGCTGAGAGAAAAACACACAGGGGAAAGACGAAGGAAGCGAAGGAAAAAGTCAAAGAGTCGGCAGAGAAAAAGAGAGGCAGAAACAAACACACAAGGAAGTGAGATTTTTTAACATAAAAGTTGCGGTTAAAAGTCACTTTTTCTTATACGTCACTGTGTGAAAGATAGGGGGGTGGGGCGGGGACAGACACAGGCTGACCAACTGCCTATAAATATATGATCAACTGCCTATAAATATACTGAGAGAGAAACAGACATAGTAAGAGAGACACGAGTGAGAGAGACAGAGAGAGAGACAGAGAGAGACACACACACAGACAGACAGAGAGAGAGACACAGAGAGAGAGATGAGAGAACAGACCTTTTATTCGACAGAACAAACTGACTGGTTTAAAACACCTATCTGCAGCAAGTTCTTGTTAACTTGTGCACATGCACAGTGTTGTGGAGGGATGGTCAGGTCTATAACCGTGCAGGCACATAGTATTACCATCCAGCTTGCATAGTCTGCATGCTACGATTTTGGTGAGCTGGGGGGGGGGGGGGGGGCACAGAGACAGACAAGACAAAGAAAGGGAGAGAGCAAGAGACAAAGAGAGAGTTCAAACAGTACAAAGACAGGCTGCAAGGAGGGCCATAAAGGGGGAGGTGACAAATGGGGAAACCAGGAGATGGACCAGCTCTCCGCCAGACCCCACTTTATCAAATAATAAGAGACGAAGACTATCATCATATCATCATCCCCAGCGGCAACCACCGTCACCGTCGTCTCTCAAAAAAAAAAAAAAAAGGAAAATGGAAGAAACAAAAAACAAAACACGAAAAGGAGAACAACCCAGAAACCTAATACATACCAGAAAATGTCGGCAATATACCAAAATATCTTCGTGTCTAGTCTCAGGAGACTGACCTGTGCGTGCTCAGGCACAAACGCGCTGAGAGAAAGACACAGACGAATAAAGGCGAAGGAAGCGAAGGTGAAAGCAAAATAAAAGGCAGAGAAAAAGAGAAAGAGAGAGGCAGAAACAAACGTACAAAGTGGGGAGTTTTTTTAACGTAAAAGTTGCGGTTAAAAGACACTTTTTTTCATACGTCACTGTGTGAAAGGTAGGAGGGGGGAGGGGGGCAGAGACAGACTGACCAACCGACTACAAATATACTGAGAGAGAAACGGACATAGTAACAGAGACACAGAGCAAGCTAGAGAGAGAGAGACAGAGACAGAGACACAGAGAAAAAGAGAAAGAGAGACACAGACAAAGACAAAGACACACAGAGAGAATGCTGCTTTATTTTTCAACGATAAAAGATAGTGTATGAAAGCCCCTTTTCTTTCAAACTGGCCACTACAACTTGTACAAGAATAAGGAGAACTGGAGAGAGCAAGCTGTGATAAACAAGAACTATGCTTTATTTTCTGACGATAGATGATTTGTTATCCATGTATCTCTTCATTCTTCTTTTTCCGTTTGCCGTCTGCATGGTCAGGCCACATCAGGCAATGAATGAATCCTTCATGAGACAACAGGGTCTATAATGTGAATAAACTATTCGAATAAAGTATCTACATCTTCTTCTTCTTTTTTCCATCTGAGAGAGAGAGAGAGAGAAAGAGACAGACAGACAGACAGACAGAGACAGAGACAGACAGACATACAGACAGACGAAAGACAGCACACACACAGAGACAGATAGAGACAGACAGACAGACAGACAGACAGAGACAGAGACAAAGACATAGACATAGACAGAGTCAGTCAGACAGACAGACAGACGGACAGAGAGCAAAACCTCAAAAAGAGCCAAGACAAACGTGCTGTCAGCGTTATCTCGGAATAAAAGATGCCCGAGTAAAGACAGAAGAAGCGTGGTAGCCAGCAGACAACCCACAGAAGAAAGGCGAGAGATAAGCTCGTCCACAGCATAGGAGCAATTTGAACGGTGTGCCAAGGTGCAAATGATTAGCGGGCAGTGACCGGGTGGGTAGAGATGGATTGAAGTGAGAAACGGGGGGGGGGGGGGGAGGTGGGAGGGGAGGGATGGGAGGATGGGTTTGGGGGGAAAACAGGAGGTCTCCTCCTTCCTGAACCGAGTTGACCTCCAATCAGCAACGAACTGACACTGAAAGTAATTAGGTGGCCATAAGTCTTCCTCTCTCCCATCTCTTTCCCCTCCCCCACCACCCTACTACACAACATCACTACTGAGTTTTTTTTTAGACTCAGTGTAGCACACCCTAACGTTTACGATCTATTTACGACCCATCTGTCTTCAAGAATACACAAGTCTTGGCGGATTTCATTCACCTAGACCAATCTCTCTCTCTCTCTCTCTCTCTCTCCTCTCTCTCTCTCTCTCTCTCTCTCTTCTCTCTCTCTCTCTCTCCTCCCCTCTCTCTCCTTCCCCCCTCTCTCTCTCAGTACAGTTGGAAGTTTTACCCTTGTGCTTTAATGTGTGTATATATATATATACAGATTTATTAAAAAGCATAGGCAAAATTTAGGTGTGGTATGTCAGAAATCGTGATGCTCTTCATATGATGTAAGGTAAGTGTTATAAATGATATGGCAGGTAATCTGTGTAACTGTGTCACTGAGGCTGGAGCCCACTTTGTTTTGAGGTGTCCTGCTCTTCATGACCTTAAACTGATTGTATGAACATACGATGAATTTTCCTGCAAGAAAACAAAGTTAATTCAACTTGTCTCAACAAAAAATGAACAAAGAATTTTTTTTTAAAAAACGGCATTATTTGTACACAAATCTCTTCTAACGGAAGAAAAAGAACTTATATACCCATATATTTGTGAATTCCTCTAGTGCAGCGTATCTACATAGTATTTCAGGTTTGAATATCTGAATGTTCTCGAGGAGTAATATTTACAAGATTTCGTCAGTTGTGGCTGACGCTTCTTCTTGGATTTCAACCCCTTTATGTGGGGCCATGGCCTAAATGAATAAATCATCTGTAAGTCTGGAGTTTCTTTCTTGAATCTGCTGTAAAGTCTAGAACAATAAGAGACCCCAATGCTACTATCTGTCAATAGTGTTGCTGGTTCTGTTTCGTTTGGTTTTGTTTTTACGGTTCTCGTTCCTCACTCCCCTCCTCTATGGTTCCTTTTAACTGATCTGATGAAAAAAAAATCCAAGTTATACTAATGAAAAAAATCAAAGTATTTGATAATAAAAAAAAAATCCAAAGTATTATATAGAACTTAAGACTAATGAAAAAAACATGTATATACCTAATAAATGTATATATACTTCATGATATCCTAATGAAAAAAAAATTTCCACCAAGTATAATTATGACCTAAGGGGAAAAATAATATACCTAATGTTATATTCACTTCCCCAATGTATTCCTCCTTGCCTTTCCACTAAAACGCGATTGACGCGAAACAACAGTCAGTTCTCCACTTAAAATCCAGAAGAACTTAACCAACACGCTCTCCAGCACATGTGCAGTATGTTTGATTATGTAAGTGTTCACGTACGTATGTAGGTGTGAAGCTAGTAAAATACAATAACGTACATGGGGTTTGTTTGTTTGTTTGTTGTTTGTTTGTTTCTTTGTTTCCCCCGAATATTGACTGCTGGAACTATAACATTGTGTGTTTATCTATGCAACATTTGTTAGATGCATTTTAGCATGTATATGTGTAACATTTGATTCAATACTATTTGTATTGAATACATCTACTCAGCATTTTTACATTTCTTCTTGTAAGGCGTCAAGAGCAGTTTTCTGGACAGTGTGCTGAATAAGCACCATCCATTATTATCAATATTAACCAAAAAAATCAATCTGACAGCGCTGAAGTTTTGTTTTCCTTATCCAAACTGAGAAAATGTCCACTGATACTCCCACGAGTTCATCAGCCAAACGTGTACGAAAAAAAAAAAGCAGAAAGAGAGAGAGAGAGAGAGAGAGAGAGAGAGAGAGAGAGAGAGAGAGAGAGAGAGAGAGAGAGGAGAGAGAGAGAGATCATGCAACCACTGAAGTGTTCACACACTGTAAAGACAGCATTTCTCTAAGCTTTACGTAATACCGCATAATCGGCTAATGTGATTACTGCAACAGTTGTTAGAAATGGGAGTGTTGCATAATCCCTCCCGTTTTGCATAATCCAGCAACTGTCCTCCTTCACAAAATGACTAACACTTGCAGCTTGCATACAGGTGCATCAGCGAAGACCCATAATTATTCAGGTTACGTAAATGTAAATCAATAAACACATAGATGAGATAAATGCAGATCCACATTTAGCATAAATGCATATCTATCTGCAAAAAAAATTCAATACGTGCACGTGCAAATCAGTGCAGTGTGAAGATCAGTACTGAGCGTACAATTTTATGCATATGCATTTAAGACAGCAGATGCTAAACAATAATGGCACATGCCATAACTGAACATAAGCCTGCGCATTTCACTCTCAGTGCTGGCAAGGTTTAGAAATTCTACTGCTTATTGTTATTTTTGTTTAAAACCCAGCCGATGCGTAGAGCCATAGCAGGGCTATAACCGTTTCAATATACACAAAACTTCAAGAGGGAAAAAAAAAAAAAAAAGGGGGGGGGGGTGAGAAAACTAAGTAGGCCTACATCTATCAATGCATTTGTGCACATAATCTAAGGAGATGCCCCTGGTGCTGACCACTTCGTCCAATTCATCACACAAGGGATTTAAAAAATCATACCTGAATCCAAATTTAAACAAACTAAGGACTCTAAAGCAGATATGAAAACAGGTCTAAATTACTCGTATTGCTTTCGCATATCTCATTTCCCTAGAGCCAAAAATGCACTTAACACATGTACCCAAGTATCAATCCTAAGAGAAAGTATTAAGACTTATTGAACACACATCGGTGAATGGATCAGCAAGGTAGAAAATGATAGGAAGACCTGACAGGGTACCCAATTATCAATTCTAAGAGAAAGTACGTAAGACTTTATCAAACACATACAAGTGAATGGACCAGCAAGTAAGAAAATGATAGGAAGACATGACAGAAAGCAGGAACCAGGTAGAAACAACGAGAGAGACAGAAAAGAGGAAATTCCTAGTGCAGAATTTCCAGAAGGTGGGGGATACTATTTATACTGAAAGAGCCCCCAGCATCCCCACGGGGAAATCTTACCTACTTACGGGTTCTACATAACAATAAGAAGAAGAAGAAGAAGAATATCATCATCATCATCATCATCATCATCATCATCATCATAATCATTATTATTTTTATTATATTATATTATTATTATTATTATATTATATTATTACTATTATCATTATTACTATTATTATTATCATCATCATCATCTCATTTGTATAATACAAACAACCCACGTCAAAGAATACACGAATGCTCGATGTGCTATACACAGATTTCTGTTTTTCAAAATGGCTGAAGAAGATTTGCCAAATTATTTTTTAACATAACACGTTTCTTTAAAAAAAAAATTTTTTAAAAAGATTCATAATGCGATGCATTTTCAATTTCTTCGTCAGCAAAATCCTAACAGTCTACACAAAAACCACCATGAACACCCACAACCAACACGACCGAACAAAACCCCCAACCCGCACTAGCTCAACGGATTAAGCCACCTATACACCCACCATTATGTACTGCAAAAAAAAAAACTGCCAACTAATGCCTTTTACTTTTACTTCCCACAGCGCTTTCTGCAGAACCACTATCGCATCACAATCATCAACATTCTTCACAACTGTCAGCACGATCAGTTTTCCAACTGGGTCTGCAGTGCGTAGGACTACCGTGACACTTCCAGTCACCTGTATCGTTCATGACAGGAACGGTCAACATGGCCACGTCCTTCCAGCGGTAGTTGTAACAACAATTTCACGCGCCGGTACAGCCCCAAGTATAGGGATAAGGAGGACTTTATTACCCCCAATAAGAAGAGTTCTCTGTCAAGTGTGATAACATAATACATACATCGATACATCGTAAAAAAAAGCTGTCAACAGAAATAAAACATAATCTATCTACCTATTCCCTATCTATCTATCTATCTATTATCTATCTATCTATCTATATATCCATCTATCTATCTATCTATCTATCTATCTATCTATCTATCTGTCTATCTATCTATGTATCTATCTATCTATCTATCTATCTATCTATCTATCATATATGTATGTATGTGTGTATATATATATACATACATATATATATATATATATATATATATATATATATATATATTGTAGAGAAAGAGACAGACACACAGACAAACAGAGATAGACAGACAGACAGACAGAGAGAGAGAGACAGAGACAGACAGACAGAGACAGACAGAGAGATGTGCAAACTTTGCACAACTATCGATAAATTCATAAACTGTTGGCCATATCACTTGAGGTGGGTGCCGACGTAAAACCTGAACCATATCAATCATTCATAAACTGTTGACAGTTTGACCTCCAAGATCTGTCCAGCTGAACAAGTTTTGTTTGAAAGAAATAATTCTTAACAGTTACGTATGTACCAATACGTACCCTCTCCATAGTTCTAGATGCAGGATGTGTGTACACTCTGACATGTTCTACCGACACAAACCAAAGAAGAAGTGGGAGAACAACATCAGACACATTTGGACTTCAGTGACTCCCAAGTCGCCGCAAAGAACAGTGAAAGATCAAGATAAAATCGTCAGGAAATCGTCTGTCGTGCCCTAACGGCCCACCCACGTGTGAACGCACGGATGACATACGTTAATAACAGTTTTATCTACAATTTATATTAATAACAGTTTTATCTACAATATTGATACACGTTAATACAGTTTTATCTACAATATACGTTAATAACAGTTTTATCTACAATATACGTTAATAACAGTTTTATCTACAATATACGTTAATAACAGTTTTATCTGCAATATACGTTAATAAGTTTATCTGCAATATATGTTAATAACAGTTTTATCTACAATATACGTTAATAACAGTTTTATCTACAATTACGTTAATAACAGTTTTATCTACAATATACGTAATAACAGTTTATCTGCAATATACGTTAATAACAGTTTTATCTGCAATACACGTTAATAACAGTTTTATCTACAATATACGTTAATAAGTTTTATCTGCAATATATGTTAATAAGTTTTATCTGCAATATACGTTAATAACAGTTTTATCTGCAATATACGTTAATACAGTTTTATCTATATACACGTTAATAACAGTTTTATCTACAATATTGAATACGTTATAACATTTACTACAATATACGTTAATAACAGTTTTATCTGCAATATACGTAATACAGTTTATCTACAATATACGTTAAAACAGTTTTATCTGCATATACGTTAATACAGTTTTATCTTAATAACGTTAAAACAGTTTTATCTACAATATTGAACTACGTTAGTAACATTTTTATCTACAATATACGTAAATAACAGTTTTATCTACAATACACGTTAATAACAGTTTTATCTACAATATACGTTAATAACAGTTTTATGTACAAGATACAAATGCTTTGAACAATATTCATACTCACTCTCATCCCCGATATTGGTGGACGTCTGCGCTAAAGCACCAACTTCGCTCTCAAAGAAAATCCTACTGGCAAAGTCCACAGACAGAAAAATTCACGCGGGAAGATACCTCGTCACGCTATTTAAAACACGGTTTTTCCGCACCAGTCCGTCAGATGTGCACCGTACACACAGCTGTTTCTGTCGCCTGAAAAATCAGCCACTGGATCACATTTATGCACCAGCACTACCATAGTACATCTTCTCTGTCACCAGACTGGATCACTTCTGTACAGCCACACTATCATGCTCCGTTATTCTTTGACACCAGTCACAAGTAGTGTTATTATCATTACCATATGGTCAGTGGTCGAATAGCTATTTTCGTATCAGACAAAACCACGACACTGGCAAACTACCTTCTGTATTCAGCACACACGAAACTACCAAAATTACCTGATCTACCTTTGCACTAGACGAAACAATGTCAAAGGATCACACACAAGACCTTGATCATAACAATAGTGACGCAAGAGTAAATGACCAAGGGAAAGGACACAGTTTGTATTCAGTCTCTTGGCTTTGGTTTGAGGCCACAGATCAGCGTGTCCCGAGACAGAGGTAGTATAGCGAAACGCGTCCACTTGACGGGGTGAACGGTGAATAGTGTCCGCTTGGGAGCGTGCAGCCAGGCAGAAGGAGTGTGATTAACTGCAAGAGTGCACGCCAGAACTGACCACTCCTTCCTGCTCGTGCGGAGGCCACAAACCCGAACCTACATTTGTTTGCCTTGCTCATCCGAGTTTTCACCAGAAATTTACAGGTGCGTGATGACAATGGGTCAAGAAAAAAAGCGGTAGGCTACACGAGGCAGCAAGTAGTGGGTAAGGATGCAGAACGCTGTATGATAGGCGTCTGTCCAGAATTTCACTTCTCTCTCCTACCAACCTTGTGTTTTTGTTGATGTTAAACAGCACGGTAGAATGGCTTCTATAGTTCCACTGGATGTTTACAGACTGTGTACTGAAAATATGTCAGTGCCTTCGATGTTGTTTTCAAACTAGGAAACAAAACACTGTTTCAGGTTCCAAATCACTGTTTCATGGTTATTTTCAAACTGTCAAAAAAAACACCGCTTACGTCACACCTGGGTTCTCGTTTCTTGATGCTAACAGTCCATTGGTTTTTTTTAGATTCTTTTCAGAAAATCGTCAGCATCTTCAGAGAAGGGATACAAAACAGAAAGACTCAACCTTTTTTAAGTTTTATAGGTCTATTCCAAAAACGTCCAACCCCATTAATTAAGCAAGCAGGAACAGTGAAAATCTCCTTCCCTTTCACTATCATTATTCCACATGTCCCTCCGTCATACTCATGAAGTGATGGTTTAGTGGTCAAAACCATCTGCCTATGAAGAGAGAGATCAAGAAAACTTGGGGGTTCCACACCTGATCGGACAGGATATCCCCTTCCCTCCCTATTACACCTTTGGTGGCGTTCTGGGTGCTAGTCTTTCCAAAGCTGATAACTGCTATCTCTGTTCACCATACAACACTTACCA
>JAPXFY010000024.1:19099819-19112319 GCA_030674185.1 Monoplex corrugatus
ACATAAATGACAAAGATCATCAATCCGCGATCCACTGCAGATGATGACGAGAATCCCATAAAAGACGTAAAGCTGACGAAGATCATCAACCTACGATCCACCACCTATGGTGATCTTCACATTTCACTCTCTCTATTCATCCCACCTGCACAGTTTACACGCTCCCTTCCCACCCCCTGTTTCTCCACAAACCTCGTCCGCTTTCTCTCGATCTATTTTCGCATCTTGGCGCTGGAGCCACAGAAAATATTCACTGGGGGTGGGGGGAGGGGTGCGGACTAGCAACAACGACAACAAAACAAAGCAAGTAAAAAGACACAAACAACGGTGACAAAACGTTTTATATGTACTACCATTAAAGTGTATGTACTACCACACAGAGTGGAGAAACAACGCGACGGACCTACAACTATGTGATGTAGACAGTTTAAAAGCAAGAGAAACAGCCATACAGATCGACCGAAAGAGATGACGACAGTCAGACAGACAGAGACACAATTAAAATAGGACACATTCAAGATAGCATCTGAGCGACACAAACAATGATACCGGTGCTTAGCCAGACATATTCACGTTTAGGTATGAAAGAGTAACGATTGTTTTTCAGGGTTTTGTATATTTACAGCAAAAGATTAATGAGTTTTTCTTTGTTGATTTAAAGCAACAGAATCAGACCACAAATAATAAACACCCTAATAACACATTCATGTCAACTGTAAGAAAAAAAAATTCAAAAGAAAGAAAGAAAGAAAGAAATGAAGACAGCGGCAGATTAAAACACAAAGTTGTATGCAGGGCAAACAAAAAACGATGAGGAAAAGACAATGGTGAATAACAAAAAGAAAAAACAAGCACGCAATAGAAGATTTTTTTATATAAAAAAAAAGGGGGGGTTAAGAAGACAAAGAAGAAGAAATGAAAAACAAAAAACGAAAGAAACAAATTTGCTGAAAGACAGGATTTTCAAAACAAAGAAAGGAAATGACCGATTAAGAAGAAAATTATGTGCGCAGCATTGACATAGGAGGGACAAGAGAAGACGACGACGACAAACGAGAAGAACAAAAGTTTGCATCAAAATTTAAAAAAAACAAGAACACAAACAAACAAATAAAAAAGCAAAATCCCTCAAACAAACAACCGAACGAAAGAAAAAAGACACACACAGAGAAGGAAAACTCAATTACTGGGAAGGGGAGTGAGGGCGGTTATGTGCGAAGCATTAAACAGTTTATAAATAAGTTTGTTTTGTTTTTTTAACCGACATTTACATACAAAGAGGTGAAGAAGATGAAGAATAAAAAGGAAAGGAGAGTATCAAGGGTCAGGAAAACCAAAACAAACAATAATATACGAGTAAAGCAAACTGTGTGATCTCTCGATGAGAAATTAAAAACAACTAGAAACGCGTACAACAGAGCTATACCTTTTTCTCCTTGAACAAGCCGAACCAGTGGTCGTCCAACGCACACAATCAAGTCGTTCTTCGCCAAGCAGTAACCAACAAAAATGGGAAAATCCCAAAGCCAAAATCCGACAGCTCCGCACACATGTAGCGCCAATCTGGCCAGGCCTTCAGTTTAGTTACCTAACCACCACTGCCAACAAAAAAGCACACATGCTTGTGGCTACCACACCACACCACACCACCATACTGGCCTGCCAACTGTTAATGAAAGAGGATGCTCGCGAGCTCGTACTTCACCAAAGTGAAAGAGGAGGGCTGTCACGCAAGGATGTTTTGTGGGTTTTTTATTTCACACAAGTGAGAAGAGTACTATTGTCTTCGTCTCTCCCTTTTAGTTCACCACTTTCAGCAACAGTCCTGTCAGACCACAGATTACGAGTTCGGCACTTTCCATAAATCAAAAGGCCACACACAATGATTGTTCATCAATTATGAAACGCGTCCCATTTCATGTCAAATACCATCCTGGAGAATCGACACAAAATCAGTAGGATACCTCCCATAAGTCCTTAGTGCTCTCTCTCTCTCTCTCTCTCTCTCTCTCTCTCTCTTTCTCTCTCGTGCACGCATGCGCTCGTGCACACACACATACACACATATATACGCGCGCGCGCAGACACACCATCAGCAGCACCAAAGCAGTTAAAGTGTTCACGCCCAGTGCGGAACAGATTGTAGCACGCCTACTAGGAGACGAGCCGACAAGAGTACACACATCCAGACAGCTTGTGTAGTACTGAGTGGCTGTAGGCAGACAGACTGATTTGCACTCGCTACAATAACATTGCTCGCTCCATGTACCACTGCTGTACCACTCGTGGGAACTCCCGCAGTCCTCCTCCGACCGATTGGAGGAAGATACAGGGGGGGCACAGGCGCTTGTTGGCACACTACAGTCCAAGTTTGTTCAGATTAGTTGTGTGTTTCTATCTGTGGTATCCAGTGTGATCAATTTACGTAACATTGACAACCAGTCTGGTATTTTTTAATGGCATGCGTTTTGCCACAAAACACGTGACGGCTAACGATTTCTATGACAGTATCAAAAAAACGGCATTGGTGCTCTGGGCGCCATCCGCACCCTCGTGAAGTTTCTTGTTAACCTTTTAAGATTGTCGATCGTTTTTAGAACTGCTGTTCTCTTGTAGATAATTTTTCAAGACACCAGCCAACAGAAAACTAGTCGCCTTAGCCTAGTCGCTGGTCGTCTTCACGGAGTTAATTAAGACCAGTTATAATTTCAATAACAATTTTAGCCACTCGTACTGCCACTGTAAAACTTAGGGAGTTATCGTAATGCAAACGTCAAAACCGTCAGAGAACACCACAGGGAAGGAACGCGATGTATTTCCCTTTGCCGGGCCAGAGAAACACGCCGTGGTTCCTTTTGCCCAACAAAGATGTTACAATGCCGGGTGAATTCCATATCATGATACGCGCTACACCACCGTGTGATGGAAGGAATCGTATACGCCTACACTTAAGCCTTACGCGCTAACACGAATATGGTGACCAATTTGGATCACACCTCACAAGCTAATGTAGGCTATAGGTTTATGAGTCCACAGAAATCATCATCATCAAATAACTCGCCCATGCCAGGGGTGCACTGGTGCAGGATCGTTTCAATAGAGTGTATTCGTACCTGTTTTGACCTTAGGCATTCAGAACAAATCAGCTTAACTTCCTATCGACGACAACAATCGCTACTTAGCATATAAAGTTAGACTGGGTCAAAGTCCTAAAGTCCCTTGACTGAACGAACCCCCATGAGGTAGGGTACACTCAAGCCTGTGAGGCGAGAGACCCTTGACCATTCAGGGCACGGTCTGCGTGTGTGTGTGTGTGGTGTGGTGTGTTTGTTTGTTTGTTTGTATCTTTGTGTATGTGTGTGTTTGTGTGTGTCTGTGTTTATATGAACTAATTAATGTAAAGCGCAGTGAGTCCTTACCTATGTGTGGGAGAATAGCGCTATATAAATGTGATTTATTATTATTATTTTTATTATTTACATTTCATCTTAAATGGAAGCGGCAGATGAAATCAAAACTGAAGTCATTGCGAGAACAGGGCATGGAAGGCTACAGTCTAAGACAAATGTTATCCTACTATAATAACTGATTCACGAGACTAGGGATGATACTGATGCTATGGGATTGCTATTCAGACTGAGACAAAGTAGAGGCATCTGAAATGGGGCCAAGGAGGAGAATGGACCACTGGTTTAATATGCGCTGTATGACAAGATAAACGGGGCATAAAGCCATTCTTACAATCTCCTATTCCTGTACCTTCAGGCATATCTTATGTGAAATATGCCATTAAAATCAACCTTGTTGAGTACGCATTTTTTTGTTGGCAAAGAGTTCATTAAAATCTGTCAAGCTGCCGAAAAACGACATTTTAGAACTAATTCATATTTTGCCGGCAAGATCTAAATAAATGATAGGTCATAAGTTTCAAACAGCAATTTCTTACTGGGATTTCTGAAATCATCCTCCCCCCCCCCTCTCTCTCTCTCTCTCTCTCTCTCTCTCTCTCTCTCTCTCTCTCTCCTCTCTCTCTCTCTCTCTCTTTCTCGTGGCAGAACTGAAAGGATATATTCCCACTAATGACAGATTCCCCTTTTCCAAAATGTTTAAAACTTCAACCTGTATTGAGCCCGAGATGTTAATGAACATAAATACATCCACTGAACAAATTCTTGCAGCATTTAGATACGGTGTGTCAAAAATTGCCGAGTATTCCAAAAGCATCTGATGACGTTGTTTTGACGTGTAAACTGAGCAACTGTGCCACCTAATATGAAGTACATTTTGTTTCAGGGTGTTCTGCCATGGATGACCTAAGGAAAGAACTTCTTCTGCAGAAAATACTGGAATATCCCTACAAAGATGAGTTAATTATATTTCTCTCAACAATACATGAAGAAGTGATGAAATTTTGGCGATATTTCTGTATCAGTTCTCAACGGATAAAGAATGTTTCGCAGATATTATTTAACTTTTGTTTTATCACTGCGTTATGTTCGTTGCAAAACTGGTTACACTGATAAATAATGCTTATGTGTTTATTTTGTTCGTTGCAAAACTGGCTTACATTGATAAATAATACTTATGTGTTTACGACGTATTCGTTTGATAACTTATTTTGTAATTCGCTATGTCCTAAACTGATAAATCATCTAAAATCTTAATTCTCTCTCTCTCTCTCTCTCTCTCTCTCTCTCTCTCTCTCTCTCTCTCTCTCTCTCTCTCTCTATCTACTATCTCTCTCTCTTTCTTTCTTTCTTTCTTTCTCTCTCTCTTTTCTCCTTCCTTCCCCCACAACTGGCGACCCTGAAGAAGAAGAAGAAAAATGACGAGAAGGCTAGTAAAGCACGACTACTGTCAGTTCACACGGTCGGAAGGTGTATTTTGTCTCACGACAACTTTAGATTAGAGACGACCCATCTGACTTGAGAGCTGCATTCCATAGGTAACTTCCATTCCTAGGTAGCTACGGCTTGGCCCTATCATAGACAGTTCACGAGAAAACTAGGTAAAGGAACTGACTTTTTTTTTATAATGTAAGCGCTTCTCATAATTAAATTCTGAGAGAACACATGCGGTTACGAACTGTCCTGGGTCCGATCCTGAGTTAAATGGTTTTCTTGCAAAAAGAACAGGGGTGAAAATACCTAATGCTGAGTTAGTTCTATCTTTTGAAAATACATCATGCTGAATTAATTCTTTTTTTTTTTTTTCCTTTTTTTTTTTTTTTCGGATCAACTTTTATCTGCAAAAACATTATTCTTACATGAAAAATAAAATTCTCACCGGAGTTTGTAGACTGCCGGGCGGCAAAGCATGGCAGAACATAGTACCAGTCTATTACTGAATTTATTCTTTATCATTTTTCTGCGTCAGAGACGTAAATGACGGAGATAAATGTTAAAGAATAATTTCCTTCAACAGCGAATCACGAGTCCGTCGCTTAGTGCCGTTCTGCATTTGAGTTTCTCCCCACATGCCTGCCGTCGAGGACGATGCTGTGTCATTATTTTTCTTCCTAAGTCTGGTATCTGCAGTTCATGATGATTACAAAAATCCTCTGGCCTCTGTTGACATACAATATTAGTGCATATACATGTACTAGCACAGTCGAATCGATGGAAGCCAAAATCAACACATACACAAAGAAATCGCTTGGTGTTCGACCTAGTTTCACAGACGCTGTACTCCACTGTCGCCAGGCAAAACTGAAGCTACCCCTAAAATCCATCGTCAAGGAGTACAATGTGGATAAGGTCAGACTTTTAAGCATGCTTCAGGATTCAGGACATAAAGTTCTGAGATCAATTCAGCTCAAACTGAAGACTAGCAGAAAATGGACAGTCTGGGAGGCAGTGGACACGGTAAAGAAAAGCCTCATGGTCAGAGATGTTATCGGACAAACACAAAATCAATAAGTGGGGACTAGGATCAATAATAATGGAATGGTGGTCAAAGGCAAAAGGGAAAATTAAAAAGAGACCTGGTAAAACACAAGAGACTAAGAAAGAAGAGGATGTCAAAAGAATCAAAGCGAACTTCTGCTGTCCAGCCCTCATCGAAGTTTCTTGTTACTTCGACGGAAATTAACCAGATAAAACTTCAACATGCATTCAAACTAAGATTAATCTTGCATCGCACCTCATTATAGTTCAGGCAACATGAATTTTCTTTGCCTTCTTAACCCTTTGACTCCCGCACCCTATCCAGCAACTGCAAAAACTTAACCCTTTGACTCCCTCACCCTTTCCACCAGCTTCCTGTTTGCAGAACAGGAAGCTGGTGGAAAGGGTGAGGGAGTCAAAGGGTTAAGTTTTTGCTTTGCAGCCTGGCTGACAATGCAGGATGCTGGTGGACAGGGTGCGGGAGTGAAAGAGTTAAGAAAATCATGTCACGTGGGGTCAGTTCTCAAGCAATCTGCAGCAAAATACATAAAAGCGAGAAACGGTGAACTACTGCGGAGATAAAGAGACAGCCAGTCAGTGGGGTTGGCGGTGGGGGTGGGGGGTGGAGAACAGGAGGTAGTCCTGCACTTGACTTCGAGAGACGAAACTGCTTTAGTATACCACTGTGACCCACTTGTGTTGACTGAGCCCGTTAACCCATTGACTCCCGCACCCTATCCACCAACTGCAGAAACTTAACCCTATGACTCCCCTCACCCTATTCACCAGCTTCCTGCGGGAAGCTGGTGGATAGGGTGAGGGAGTCATAGGGTTAAGTTTTTTGCTTTGCTTGCATGGTTGACAATGCAAATGCTGATGGGCAGGGTGCGGGAGTCAAAGGGTTAAACGCCTCTCCCTGACATGCCTACATCTCTTACAGCGTGTTTACTCCCATGTCGTTTAGAGAGAAATTGCTAGATCACATCGCATACATACACAAGCAGGGTGCAGCTTCTAATGTCAAAACACATCGTGATGCACGAATCTGTCGTTATATCATACGCTTTATAAGTGTAGTTTGTGGCCCACTGGTTAAGCAATCTGCCCAGAACGCGAAAAACCAGGGTTCAGATCACTAGATCTTAGGTGGTAGTCTAGTGCTGGTCTTTCAGATGGGACGACACATCGAGGTCCCGTGTGCAGCACGTTCTCAATGCACGTTAAAGATCCCATGGCAACAAAGGAGCTGTCCCAGGCAAAATTCCATAGACAAAAAATCCATTTTCGTATATAAACAAAAACATATTCATATAGGGAAAAAAATTGAATGGCAGTGTACTGCAGAGACGCACGCTCTCCCCGGAGAAAGCAGTCCAACTTTCTCACACGCTCAATCCACTGTGACCAAAATGAAATAAATACAAGTAAAAAAAGAAACAAGTTTTTCCTTGGGCACGAACCCGTCATTATGTAAGCTTCATAATGATTGAAGAGAGGATGTCATGAGGAAATAGGAAAAACCCAGCAAAATTGGCCTGTTTATACTAACATAACCAGATTATGCCCATCCTAAATACACTGCGAATGTAATATGTCTCCCCCACACACACACACACACACACACACACACACACACACACACACACACACACACACACACACACACACACACACTTGTCTATGAATACTGACTGCATTTGGGGAAGATGTAAGATTCTTATTCACCCTTGCATTTATATTTCCATTGATGATGGTGGTCGTGGTGGTGGTGGTGGTGGTGACAAATCTGACGACGACGATGATGATGACGACGATGATACCGACGATGATAATGACATGAATTCAATAACTGTTGAAATCAATGTCATGTAATTACCACCAATCTGGGTCCTACAGCCCTATCTTTGGATCTCATGGCAATAAAATTAATATGTTCCGAGTCCTGAATTCCGAGTTCACTTATGATCACCGATAGCATCAGTACGTGTGACGGGGATGACGACTGTAGCAACGGTGGCGGGTAATGAAGATGACGTAAGGAGGAGGGGCTGTAGCGCGTAGTAATGGTGGTAGCTGCGACAGTGACAGTGACAGAAATGGCACTGGTGGCAGTAGTTGTGTCGTCGTTGTTGTTGATGTTTCTTGTTGTTCGTTTTGTTGTTGTTGTTGTTGTCGTTGCTGTAGTTGTTGTTTCTTGTTGGTTGTTGTTGTTGTTGGTGGTGGTGGTGGTGGTGGTGGTGGTGGTGGTGGTGGTGTGTGTGTGTGTGTGTGTTCGTTCGTTCTTTAACGTCTTTTTACTGTAAGTGATATTAGACGTGTGTGTGTGTGTGTGTGTGTGTGTGTGTGTGTGTGTGTGTGTGTGTGTGTGTGTGTGTGTGTGTGTGTGTGTGTGTGTGTGTGTGTGTGTGTGTGTGTGTGTGTGTTTGTTTTTGCTTTATTTTTTTTTAATAGTATCACGTACTCTTTCAACAGACCTAAAAACCGAGGCTGACGCTTATTTATGATCCTGTTCACCGTCATACAGATGAAGAACCATCAACATGCACTTCCCAAACAGACCAAAGCAATCTAACACGCCTATTACCACCACGGGGGCAGCAGCAGAAGAGGGCAACCATCGCCCTATTTCCATCAATACCAACGAGTTGATCGATCAAAGGCCGATAACAACGGGCCATCATCAATCACTGTGAGGTAACAGCGGCTAACTGACTCCCCAGGATTTAAGCCAAAGAAGAACCAAAAATCCTATCGCCGTGGCGTAGGCCTACGCGATGGGAATAGCGGGAGAGGCGCGCTGTTAGTGATTGATATGAAGAGGAAGGGGGGAAAAAAAAAAAAAAAAAAAAAAAAAAAAAAGAATTCCTTAATGTACGGCGCGATAGCAAGGGGAAAACCCCTCCCGGATTCTGGAAGTCTTTCTTGCATCATTCCGGCTTTTAATCTTTTCCTCCGCCAATCTTTCTGTCACCGTCTCCACCTTGCCCCCTCTTCACATCCATTTCCCATTTTCACTTTCCTGGTTCAACAGAGGACGAGATTCCCCCCCCCCCCCATCTGTGTGTGTGTGTGTGTGTGTGTGTGTGTGTGTGTGTGTGTGTGTGTGTGGTGTGTGTGTGTGTGTGTGTGGTGTGTGTGTGTGTGTGTGTGACTTGCGTGTGTATGCGCATATGTGCGCGCGTTCGCGTGTATGTGTTTTTGATGATTGTTTTCGTTTGTTTGCTGTTGTTGTTTCTTGGGGTGGGGGGGGGGTTGTTTTATTTTATTTGTTTCGATATATCTTATCATAAAAGCGCCACTCTACTTCCTTCTTCGTATACACATAAAATGTTTACAGTCATAATCCGTTTGTCTTCGACCGTGGTTACATCTCAAACGGTCAGTATACTAATATCCATCTGAGACATGTTCGTGCTGTCGATAATTCATGTTTGCATGGTTTTCCGGTGGGATGGCCCCACACCCTGCAGGCAACACAATTTTTGCAGCAGTCTGCATACTCCTACACTTTGGTATGTAGGGGGGGGGGGGGGAGAGAGAGAGAGAGAGAGAGAGAGAAAGAGAGAGGAACACATATGATGTACGCAGGCACACACAGAAACACAGATGATGTCCGTACAGAGACAGACAAGAAATATAGATGATGTTCGTAGACAGACACAGAAACACATATGATGTACGTAGAGAGAAGTGTAGATGGTGCTCGTACAGAGAGACAGAAATATAGATGATGATCGTAGACAGACACAGAAACACATATGATGTACGTAGAGAGAAGTGTAGATGATGCTCGTACAGAGAGACAGAAATATAGATGATGTTCGTAGACAGACACAGAAACACATGATGTACGTAGAGAGAAGTGTAGATGATGCTCGTACAGACAGACAAGAAATATAGATGATGTTCGTAGACAGACACAGAAACATATGATGTACGTAGAGAGAAGTGTAGATGATGCTCGTACAGAGAGACAGAAATACAGATGATGTTCGTAGATCAGACACAGAAACACATGATGTACGTAGAGAATAAAGTGTAAGATGAATGCTCGTACAGAGAGACAGAAATACCAGATGATGTCTGAGACAGACACAGAAACACATGATGTACGTGATGAAGAGAAGTAGTAATGATGCCTACCGTACAGAGGGGGGGAGACAGAGAGAGATACAGATGATGTTCGTAGACAGACACAGAAACATATGATGTACGTAAGAGAAGTGTAGATGATGCTCGTACAGAGAGACAGAAATAAGATGATGTTCGTAGACAGACACAGAAACATATGATGTACGTAGAGAGAAGTGTAGATGATGCTCGTACAGAGAGACAGAAATATAGATGATGTCGTAGACAGACACAGAAACACATATGATGTACGTAGAGAGAAGTGTAGATGATGCTCGTACAAGAGACAGAAATATAGATGATGATCGTAGACAGAAGCAGAAATACAGATGATGCACGTAGAGAGTGATACAAAATAGATGATTTCGTATGTAACATTTGACTATTTGTTTAACTTGTTCTGTGCCTTTTGGTCTTGAATACGTTATCTATCATGTGAGTAACAAATCATTACCATTACAGAAATCTGATTATGTCTATGTATGCATGTATATATGCATTTGTATCAAGTATGTGTTTTATCCCTTAATATACAACAACAACAAAACAAACTGTAGCAACTGATAAAAACTATAGTGAACAGACAACAACACAATGAATTGAAACAAACTGATAAAAGAAATAGGGTGAACAGACTAGCAAGACAAAAGAAATGAAAAAGAAGAAGGAACAAAAAAAAACAAAACAAAACAAAAAAAAAAGGCAGAAAGAAACAAAGCGTGACAGGAAAAGACGAAATCTCTAGCACATGGTTTCCAGAAAGTGAAGATGCATTTTACACCTTAACAGCTCCCAGCGTTTTCTCAGCGGACGTTCATCATTAACAGCACATCTCCGTTTCTTACTCAATACACTTGTATCTGGCTTCAATCAAAGCATGTCTGCTCTAATCCCCCTCCGTCAGCAGCATGTCTACAAGAACTAGCCATTGGCTCAGTGACAACGCCACTGATACAACGAGAGTTGTGCGTGGTCAGCAGAAAGGGTTCTCCTGCAAGAAAACCGTGCAGCACATTCGCGCACGTGCGCAGACGCGCGCGCATACACACACACATATACACGCGCGCACACACACACACACACACACACACACACGTGCACACACTTACTTGTTCACTCATGCATACATCCTCTCTCTCTCCCTCTCTCTCTCTCTCTCTCTCTCTCCTCTCTCTCTCTCTCTCTCTCTCTCTCTCTCTCTTCTCTCTCTCTCTCTCTCCCCACACACACACACCAATGTGTTTGTATGAGAAAACAAGAAAAGAACAAATTCAATTAACGAGGGTGTGAAATATGCGGTATTTGTTGTTGATGTTTCTACATTTAGCTCTCGCCCGAAGAAGATCTACACTAAGGGAGAGGGGGGAGGAAGGGGGAACGACAGAAAGAGACAGCGAGATAGATTGCATCTGTGAGAGAGAAGAGAGAGAGAGAGAGAGAGAGAGAGAGAGACAGACAGAGAGAGAGAGAGAGAAGGACGGAGATAAAGCGCGTACATGCGTGTGAATGTGCGTGCATGTGTGTGTGTATGTGTGTGTGTGTGTGTGTGTATAATATATATATATATATATATGCGTGTGTGTGTGTGTGTGTGTGTGTGTGTGTGTGTGTGTGTGTGTGTGTGTGTGTGTGTGTGTGTGTGTGTGTGTGTGTGTGTGTGCTTGTGCCTGCGTGATTTCAATCTTGAGGTGGTGGCGTCTGCGTTCGGTTGTGCAATAAACAGTGATCATGGACGAAACTGTCATGTGGTTTACTATATCGTTTTATTTTATGTCAGATTTCTCTCACAATTACTGTCATGCGGTGAGATGACTCATTCTATTGTCAAGACTCCTCGTGGATCAACAAAAATATGTTATAAATCGTAAATATGTTCCCATCTCTTATTATCGCGTATTGGTTGGTGTATGGTTGAAAGTGATACGCGGTGTGAACGCGAATAAAATTGCACGTTTGCATGCAGATCTCTGCTCTGGGAAACCCATTCGCAACTGCCAACTGCTCTCTCTCTCTCTCTCTCTCTCTCTCTCTCGCTCGATCGCTCTACATCTGTGGCGGTGAGTCAGAGACTCATGAATCAGGTAGGACTCAAACCTCCATCCCCCCATCGACGCTCCTGCGCAGCACCACCCTGGCTCCTCCGGTCTTTCCCTCCACCTCTCCTTTCATTTTTTCTCTCCTCCCCCCTCCTCCACTTTTACTTTCCTTCCATTTTTTCTGCTCCCCCTCCCTCCCCCACTTACAGTTTTCTCCCCACCATCCGCCCTTTTTTATCTAAGAAAAACTGTTTTATATAATCAAATCAATCCAGAGAGATGCTGTGGCTGTCTGTATGCATACATGTGTTATCTAGATGTCTGAAAACAAAATATGTGTTTGGAGTTTGTTCAAGACGAATTCATCGCACTTGGGCGATTCCATATGCGCTCCATCTAAATCTGCCAGGAATTGTCTGGCAGACTTCCTGAGTCTACGCAAAACCGT
>JAPXFY010000024.1:19119819-19124819 GCA_030674185.1 Monoplex corrugatus
TGCAGATCTGTGACGAAACTTATCTCACCTCTTCTGCAGTGTTATCAGTCTCTAACTGCTGTGAAAACCAACAAAACAGCTCGTTGAAAACGTCAGCCAGGTAAATCAAAACAAAACAAAAACAGAAAAACAGCACTTCAAACAAAACGCAATACAGTAATGTTACCACTGCAGACAGTCTCTCGAGTTTTACTATTAACACACACACACACACAACACACACACACACACACACACACACACACACACACACACACACACACACACACACAACACACAACACACACAACCATACACTCACACAGCTCTCTCTCTCTCTCTCTCTCTCTCTCTCACACACACACACACACACACACACACCACATACACACACATACACACATACACACACATACACATACACACACATACACACACACAACACACATACACACACACACATACACTCACTCACACACACACACACACACACACACACACACACACACACACACTATATATATACACACACACACATACACACACACACACACACACACACACACACACACACACAACACAACACACACACACACACACACACACACACACACACACACAAGCCCTTATCACCTCAAGTCGACCTTCCCTATCTTCTCACATTCCCCTTCTTTCTGATTTTTTTCAACACAAATTTTAAAGACACACAAAAACAACAACGACAACAACAACAACAACAAAAAACCTGCCTGATATAGAAAAGCTCAAGTGATGTTGATGCGATGCGCAGCATAGTGGCAAGCACACAGATTTCACCCCTACTCGTGATAATGTTGATAGTAAGAACACGCAACGTCTCTCAGCGCTGATGCATAAAACCTCTCTGAGATTGGATGATGCAACTCCTGCTATTCCAAACATTCTCTGTTTTTAACATTTCTTTCGCGTTTCTAGACGTTTTCCATGAACCTGATGCTATTCTCTGATAGTTGTTGATTGTTTATGGTCTGAATTTAATGCCGTTCTTTGACAGTTGCTGATTATTTATGATCTCTGCACACTCCTTCCTGCTTTTTGATCCCTGTTCTCTCCTGGCTCTTGGCCATAAACATTCTTTTCTCCCTGCAGCCCACTTTCATTCTATTCTTCAACATCTTGTTTCTCATTTCCATAATTTTCCATGCAAGTGATAAATTATTCTCTAAAGGCAGTTGATTTCTAACAGTCCATGAACACCCCTCCTCCTTGCATACACAGTCTTCCTCTTCTTCTTCTTCTTCTTTTTCTTCTTCTTCTCCTTTAACTCCTGAACATCATTGGGGCACAATCGAAAGAACTGACCCTTCAGCTCTGTCGGTTGTGTGCCAATGCCTGGGTTTTCTGCAAATGACTTTTCTGTCAATTCTGGAGTGTTGTCAATCCACTGTTTTCTTCTGTCTTGTTTTCCCACCTCCCTCCCTCGACAGTAACCCAGAGGACTGACTTAGCAAGGCTATTGATCTTGTTACATAGCCATCCCAACACGATTTTCTTTTCTAAACTGACATCCAGCAAATCTTCATATGATCCAGCGTGCTGCTTGATGGTTTCGTGCACTTATTCACTGGTGATATGATCAGTCTATGTGATGTTCAGTATCTTGCAACAATATCTCAATTCCACGGCTTGGATTCGTCTTTCCAAATCCGCTTTCATAAAGCGTGTCATCGGCAAATCAAACCTGGCAGAGCCCATACCTCTCCCCATTGGATTTCGTTGTTGTTGTGTTGTTGTTGTTGTTGTTGTTGTTGTTGTTGTTGTTGTTGTTGTTGTTGTTGTTGTTGTTGTTGTTGTTGTTGTTGTTGTGTCACTGCCTACATGCTATAGGTAGCAGTGGGATACAGCGTTACCAAAGCAAAGGGCAAGCTTCGACCTGGCTGCAGACAGCAGCTGATTTTTAGCAGTTCTTGCACACCCCTTCCCTGTATAAAGTGTTGGTTTCTATTAGTTCCTGTACTTTTCCCACTCCTTCCCTGCATATAGTGTTGATTTCTTTTAGTCCCTGCACGCTACATACACTTTTCCTGCATACAGTGGTGCATTTCTATTAGTCTCTCAGTAGTACACTTCTTTTAGTCTCTGCACCCTGTACATCCCGCGCCGCCCGTTTGTACCCTGTACACTCCTGCACCCTGTACACCTCTGCCCACCGTACAGTAGTACATTTCTATCAGTCTCTGCACCCTCTACACCCTTTCTGCACTCTGTACATCCCTTCTGCACTCTGTACATCCCTTCTGTACCCTGTACACCCCTTCTGTACCCTGTACACCCCTTCTGTACCCTGTACACCCCTTCTGTACGGTACCCTGTACACCCCTTCTGTACCCTGTACACCCCCTCTGTACCCTGTGCACCCTTTCTGTACCCTGTGCACCCCTTCTGCACCCTGTACACCCCTTCTGTACCCTGTACACCCCTTCTGTACCCTGTACACCCCTTCTGTACCCTGTGCACCCTTTCTGCACCCTGTGTACCCTTTCTGCACCCTGTACACCCCTTCTGTACCCTGTACACCCCTTCTGTACCCTGTACACCCCTTCTGTACCCTGTGCACCCTTTCTGTACCCTGTGCACCCCTTCTGCACCCTGTACACCCCTTCTGCACCCTGTACACCCCTCTGTACCCTGTACACCCCTTCTGCACCCTGTACACCTCTTCTGCACCGCACCCTGTACACCACTTCTGCACCCCTTCTGTACCCTGTACACCCCTTCTGCACCTGTACACCCCTTCTGCACCCTGTACACCCCTTCTGCACCCTGTACACCCCTTCTGCACCCCTTCTGTACCCTGTACACCCCTTCTGTACCCTGTACATCCCCTTCTGCACCCTGTAACCCCTTCTGTACCCTGTAACCCCTTCTGCACCTTGTACACCCCTTCTGTACCCTATACACCCCTTCTGCACCCTGCACACCTCTTTCCTGCATACAGTAATACATTTCTATTAGTCTCTGTACATCCTTCCCTTGCACACTGACGTTGATTTCTAATACAAATAGTTCATGCACCATCCCCTTCCTCCTCAGCATACAGTGGCTGGCTGACCCATGCCACAAAGCCGTGGACTTAAGATTTGGTACCTCAGCCTGCGACATAAAAGCTTACCTGTTCACTGCCAATCTTAATACAATGCTCCAATCACTCTGATGGTGTTAGCTTAAGTGTTTTATAGGATCAGGACCCACCCTCCCCCCATCCCCTGCCCCATTCCTTTTCATCTGAAGATCTTTTGTCAGCATATAGGGATATGCGCAGGCTTAAGAGAGTCTACCAGATGGCATATGGCAGGCAGGGTGGAGCGTTTATGAAACTGCCCGAGTGCATTGCTTCTTGAATACATTCTGAACTCTTAATGGTCCCTGCCCACCCCACCCTTGCATACAGTAGCTGATTTCTAATAGTCCCTTCAATTCCCTTCCCTAGCATCTCAACTGTCTGATCGCTTCTGCATTCTAGGCTTTACTGGTCTCTCTCTCTCTATGCATTTTGGGCTTTATCATCCTTTCTCCATGCACTCCTGTCAGTTTTTATGTGTCTGATATGCAGGTTGTCTGGAAGTATTTATTAGGTTTGTGCATGACGAGGCACAATGGCCTCTCTTCTTTCCTGTAATCTTGGCTGGAACACTCGGTGGCCATTACTATCATCTCTGATGTATATGATGAGTGCAGCTCTCTACATCACACCATCCCCTCTCCCTCCTCTCCCTCCTCTCTCTTCTCTCTCTCTCTCTCTCTCACCACACCACACACACACACACACACAAACAAATACACACACACACACACACACACACTAAAGTCTGAATTCTCTCTTTCTCTCCCTCTCTCTC
The DNA here is from genome assembly GCA_030674185.1 of Monoplex corrugatus. Lineage (NCBI taxonomy): Eukaryota > Metazoa > Mollusca > Gastropoda > Littorinimorpha > Ranellidae > Monoplex > Monoplex corrugatus. Next base: position 19,123,677 of record JAPXFY010000024.1, read on the forward strand.
TCTCTATCTGTGCATTAGTTCAAAAGTAATCTGGACTTTTGAACTCTGTCTCACTTCTATCAGCATATTTGATGTACACTCACAGTCAAACATGTATTTCTGACGGAAGGCAATCTTCTCGAATTAGACTCATTACCTCCCCCCCCCCACCCCCCCACCCCCCCACGCTTCTTATGTCTAATGGTTTCCACATGCACAGTTCTTTGGCTTTAATGTTCTGTTGGTAAAACCACATTCTTGACAACCAGCATTTTGAGGTCGATGCCCATCTCTTCTCCTTTGATCAGTCTCTCATTTCCTAGGTCAACGAGTGTGCAGACTTGTTAGAGCCTTACCACCCTTCTACATATATGCGGGCAAAAGATCAAATATGCACTAGAAGTTATGTCTGTGTCCAGTTGGCTTATGGAAACATGAAAACGCCCAGTATAAACACCCACCAAAGATGGAGTATGCAGTCTGTGCAGTAACGTACCACCTGCGCCATGCGTACATACATGCAATGAAAAGAAAACCGGACTGCTATAAAAAAAAAAACCATGACAGTATATAAGCCAGTATAAGCATTTTTCTGTTTTCAGTAATTTAGTGTGAGACCACAACTATATAATGAACTTCAGACATCTTTTACTTTCTCTCCTTGCTATCAAATTCGCATTACATACGCAGGCTTTAAAGTTCTTTCAACAGTCACAGTATCCAACACAAATTTCAAGACTGATATGTGGCACCAGACAAATACACAGATATTACAACAAGAGACAAGACAAACACTTGGACATTACAACAGACAGACAAATACATGGACATGACAACATGAGAGACAAAAACATGACATTAGAACTAAAGACAGACAAATCCATGGACATTAGAACAAGTCATAAAGATGGTGAAACACAACAGATATTCTGATTGTTTTTACACACAAACATACAAACAGATCTATGAATGAAGATACACAGACAAAACACTTCATCAATCTTGATTTATACATGCAAAAAAAACAGGTGAATACCTGCACCCTCTCCACACACACCCCACCCCCCACCTCCCTGATCCCTCACATACAGTGATACACACACAAATTCACAAACATGTACACACAAACACACAACACTCACAAACAGAAGAACAGGAGAGTGA
>JAPXFY010000024.1:19129819-19134819 GCA_030674185.1 Monoplex corrugatus
TATCAAACCCTTCTGTACACATCAATAACAGTCAACACCCAGCTTCCTCTTCTGTACACATAAATAACACTCAACATCAACCTCCTTTCTGTAACAAAATAACAGTCAACATCAAACCTCCCTTCTGTACACATAAATAACACTCAACATCAAACCTCTCTTCTGTACACATAAATAACACTCAACATCAAACTCCTTCGTACACATAAATAACAGTCAAATCAAACCCTCTTCTGTACACATAAATAACATCAACGTCAAGCCTCCTCTTCTGTACATATCAATAACAGTCACATCAAGCCTCTTCTTCTGTACACATGAGAACAGTCAACAAAACCTCCTCTTCTGTACCAATAGCACTCACATCCTGCCTCCTCTTCCGTACACATCAATAATAGTCAACATCATGAACAAAGAGACAAGGACAGACAAGTCTATGAAAAACTGACTCTGGTAAGGATCAGATCATTTCACGAAGTATGGTGGAATCTGATACAAGTCTGCAGGCCCAGATTTTTCTTCAAGTTACAAAAGTATGTAGGTTTCAGAAACACATGAGGTTCAAAGGTAGCAACAGATGAGAATATTTCACTCTTTTGTTTCTTTCATGCACAACACAGGTGGACAGGGTGAGGAAGAGAAAGGGTTAATACTTGGTGGATAGGGTGAGAGAGTGAAAGAGTTAATGCCGTTATTACCTGCAGCAATCATGGTGGCATTGGCGTAGATAGATTCCCTCTTTGCGGTTGTCGTCACTGTCTCGCCCTTATCCTGCGGATCCCCCTTGACCTCCCCCTCCCCCTGTGTTCTCTCCAACCCCGCACTCTCTGTCTGTCCTTCCCCTTCTCCCTCAACAGTCTTTTTGCTTCCTTTTATCACAGTCTGGGTGTTCTCTGCGGCAGCAGTTTTTATTTCTTCTGTGGTTGCCACGATGATCTTGCTGGGGTCCACGTTAACATAATTCATGCGGGGAGGCTCCGTGTTACAGGCAGGGGGATCAGGAAGAGGTTTGTCATAGGTGGGTGCCAGGGATTCACTGCCTGAGCTGTTGTCGGTGGGATTTCTGGGATTTTCTGCTTTCCGCATGCTGGGTGTTTTCCTTGGTGGTTTCTTGGGTTGTTCCTGTATTTGTGAACAAGTACAAGATTAGTTTTTATCTGTTTCAATTGAAGTGTTTGTTTGTTTGTGTGGTTGTTTGTTTGTTTGTTTGTTTGTTTGTTTGTTTGTTTGTTTGCTCTCTCCATTTTCTGCACCTTGTTTATTTGTTTGTTTGTTTGTTTGTTTGTTTGTTTGCTCTCTCCATTTTCTGCACCTTAGGGCCCTCACACTACCAAACATGCTTTCAACTTCCATAATGAGATGCTCTAATATGAATGAATGAATGAATACATAAACTGTGTGAGTGACATGGCTATTCAAACTACAAAGCAAATTACAAAAAGATTTCAAAACAAAAATAGATAGATATTGAGAGAGAGAGAAAGAGACAGACAGACACAGACAGACAGACAGACAGGCAGACAGATAGATAGATAGATAGATAGATAGATAGATAGATAGATAGAAAGATAGATAGATAGATAGATAGATAGATAGATAGATACATACATACATACATACATACATACATACATACATACATACATACATACATACATACATACATAGATACATAGATAGATAGATATAGACACAAACACAGATATAGGTATACATGTAGATATATATAGACAATATAAATATAGATATAGATATAGATACATAGATGTACACATATAGACACACACACACACACACACACACACACACACACCACACACACACACACATACACACACACACACACACACACACACACACACACACACACACACACACACACACACACACACACACACACACACACACACATACACACAGAAGAGAGAAAAATAAAAGCTGTGGCAGTAACCACCCATGACTGCCATTCAAGAACTGGCTTGTTCAGCCACAGCTGACACCGCTCCACATCCAACTGAGTACTCAACTGTACATATCCAATGTCTAATCAGACAGACGCAGCCATCACATAAAAAAAATCACATTGGTGGTAAAAGGTAACCTGAGTCCGTTTCAAACAACAGATTGACATAAGAATAGACAACAGTATACAGAACACTATCATTTCAATAACAAAATTCACACAAGAATAAACAAGAGTATATAGAACACTATTGTTTCAACAATACTCACACAAGAACGGACAACAGTATACAGAATACTATCATTTCAATAAGATTCACACAAGAATAAACAAGAGTATACAGAACACTATCGTCTGATTCTAGACCAGCTTTTCTCCTATCTCTCATCCCATAACCTCCTTAGTCCTCACCAATCCGCTTACAGGCCAGGGCACAGCACAGAAACTGTTCTGCTTCGTATTCTCAATGATCTTTTGACCTCCCTGGATCAAAACAAAATTTCTATTCTTCTCCTTTTGGATCTTTCAGCTGCTTTCGATACTATTGACCATGAAATTTTGCTTTCCCGTTTGGAAAACAACTTTGGAATTCAAAAATCTGCTTTACACTGGTTTCGATCTTATCTTTCAGAAAGAAAGCAAACCGTACTTGTCGACGGAAACAAATCTTCTGAGCTGCCTTTGGATTTTGGCGTGCCTCAAGGCTCTGTTCTGGGTCCTGTGCTTTTTCATATTGTATACTTCTCCTCTGACCCACCTTATTGACTCACATTCCATCCGTCATGAAATGTATGCGGACGATACCCAGCTCAATCATACTGATTCTCCTACTAACTACGATCATCTAGTTCAGTCTCTTCAGAACTGCGTTTCTGAAGTAAAATCCTGGATGTATGAAAATCGACTTAAGTTGAATGATGACAAGACTGAAGCCCTTCGTGTTTCTCCATTGCCTGCAGATCTTTCTTCTCTGCCTTCCACTATTACTGTCGGTAATACCGCTATTGCTTTTTCTGATTGCGTTCGTGACCTCGGTTTTGTCTTTGACCATAATCTCTCCATGCACCAGCACATCATCAAAACATGTCAGGCTGCATACATCGAACTTAGACGCATTAATTCTATTAGACACTACCTTACATTAGACGCAACCAAGACGTTAGTTACTGCATGCATTCTGTCTAGGTTAGATTATTGCAATTCACTCCTTGCGGGTTGCCCTCAGAAACATCTCAAACATTTGCAACAAGTTCAGAACTCTGCAGCTAAACTCATCTTCAAGGCACGTAGGTCACAGCACTGCACACCCCTGTTTCAGACACTGCACTGGCTCCCGGTTGAACAAAGAATAAAATACAAGATTTGCTGCCTTTGTTATCACATCATTTCTGGAACTGCTCCTGACTATCTCTCTGAACTCTTGACTGTCTACGTACCTTCTCGATCACTCCGCTCTTCTGTGGATGACAAGAAGTTTTGTGTGCCAAAATATAACAGAGAAACTCACGGTGGTAGAGCCTTTGCAGTTTTTGCTGTTCAGACATGGAACTTGTTGCCTCAGTCCGTCCGCCACTCTAAAACTCTACCATCTTTCAAAACAAGTTTAAAAACTTACTTCTTTAAACAGTGTTTTTCCTGATTTTGGCTAGTGGGTTGATCCTGCTTGACATTCTGGATGAAATTGTGCACAATGGGGTGTATGCCAGTGTGTGTGTGTGTGTGTGTGTGTGTGTGTGTGGTGTGTGTGTGTGTGTGTGTGTGTGTGTGTGTGTGTGTGTGTGTGTGTCTGTGTGTGTGTGTGTGTGTGTGTGTGTGTGCGATGTGTGGCTGTGTGTGTGTGGGTGTTGTGTGTGTGTGTTTGAAAATGGGGGGAGAGGGGTGGGCGGGGAGGGGGTGAGAGGGAGAGAGATTATTTGGTGTGTCTGTGTGGTTGTTGATTTCCTGTGGATAGTTTTTGATGAGTTTGTTTGTATTGTAGCCTGTTATTTGGTTTATATATGTATGGTTTACTGATGTAAAGCGCTTTGAGGTTTCGGAAAGCGCTCTATAAATGCACTATTATTATTATTATTATTATACAGAATACTATCATTTCAATAAGATTCACACAAGAATAAACAAGAGTATACAGAACACTATCGTTTCAACAATAGACTCACACAAGAACAGACAACAGTATACAGAATACTATCATTTCAATAAGATTCACACAAGAATAAACAAGAGTATACAGAACACTATCGTTTCAACAATATTCACACAAGAACGGACAACAGTATACAGAATACTATCATTTCAATAAGATTCACACAAGAATAAACAAGAGTATACAGAACACTATCGTTTCAACAATAGACTCACACAAGAACAGACAACAGTATACAGAATACTATCATTTCAATAAGATTCACACAAGAATAAACAAGAGTATACAGAACACTATCGTTTCAACAATATTCACACAAGAACGGACAACAGTATACAGAATACTATCATTTCAATAAGATTCACACAAGAAAAAACAAGAGTATACAGAACACTATCGTTTCAACAATAGACTCACACAAGAACGGACAACAGTATACAGAACACTATCGTTTCAACAATAGACTCACACAAGAACAGACAACAGTATACAGAACACTATCGTTTCAACAATAGACTCGCACAAGAATAAACAACAGTATACAGAACATTATCGTTTCAACAATAGACTCACACAAGAACAGACAACAGTATACAGAACACTATCGATTCAACAATAGACTCACACAAGAACAGACAACAGTATACAGAACACTATCACTTCAACAATAGACTCACACAAGAACAGACAACAGTACACAGAACACTATCGTTTCAACAACAGACTCACACAAGAACAGACAACAGTATACAGAACACTATTGTTCCAACAATAGATTCACACAAGAACAGACAACAGTATACAGAACACTATCGTTTCAACAATACATTCACACAAGAACAGACAACAGTATACAGAACACTATTGTTTCAACAATAGACTCACACAAGA
>JAPXFY010000024.1:19144819-19147319 GCA_030674185.1 Monoplex corrugatus
TTGAAAACATGGGAAAAGAGTTTCCAAAGGCAAATATTTTTTTCAGATTAACAACAAGAAAATTGGCTTTCTGTTTTGAAAACAAACATGCAGGTCAATCAAGGCGACAACAGCAATGAAAGACAAGAAGACTTTTCTGTAATCATAATTCCATTAAAACAGAGAACCCAGTGCAAACTCGGAATCAAGCATGTCATCTGAGACTTCAGACTACATTTTGCCTTGAGAGATTATATCGACACAAGGTCTTGATTCCCCCCTTCCCTTCCCTTCCCCAATGAAAAGAGCATGGTAGTTTTCACAACACTGCCATTTACAATTCTGTGTCAATCTTGCCTGCAACAGTGATACTGTCAGTTGCCACACCCAGATGCAGCACAAGATTGCTTATTCCACATAATAAACACTTCACAAGGAGGAAAAAGGCTAGTGGCTCATCATATTTTGACTATGAATATGACAATTTTAGTACAGACTAAATTTACAGCTATCTTGACACAACAACACATGACCAAGAGAACATTCTTAAAAAAGACAGATGCTAACCTCACCAAACAGCAGTCAGTACTGACAAACATAAAGACCCTCAAAGATATTTGGTCAGGAAAAAAAAAACAAAGAACAAAAGAGAAAGAAAACACTGTGTGCAGATCCAATCTACAAAGACGATAAAAATGTGTTCACTCTTTGTAAAAGTCATCCAAATTTAATGATGCCAATAATGCTACAACAGACTGGGAGCTCCAGATCTGGTCAGCCTCTCTCTAATGTCTCTTAAATGTCAAACTAAAGACTTTGACTGACTGAAGTGTGCATGTGCATGTATGTGTACATGCATGAATGTGTGTGTGTGCGTTACATGTGTGTACATGTGTGTGTGTGCGTGCATACATGTGCGCACGCATTTGTGATGCATGCATGTGTGTGCGTGCATGCGTGCGTGCGTGTATGTGTGTGTGTGTGTGTGTGTGTGAATGTGCACATGTGTGCGTGTGCACATGCAAGGTGACGTGCCTCTACATAAAATGTCTTCAAGGAAACCAAACTGTTTACAGCTGGATCAAACAAAAAGGGAGTCACAGATTCTATCAATAAAGAAATCAGAAATGCTTAAGTTTCAATTACCTTGATATGATCATGTGAAAAATGTAAAATTTCTATATTTACAAATGGATATTTTCCAAACATGAGAGTTATTCAGACCAACTGCAAAATTTCTATATTTACAAATGGATGTTTACCAAATATAGAGTTATTCAGACCACTGACAGGAGCCAAGATATTGTGACAATGAACAAAACAAGCAGAATTTTTAAAATCACATTCATGAAATATTTAAGAGCTGCACATAAAAGATGAGAGGAAAATAAACATATTTCTTTGTGAACAGGACCAAATACATTGATCGGATGTGGTTTTCGTTTTAACACAACACTCTACAACAAACAACTCCAGGGAGAATGGCTGGATTACACATATCTCTTTTTTTATTACCTGCGATATGTTGTGCGACGTCTGAAATCCAGGCAAGAAGATCGATTTTTATCAATTTTACTGACATGGCTTTGATACATCAGTTCTATCTTCACTCTCATGAGAAATGTTTACTTTGTATAGAAAAGTCTGTTCACTGGTCATCGTGATTTCTGTCAGAAAAGTTTTACTGTAACCTAGCTTCACCCCCTAAAATACCTTTAAAAATCAACAAAATATTCGATAAAACAAGTAAATTCATCTACACTTTCTTCAGCTGAAAAGAACTACAACAAAAAAGCATTTTCCACAAACTAAAAAAAAAACAACTAAAAATCTAACTAAAAATCTAGCAGATCATCAAATCTATATAGGAAGGGAGGGTATCACAGTTCTCTGTACATATTTCATCTCAGTCATGAAAATTTTATCCTTCTTTGGTTGTTGTAAACTACATGCTTCACATTCTTTAAAAACAGACACACAAGCAGACAGACAATAATGACTCAGAAAAATACGAAAAAAAGAGTTAGAATATGTGTGTAATATAACAAAACAAGACAGGTGCAAATTTTTTGTCCAGCTGGCCTTTGTCACATGTATACAGAAGACAACAAAGAATAGATACACAGCATTTAAGCAACAACAAAAAAGTTGACAACTTAACGAACCTAGAGTCCAGCAGGAGAAAATGGCAGATGTGCAACACTGTTTTTGTTTTTTTGGGTTTTCTGCTAAGTGTTACGCATTTAGTCTTTGTTGTCTTTTGTATACACTTAACAAAGGCCATCTTGTTTTGTTATATTAAATACATATTCTAATTCTCTTTTTTGTGATTTTCTGCTTCGTATTTGCTTGAAAGCTGGCAGTCACTTTGATTCAAACAAACGACAAGACAAATAATACAAATGCTTTCTACAATACTCAGCTACTCAATGTAATTCCTCAGAAATCCCAAAAATAGCACACTAGTAAACGGAGGATGACCCTCTCAGACTGATCTATCTGTTTCATGCATGAAAAAACT
>JAPXFY010000024.1:19152319-19177319 GCA_030674185.1 Monoplex corrugatus
AACAATCAACACCCCACCCCATACTAAAAACAATACAACACACACACACACACACACACACACACACACACACACACACACACACACACACACACACACACACACACACACACACACACACACACACACACACAACACACAAAGAGAAAAACTGCTACAGTAACTTCAAGAAACTTACACACCAGAGCTGAAAGTTTTGTCAAATTACAAAACTGAACAGATTTTGCAAGTAAAAAAAATTCCCATTTTATCTGAACATGTATGCTTATTTATGCCACATCTTAATATCTTTAATTCAGTGCCTGTGTTAGAAACACATCAAAATAGCCTATGATTCTTATCAAATAAGGAAATGGAACAAATATGAATCTTTTGCAAAATGACTTTTATCTAGTGTACAAATAAACACAACTTAAAAACAAAGCAGTATCACCAAACTCAAAAGAGCCACACCAAATGACTTCAAAACCGGTTGAAATGGATATGACTGGAATTCTTCCTCACAAGAGAGCTATTGCTGTTATTGTTATTGCTATTATTGTTGCTCTGAGAGGAGGGCCTAGGGGGTGAGGAGGTGCAGTTTGTTTGATTTGGGCTTTTTTTTTTTTCATGAACTGCAAGCATGCAAGGATGTCTCTATACATGTGTTCCTGGCTTTATGTTTACAACTACACGGCTTTGCTTACCTGTGAGTTTTCGCTTTTCCTCTGCTTTTGACTTCAATTTTGCTTTTTGTTCTTTATATCACTAGCTTTACTTTAACCTGTGAGTTTCAGATTTTCCTCTGCTTGCAATTCAAGCTCTGGTTTTTCATATAACGATTGTAGCTTTTCTTCTCTACCTTCGGTTTTACCTGACATGAAGGTAGATTTCACCTGTGACTGTGTGTGGTATTTACCTCTGTCAAGCAGCAGTTTAATCACGTCCAGTTTGCAGGAGGTGGCAGCCTCATGCAGTGCTGTGCCATTGTCAGTCTGCAACACCCACGTTAGTCACACGTCACACTTCAAACACGTGCACATGTCAGGTCAGTTCCACAACACAAGTTATTACTCTACAAAGTACATGCAGCATAATTTCTAAATCACTTTTAACCTTTTCACTCCCTTAAACCTAACCAGCTTCCTGCATGACAGGGTGAGAGAATGAAAAAGAGTTAAACATAAGAAAATCGATTATATGTGTTATAATATCACAAATCAAACACATGCTGTGATTCGTAGGCCTACATCACACTTCAAACATATCCACATGTCAGTTCCATGGCACAGTTGAAACAAAAACAAAAAAAGCAGGCAAAACAAACAAGAAACAACATGCAGCAGTGATTTCTATGTCACCTTTAGCTTAAACACAAGTTGCCATGATTATACACACACAAAAACGTCAAACGTCAGACACATGCAGCAGTTATTTTTGTAACCACTTACTTGTTTATTTTTCATTGTTATTGTTATATTTACTTATGCATATATTCATTTGTTTTTATTTATATATATTTATTTATCTGTCTTATTTAGGTATACATTGCTTAAGTTTTAGTTTTGAAATCATTACTACTCTTCATGTGTGTCTAAGATATTTGACACCATCAACAGAAGAGAAAAGTGATGTGAAGTATTCGAGAGAGTGACATAGGCTGCCAACACAGACGGTAGACATGTCCCTCCACGTCTGACCTGGTGATGCATAATAAAATAGGCAGCGTGCATGATGACCCCATTTTAATTTCTCAATGAAAGATAAAACTTATTCTTTGACTTGATTTTTCAGAATGTCGTCATTAAACACAAACAGCCAATTATGTGTTATGACATTATCTCTTCTAATTCATACAGATTTGATTTCTACCATCACATCAAGTTTAAAACACAAATAACGATTACACATACAGCATAACATCACAAACACATGCAGACATGACTTTCATGTCACACAGTCTTGATTTTTACACACACACACAAAAATCACTCTTCATCAAAATCATGCACACATAATTTTAATATTGTGTAGCCTATTTAATTAACCCTTTGACTCCTGCACCCCCTCCAATAGTATCCTGCTTTGCCAACCGTGCTAGCAAAGCAAAACTTAACTCTTTGACACCCTCACCTTCTCACCAGCTTTCTGCAGAAGCTGGTGGAGAGAGTGAGAGCATCAGAGGGTCAAGTTTTGACAGTTGCAGAGTGCGGGAGTCAAAGGTTTAAAAGACTACAGCACATCTCCTTTTTCCATAAACAGACATAATTCTAATATTGTGTATCTTGTTTGAAGACTACAGCACATCTCCTTTTCCCATAAACAGACATAATTCTAATATTGTGTATCTTGTTTGAAGACTACAGCACATCTCCTTTTCCCATAAACAGATATAATTCTAATATTGTGTATCTTGTTTGAAGACTACAGCACATCTCCTTTTCCCATAAACAGACATAATTCTAATATTTGTATCCTGTTTAAAGACTACCGCACATTCTTTTTTCCATAAATATACATCAACCCATAAGAAGCTGTGATTTTTTTTACTCTGCTGAACAAAGGATGCATTACTGCAAAATAGTATACGATACTGATGACTTGTTCACTAGAATTAACGATTTACTAACAGGTTCGCAGTCGGCGCACTGCTGGCTCTACTGACTTAAGATCTGATGTTGCGAATTCAATCGCAGCCTGAAACAAAAAAACTGGCCTGTCTGCTGCCATCTCAACCCTTTGACTCTCGCAACCTATCCACCAACCGCAAAACTTAACCCTATGACTCCCTCACATTATCCACCAACTTCCTGCAGGAAGCTGGTGGATAATGTGAGGGAGTCATAGGGTTAAGTTTTTGCTTTGCTAGCATGGTTGACTTATGTGGGTGCTGGTGGACAGGGAGCAGGAGTCAAAGGGTTCATGTTCTGATCATTCTGATGATGTCAGCACTTTCGTGTTTTATAGATCTTGTTCTCCTTGTCCCCCTCCATCACCATATCAAGAACTTACTTGCACACAGTTCTGCACAGGCTCAAGGAGTCTGCCAGACAATTACTGTCAAGATTTGGATGGAGCACATATGGAACTTAACTGTCCAAGCATGAAATCCCTCTTGAACAAATCACGAACAAACTACAAACACAGTCAGCCTAAAGAGAGAGAGAGAAAAAAATGAACTGTCTAGCATCTGTTACTGTGGATCACGGTGTGGAGGATGGGCTGAAGGAATTAGGGTAATGGGGATTGGGGATGATAAACTGCCTTTGAGAGCAGACGGGTGCAGTGTGCTGTTATGCTGGGGGGGGGGGGGGGGAAGGGAAGGAGGGGGGTCCTATGGCAGTGATGCAATCCATTTGTTCTGGGGGGGGGGGGGGGGGCCACATGCGTTTCTCGTCCAATTCCACAGAATGTTTATTTATTCGTTTCTTTGTTTGTTTGACTTCATGGAACATTGCAGAAGGAGAGATACAGTTCACTACAGTATAACCTAATCTGTTTTAGTGACAGATTGATACAAGGAGAGGCACAAAACCCATGTATACGCTAGGTAAGACCCCAAGACCTTGCCAGTGCAAAGGGCTTATATTCAGTCTTATAAATGGCTGACGATCCTTTTGAATATTGTCCATCACATGGCACCCGTGGTGTCAGTGCATATGGATTTTATTTTGAGTGTGAAGATGCCATCTTGAGAAAATGAAACTAAAACTGAAAAACTTATAAAATATCATCAGCCTGCCCATGTATACAGAAGGATTTGCATAGTGAAGAAGTGTGGTGATCTCTTTGTATGTGTGGACCATGCGTAGATGTGTCAAAAGGTGTCTGATGCCAAATTTACATTCAAGAAGGATATAAACTATAATACTTTTGTCGTATACAGGGCTGCTGTAAATATATTGAGCCATTGACACAATCAATAAACCACTCTAGGTCAATTTCGCCAAATCCAAAATAGCCAATATGCACCAGCACATGTTATAAATTCAAACACAGGATCACCCATAGATACATTTTCATTATCCATCATCCTCCCATTTTCCTCATGCATGTCTTCTCTCTTTTTCTCTCTCTCTCTCTCCACACACACACACAAACACACACACACATACACACACACACACACACACACACACAAACAACACACACACACACATACACAAACACACACACACACACACACACACACACACACACACACACACACACACACACACACACACACTTCATACATCTCTGATTGTTCCCTTTGCCCTTTAAAATGTAGACACCCATTAAAAACATATGTATGACAGAAGTAATAGCCTAGCTGATTAGGACATCAGATCTCCAATCAGAACATCTGGTTTTGGTCCTACCTGGGTACCATCTGGTGGGGTACACAGCGGAAATGTTGCCCATCTCCAACATTGACATAAATGCAGACATGTAAGTGCTTGAACCCATGCATGTGTGTATGCACATAGAACATCGAATATGCACGTTAAAGATCTTATATGCCATGTCTATGTCTGGAGGCTGATGGTAACATATAAACACCCGGTATGAATGTCTACCAAAGATGGAGCATGCAGACTGGGCAGCGACATAATGCCTACACAGTGCAGGCCGAACAAATGCATCTACACACCTCAGAAAACAACATTCTTCAAAATGAAAAAGAAAAGAAAAAAAATGCATGCACACATACAACAGGATCTGCTGGACTTTTGTCTTAACCAGCTGGAGATGATAAGCAAGTACATTTTTTCTTTAAGATGGAGCTTAAGGATATGATTTTTCACTATTCAGACTCAAAATCATTGCAAACACCCGAATTAGAAAAAAGTAATTAACTCATGACCAAAAAATACAGAACATGTTACAATAATTACAGAAATGCAAGAAAATGACAGAAGATGTAAAATTTAAATCAGAACAAATAAAAAAGTAAATAGATGCAAAGACAAATACACATACATATAATGCATGAAGATTCAAATCATTCCCCTCCAACAAAAAGAAATAAAGTCATGTTTATGAAGGACACAGACTGAGGAGCAAGTAAACAAAATAACAAACAAAAAGAAAAGACTGGCTGGTCTGCACTGCCACAAACACTTCTGACTGCTTTATTCTAAAAAAAAAAAATTAAATTTATTTAAAAAACCAACAAGCCAGCTGCTTTTCTCATTAACCCTTTGACTCCCGCACACTATCCACCAACTGCGAAAACTTAATCCTTTGATTCCTTCCACCTATCCACCAGATTCCTGCAAGAAGCTGGTAGATAAGGAGAAGGAATCAAAGGGTTAAATGTTTGCTTTACTAGCGTGGTTGACAATGCAGGAATGCTGGTGGACAGGGTGCAGGAATCAAAGGGTTAAAAGAAAAAGAAAACACAATGAAAATGACAGAAAAACATCAAACAGACCTGTATGTACTACTTACGAACCAGCGTCAATTCAAATCATGTCAATATTGCAGCAAACAAGAATACTACTACTAAAACAGTCACTGTGGCACAGAGGCTAGCGCAAATGACTTCAACTGGAAGGTTGTGGGTTCAAATTTTGGTCTCAACCAGTCCATACCCACACTGAATGTGCTGTGGGCTTATATGGAAGACTGGAACCACACAGTCAAGTCTCATCCACTTCAATCTTCTGACCAAACACAACAGGTATCAGTATCTGCCATGCCTAGTTAATACCAGCATATCTTATGACAGTATGCGCAGAGTATATCCCTGTCAAGCAGTCTCAATACTACATGGATTGCCACAGTATCAAGATTATCATCCTCTTCATCATCATCATCATCATTGCACTGCGAAAACCTGTGCCAGCTTCTGCAGCCATTACAGTAGAGTAGAAAATGGGGGGAAAAGGGTGAGCACAAAAAAAATCTCCCTCAGTGTGATGACCCTTCCAAAAAAAAAAAAAAGAAAGAAAGAAAAAAAAAAGAAAAAAAAACAGAAAAAAAAAAAAAACAGAAAAAAAGAACTACCACTACAAAAAGTTACTGCGCAGAGAGATCTTGTGCAATGGACTATCAACTGGAAGGTTGTAGGTTCAAATCCGTCTCAATCAGTCCCTACTCAGAGCTCAATGAGCTACAGACTCATTCAGATATATGATGATAGAAGGCATAGAGAACAGCCCTGTCACATTGAGTCAGTCCTACACAGAACTTCCCAGCACCATGATTATCATCCCACTTGTCATCATCATCATCATCACCACAGCACTGTTAAAAACTGTCTCAGCTTCTGTGCCATTACGGTGGCCTATCAAGTAGACCAGGTACATATTTATGAACCAGTATCAATCATCTCAATGATGCAGAAAAAAAACAAAAGGTGTGCACAAAAGAAACTGCCTATGCGTGATGATCGTGAACTATAATACAGGATTTACTGGAAAAGTTTCGAGAGGGTGCAACTTGTATAGAAGTATGCACACAGGATTAAGGTCACATCATCAATCAATAGCTCTGACTATGAAACTAATTTGAACATTAAACAATTTGATTCAGAAAAAGCTGAAGGCAAAAAAGTAGAAAGAAACAAAAGCATAAAACAAGAAAAGAAAATGACGGACAGGATGAAAAAGAAAGAGAAAGAAAAAAAGAAAAGAAAGAAAGAAAGAAAGAGAGAATGAAAGAAAGAAAGAAAAAAAGGAAGAAAGAAAGAAAAAAAAAAAGAAAGAAAGAAAGAAAGGAAGGAAGGAAGGAAGGAAGGAAGGATGGATGGAAGGAAGGAAGAAAGAAAGAAAGAAAGAATTGGAAAGAAAAGAGAAATAACAAAAGAGGACAGGGAAAACAAAAGGACAGCCAAGCCCTTCAAAGCTTCTGAATTTTATATCACATCAATGCAAGACAATTAAGCCACTGCTGTTTGTCAGACATTTCCAAGATGGAAACATAGTACAAGCAGCTTTTAAAGGCACATCACCATCAGCTTGTTTTTTCACTAGTTGTCAATAATCAAACTAAACACTGCCATGATTTCTTTACAAAACAAGCATTTCTGCATCTGAACATTCAAAAAAAATCTAGAAACCACAATACTCCCTGCTAAACACCTGAATGATCCACTGATTATGTTAACACATTTGATATTCACTTGTAAAACGAAAACAAAAAAAATATTCATGTGCTTGAAGAAGAATTCTGCTTTAACAATGTGTTTGGCTGTATGTCAAAATTGCTTTTACAATGTTGATATTCTGTTTACATGTTTATTATATTATGCTTTTACAATGTGTTTGTTATATTCTGCTTTTACAATGGTTTAATTACAAGAATCTTTTTCTCGCTGGTGTGTTTGTTATTTAACCACAGGTGGTATGTTTGGCTGTAATTATATGTCTCTTCTTTACAGGTGTGATGTGTTTTGTTATAAAATGTTTTTTCTTCCCCTGTTGGTGATGCATTTGGTTATAACTACATTATTTCATGCTTGCATGTTTGGTTACAAAATGCTCTTCCAGTTGGTGAGTGTTTGGTTATAAATTTTATAATTCATCACTCAATGGTGATGTGTTTGGTTATATTATAGAATGTCTCTTCACTTCACAGTAGGTGATGTGTTTTGGTTATTATAAGAATTGTTTATCACTTCAACAGTAGGTGATGTTTGGTTATATAATAAGTTCTATCACTTCACTGTTGGTGATGTGTTTGGTTAAAGAATTGTCTATCACTTCAACAGTAGGTGATGTGTTTGGTTATTTTATAAGAATTGTCTATCACTTCAACAGTTGGTAATGTGTTTGGTATATTTATAAGTCTATCATTCAACAGTAGGTATGTTTGGTTCTATTTAAGAATTTCTCACCAAAGTGTGATTTTTGGTTATATTTATAAGAACTGTCTTTCATTCAACAGTTGTAATTTTGGTTATCATCACAAGAACTGTCTTTTAGTTCCACAATAGTGATATATTTGGTTATCATCACAAGAACTGTCTTTTAGTTCCACAATAGTGATATATTTGGTTATCATCAAAAAAACTGTGTGATGGGTTATTATCAAATGAATTGTATTTTACTTCCACAGTCAGTGATATGTTTGTGGTTATTATCATATGAACTATCTTTTATTTCCAAGGATAGTGATATGTTTGGTTATTAACATAACTGTCTTTTACTTCCACGGTTGGTGATATGTTTGATTATTATCACAACTGTCTTTTACTTCCACAACTGGTGATATGTTTGGTTGTTATCAAATGAACTGTCTTTTACATCCAGTCAGTGATATGTTTGGTTATTATCACAAGAACTGTCTTTCACTTCCACAGTTGGTGATCTGTCTGGTTATTATCAAATGAACTGTCTTCCACTTCCACAGGTGGCTTTTTCCCCTTCTCTACAGTACATAAAGTAGCCTGTGAACTTGACAATCAGTCATATCCATTTCAAAGTTCCCCATCAGAGACTTTTTATTCCAAAAAACAGCAGAGGTTTTCTTAAGTACCAGACTAACAATCTGACCACTACTGCAAACAACAACAAGATGTTTTGATTCAATCTGATAAAGACCCATAACTGTCTTAAAATGTAAAAAAAAAACAACCTCTAAACATAAACTGTTAATAAAACCTAAAGAAAATCTTCATGGAATTCAGCAGCTTTGATTCAATCTGGTAAAGATCCATAATCATCTAAAAACATAAAACAAACTCTAAATATAAATGGTTAATAAAACCTTTAAAAAAATTGTCATGGAATTCAGCAGTTTTAATTCAGTCTGGTAAAGACTCATAACCATCTAAAAACGTAAACAACTATAAGCATAAATGATCCAAAGAAAATCTTCATGGACACTTTTTATTCATAAACGTACAAACACACAGGCAACTACAGAGCCAAAGGATGTTCCAAACTCTTCCTCTCTCTTTAAACACACAGACTGACATGAAAGTAGTCAGCAAATGTAGACAGTAACATGACATGAAAATCAAACCGCCTGACCATAAAGAAAAAGGTATAAGAAATCAAATAAGCTGAAAGTTAACATACCTCAAAATGATGAGTGCATCATAATCAGGCATTAATAAGAACTAAGAAATATGTGAACTCTGACCATCTAGACAGATTTATGACAAAAGCTGTGTTATCAGTTCACCAGTAACTGGCTTGGATAGTGTCAACCTGTCATCCCATATGGTGATTGAATGATGCTGGTAAATTTTAAAGCACTGGACTGAAGTCAATGGGAAACACTGTGCACTTGACTTATTTAAGACTGAAACATGTAAGCTGCCATAGTCTATATATACATATATACATATGTACATGTATACATAATATACATATATGTACACGTATACATATATACTATACATATATGTACACACACACACACACACACACACACACACACACACACACACACACACACACACACACACACACACACACACACACACACACACACACACACATACATACATACACACCACACACACTGAAGCTTCCTTCTCATGAACAAAGTTGTATGTAAACCTGCTTAGCAACCAATTCAAAACACCGGGGAGGGAGGGAAGGGAGACCTTTCTTTTTCTTCTTCCTCTCTTTCTGTTTTTATATCATTTGCCATTCTTATATGGCAGTTGCCCCCAAGTGAACAAACTCATGTTGTATGTAGTCACACTCAGGACCAATGTGGTCACATTACCAACCAGTTTCAATCACTAGTACATCGTTTTCTCTTTAAATTTCTTTTTTTTTTTCCAATTCATTATAGATATACTACAGAAATGTTAAAAGTTACAATGATAACTTGTATATTTTTAGCCACTTTGAAACAACTTATTTTTTTCCCAATATAAAAAAAAAGTTAAATATCTGAAATCTGAAACAAAAATAAACAAGCAATGACAGAAACTTCCAAAAGTTTTTGACAAATTCTACTATTCCATAATTTGATAACGCCTCTTGCTTCTTTAACAGCAAATACAGGAAGAATAGGAGACATGTGTATATCTGTGGGTGGGAGAAGGGAGAGGAGGGGAGAACGGTAACCGGTCAGTGGTGGAAGTGATGGCTAAAAGTAAAACAAAACCGTGCTACAAACAAAATACAGAATAATCCAAACAGCTTAAACTGAAGATCATGTTGAAGAAAAAAAAAAAAAACGTAAATCAAAAACAGACAATGCACCATATGCACAAAGTATATCAGGAGACAAACTGAAACAAAACAGAGAGGAAGAGGAGAAGAGGGCAGAGTAAGAATGGAAGAGTAGGGTATGGGACTGCCTGTTCCCTTAAAAATGCTGGTCTCATGATACCAGTCCTGGTCAGTCTGGCTACTTACCAATTACTGATGATTTTCAAACCTAACAATGCACATAAACAGATCAGAAAAGCATCAAAACAAAAACAATCAAAAAAGCACATCTGCAAGTCCAACAGTAATTAATCGATCAAGACAACAATCTTAAATGTTTGATTCACTATTGCCATTCTTTGAAAAAAAAAAAAAAAGACTTTCCAAATTCTGTCCTTTATAAATCTATCTGTCCATCACCACCATCCTCAACAAAGTAACAGAATTCACACAAAAATCAGACATGCAGAACAGACTGATAGCCATATATTTTCACCTGTGAAGGGGGAGTTTCTATTAGATACGTATGATAAATTACAATTCCATATGAATGAATTTTCAGAAGAAAAAAATCATCATAAAAAGCCTTCTTTTGAAAATGCAATGGCAACCTTCATCTTTCAAATCAATGGCAATGCACGGGACAACAATTCTATTTTAGCTTATGATATATAGACAATAAAAAATACAGTTAAATAAAAACACACCAATTCTACACCACAGATTTACATTTCTTACAGAAATACGCCACAAAAAGGACACAAACATTGCATACACATCAACATGCAATCGAGTCTCAAAGGAACAATACTGTATGACTTGTCATTACTAATTCTTATCAGTTTTCAAGCTTCTGTCAAATGTCATAATTATGAAACCGTTGATCCCTTTACATCAATCTTACTTCTCACGTTCGTATTTTTCCATTCATTCATCCATATGTGTATATTTTCTGTATGCATTTAATATACACACTTTCCTTCAAGACGATAACATATATCAGTTCATTAATTTCCAATATGTAATTTCCAATATTTTGACCTTAGCCCTCTTTGAGATAACACAACAATGATATAGCATGAGCACATACATGTTGCAGATTGCATTTGTCTCCCCTGATTCCTAGCTATCTGGATTCATATCTGCCACATTTTCCTGTTCAATGCCACATTATGGAAGCTGTCTGCTGTTTTGTTGTTGTTGTTGTTGTTGCTGTTGTTGTTATTGTTGTTGTTTTCTGCTAAGTATTGTACATTTATTCTTTGTTGTCCTTTGTACATGCTTAACAAAGGCCAGTTGGCTGAAAATGTGTATACGTCTTCTTTTGTTATGTATCAAATACCATTCTGATTCTATTTTTGTGTTCTTCTAATCCCTTTATAGTTTTGTTTCGTGGACATCTTTCAAGTGTTAATGATTCTGTTTGATATTTTTCCAGTTCTGTTACCCCAAAGGTAAACAATAACATTCTTAATTTTCTGCTAGAACACCATCAATCAATCGGACAGTATATCATTGACTCCCTTTGCATATCCACCAGCTCATGCAGGGAAAGCAGGCAAGCTGGTGGACAAGTTAAGTGAGTCAGAGGGTTAGAGAACTGAATAATCTTCTGGCAAACATGCACTCCACAAAAGTACAAATACAAACACTATCAAGTAGCAACATTTCATCACTAATACTTCTCCAGTGCTTCATTAATGCTATGTAAATAAAGTCTACATACTGAATACTGTTTCATGAAAATAGGATAAAGCTTTCACTTGCTTATTTCAGCTACAAAAACCAACACAAAAAACAACAGCATTAAACTAAATCTGAAATGCATGCTCTACAAGCTACACAGAGATACATGGACAACATTTAATAATGTGAAAAGTACAAACAGACATGAATAATATGATAAGAAAGAAGCACACTCTGTTATTCTGTTTAACTTAAGCCACAAAGCAAGAGTCAAACAAGCGTATCAAGCTTTAAAACACACACACAAAAAAAACAAAAAATATCTTTAAAATGCTTATTACTCGGGCATGATGAGGACAAGTTTTACTGCTGGGTGTGAAAGAGTAAAATTACAACCAGTTAGATTCAAGCACAGATCAGACAAGATAGATACATCAACGTATTGTTGTTGCACACACAGCTGATAAATACTGACGGATGATGTGATAAATAGATATGAAAATGTAATGTGGACCAAGCTGGTGATATAATTCCTACATCATTCTAAACAGCAAGATCAGAAAACTATCTTCATGTCGCGACAAAACTGTTAGTTTCTAATTCTAGTGAGCAGAAAGAAAACGCAAAAAGCACAATTTTTCAAGTTGTCACTCACATATACAGTTAGTAGTAAATTATAATCCTAAAGTCTTAACAAAGCCAAACACAGCACAAACATTTCCACACCAATTCTATGCAATTCAGCAATCTAAGGCCTACAACAATGAAAAGAAAAAAGATCTCACTTGCAATGTCAACTGGTTGGTGTTACTATAAATTTTTAGTTTCTGCTCAACCAATAAGTCCTTTCCACCCTACTTTACAGCTCTGAATGCTGGAGGATGACAGAAAACGACCTCCAATGATGGTCAACCTTCCACATAATGAACGCCCAAAGAATCACAGAATCTCCTGCCCACAATTCTCTCCAACTGACAATTACCTGCCCAATGCAATGAAGACAGAATCGACACTCATCTCATCTGAGAGGATGACAGAAAACAACCTTCCATGATTGTCAATCTTCCACAAGAAAACAACCTTCCATGATTGTCAATCTTCCACATAGTGAACCTCCAAAGAATCATAGAGTCTCTGCTGACAACTCTCTCCAACTGACAATTACTGCCCAATGCACTGAAGACAGAATCAACACTAACATCATAAAACAGAGGATGAGGATGGATTGGACACACCATTCAAAGAGGCCAGGATAACATTCACCCAGACTGCTCTTCACTGATTCACCAGAAGGAAGATACCTGGCGACTAACAGCGGAACTGAAAGCCCTGAAGCACAACTGGGGTACCATGAAGAGGATGGCCCAGAACATAGGGAATGGAGGATCTTCGCTGCTGCCCATCATCATCATCATCATCATGTGCCCTGCCGCATGGCGTTGGCAATCATGCCCCTCCATATGCATCTATCCCTTGAGGCCGCAAGCACATCTTCCACCCTCTCTGTCCTCAGCCATCCTGCAAATCCGCCCAATATTTTCTCCCTGGGTCTACCTGGTGCTCTCTTTCCCTTCAGCTTTCCTATTGTGACCAGGTGCTCTAATTCCCTTTCCTCATAAAATGGCCTATAAATGTTGCCTGTCTTTTCCTTATCTTCCTTATCAATCCTAATCTTCCTTACTGACACTCAACCAAACAACCCTGCAAGCTCAAGATTTTTAAACAAGTACTCAATCAATCAACCTTGCATGCTCAAGATTCTTTTTCTTGTCATATTTTTATGGCAAAGTTAGAAAAAAACACTCTTCATGCAAACAAACGTGTTAAGTGCACACTTGCACACACACACACACACACACACACACACACACACACACACACACACACACACACACACACACACCACTTGACAGCCTGCTTACCCTAGTATTTACAGGGAAGCCTGAGTCAAGGAGGAAGCCCACGATAGGAAGATGGCCGTTGAAGGCAGCAAGATGCAGTGGTGATGGCTGACTGGCCACGTGGGTCAGCAACTCGTGACGGCCTGTGACCAAGGTTCGAACCACATCCGTCTTGCCATACTGTGCAGCAAGGTCCAAGGCTGACCGCTCGGCCAATGTGCGACAGGCTGGGTCTGCCTTGTTCTGCGGCAGATGTACACAGAATAAGTGGTGTCGGTTATTTGTTGCTTAGCTAATTCGTGGCTGTCTGTTTGCTCATCTTTTTCTATATGTACTTTTTTTGTTGTTGTTGTTAAGTCCTTAATTGTACAGGTTGGATAATTGGATTGTGATTGATTGACTCTCTGTGCTTGTGTGTGTGTGTGAGAGAGAGAGGAAGAGAGAGAGAGAAAGAGAGACAGACAGACAGAGACAGAGAGACAGACAGACAGACAGAGATGGAGAAAGAGACAGACAGATACACAGAGACAGAGAGACAGACAGACAGACAGACAGACAGAGGTAGAGACAGGCAAAAAAACAGAAAGAGACAGACAGGCAGACAGCGGGACACAGCAACAGAGAGAGACAGAGATGGAGCATGCATGTGTGTGTTAGAAAATGAATGCCTGTGTGTGTTTGTGAGAGATAATGCGCATGCATGCTTCCATGTGTACGTACATGTGCATGCACATATTCATATCTGGGCACAAGCACACAACTATCTCTTGATGTTATACAAAAGGTATGCACAAATGTGTTATTTTTTTCCCATCTGTTTTATATATTAAAAATAATAGAAAAAAATAGAAGAGACAGACTCAGGAAGATGACACACAGAAAGACAAGACCTAAAATGGAGGATTGTGTGATGGCGAATATACAATACTATTTTAACCTCAACCAACCCTCCCCAACCCCATGCCTCACACATTCCCATCCATCCTCCCCCCAAAAAAATCCTCTACAACAGTGACACTGGGTTAACATGTATTGGGAGTACCTGTAAAAGAAGGGAGACAACATCATAATGCCCATGTTGTGCTGCAAAGTGTAGAGGTGTCTCCCCTTCATTTGTCTGCACACAAATTGTTACAATTTAGATAACTTGTATCAATTGCATTATTTTGAAAGTGTTCCGATGAAACAAAAGCATATATCTAATAAAATAACAAAAAATATACAAACAACAAAACAAAGCATAATCAAGACAATGTTCAGATCATCTATGTTTTAAAAGAATTAATAACATTGCAAATGACAATATGCATGATGCTCCATTTTTATATCATTTTAAAGTATTAACACATCCGTGACGAGCCGCGACTATAGTCGTGAACGCCGAGCTTCACCTACTGCCCGGCTGTGCTAAAAGTTCGGTGATATATGGTACAGAACTGGATGGCGGCTAAAAACTATTTAAGTAATAGCTTTATAAATAGCACAGCTAAACTCAGCGTCCTTTTTTCGATACGTACGCTAATTTTGGTGATAATTGGACTTCATACAGGCCTGCTAGAGAGTTTTTTTTTACAACTACTGGTTCTTTATTGGCAACAGGCTCAGGCTGACCGGAAGTTCAGGCAGAGGCGGGGCCAGCTACAAGAGTGCTAATAATATTGCAAATGACAATATGCACGATGCTCCATTTTCATATATATCATTAAAATATCCAGAAAATAAGCAACTGATCACATTTGTTTTTGACAAAGAAGCAATCATAAGCACATACACAGACACACAGACACACAGACACACACACACTGGGTACACACATACACTCGACCGCGGTACACAAACATACACATGCACACACACACGCTCAGTACACACACACACCACACACACACACACACACACACACACACACACACACACACACACACACACTTGGCACATACACACACACGCACAAAACACACACACTCAATACACATACATATACACACACACTCGGTACACACACACACACACACACACACACACACTTGGCACATACACACACACACACACACACACACACACAGACACACACACACACACACACAGAGTGACACACACACAAACAGAGTCACACACACACACACACACACACACACACACACACACACACACACACACACACACAACACACACACACACACACACACACACACACACACAGAGTGACAGTTGTTTTCAACAAATAAATAATACATCAGAGGCTTACTTACACCAAGAGTCAATGTTTGTGTGACACAAATTCATATTAAGTATCACTACAAATACAATGCTGCTGATAAAACAGTCAGTAAATTGTCCACTTGAACTTCCTTGTTGATAAGCTTCAGGAAAGAAAAAAAGAAAGAAAAGAAAATGACTGACTCAGTATCGGTGTTTGGATTCATTTCAACCAACAGACCAAAGGGCTCAATGTCTCTTTTCTGCACCACCTAACACACAGTGTTACTGAAGCACTATAACCAAAGCTGCAATGATTTCTGCTCTTTCCTTATTTTTTTTTTTTTTTTTTTGTCATTTCGTTTCGTTTCGTTCTTTGATTTAACATCTTTTCACTATAAGTGATATTAGATGGGGGGAATAAAAAAAATGAATAAATAGAATAAAATGTAGAACGATAGTTGGATGGTTTGGATTGGGGCATAAGTAGGTGGGAGAACAGAAAAATGGAATGAAAACTTAACACAAACAATTAACTTCAACAATGTGAAGGGAAATTGTAACACTAAAACACAAACCACATAAAGTTAAAGCAATGCATCAACAGGACTGTGAACTAATGATTCTGAAATTTTAACTGACAAAGATTGATCTGATGTAACTTTTTGGAAATGAGTTTCAGAATACTTTTCTTGAGTAAACATTTTTTGTAAAAAAGAACGTAGCATTTTGCAGTAAAATAAACAGTGAAACAGCGTGAACTGTTCGCCGCAAATACACTTGACATTTTTACAATATTTTGTTTTCAATGCGTTTAGCTGAATACGAAAACGAACAGCAACAATCGATCTCAAATGATACATGGAAGAATTTTTTTTTGTTTATATACATGTGCTCATAAGCAAACGTTGGGTCAGAATAAATTCTGTCCCAGTATTTCATTAGTCTATGATATGTATAATAACCAATTAGCATGGTCCACTTTTAAAGGCTTTTCTTTTAATTCTGTCCCAATAAGAAGGCATGCCAGTTCATGATCAACAAGCGAGATCCACCTTCACCATCTAAACTCATATTATGTATAACGCTTTTACCCTGAATTTGGGTCGTAACTTGGCTCATAACTATGAATTCTTAAGATCACACTGACATAACAAGCAAGTGAAGGACAAATGTAACTATAGTATGACATCACAAGATTTGGGGTTTTTTTCCTCCTTCCTCCAATTTATATATAGCCAAGGTCTCTTAATCTCACATCACCTATGCCTGTTTCAGGTCAGGGAAAAATCTCTATCCTTTCTCATCAGTCCAAACCCACAACTAAAATGATGCATCATTTTTATGATTATAATTGATATCACATACAACCATGTAGCCAGATCCCTCTCATCTCCCTTTTCTAGCACGAAGTGCGAGCACATGTGATGAAAGAATACCAATTTTCCAAGAAAAAGATCATTGGTTGATAAAGTGGCACAGACCTCAACAATACTATTTTTCCAAGAAAAAGATCATAGGTTGATAAAGTGGCACAGACTTCAACATTACTAATTTTTCCAAGAAAATGATCACAGGTCGATAAAGTGGCATAGACCTCAACAATACTAATTTTCCAAGAAAATGATCACAGGTTGATAAAGTGGCACAGACCTCAACAATACTAATTTTCCAAGAAAAAGATCATAGGTTGATAAAGTGGCATAGACCTCAACAATACTAATTTTCCAAGAAAAAGATCACATGTTGATAAAGTGGCATAGACCTCAACAATACTAATTTTCCAAGAAAAAGATCACAGGTTGATAAAGTGGCACAGACCTCAACAACACTAATTTTCCAAGAAAAAGATCATAGGTTGATAAAGAGACACAGACCTCAACTTTTCATTATGACAGCTGAGCTCGCTTCCTCTTCATTCTTGCTTTACTTTCCCTGACCCTAAACAGTCAGGTACCCAGAGAAAGCTGGATGAACTTAAGGCTGTAAGCACCAAGTTTTTTCTCACACCAAATTCAATCCACGTGGTCAGTCTGAACAACACATGGGTTTGACTTCTGCACTCCATCAGACCTTGAAAGAGCAGTACCTGTGCGTTAACAATGGACTTGTCAGAGGCGTGTTGCAGCAGTATATCACAGATGTCAGCATGTCCGTTCCAGGCAGCCAGGTGCAGTGGAGTGCACCCTTTACTGTCCACCTCCGTCACCGTCGCTTTGGCTGCCAGCAATGCCAGTACCACCTCTCTGTAACATACAGCGATCACACTTTAAATCCCTTAATAATGTCCAGGACAATTTCATATTTCTTCAGCCAAAGAAATTGCTTACCTCCATATAGAGCTGTACTCAAGTCTAAGCACAACAAAGATGATTTTATGGAAACAAACTTCAAGCACAGACACGCACTGAAGATGCAGACTGTACAACAGCATACCGGAATGTGGTCAACTCATCTAACAGTAACAATTTGATTTCTCTGTGCTCCATTAACCCTTTGACTCCCACACCATATCTGCCAACTGCAAAAACAATCTTTTGACTCCCTCACCCTATCCACCAGCTTCCTGCAGGAAGCTGGTGGATAGGGTGAGGGAGTCAAAGGGTTAAGTTTTTGCTTTGCTAACATAATTGACAATGCAGGATGGTGGTGGACATGGTGCGGGAGTCAGAGGGTTAAAAAGTCTGATAAAAGGTAGTAGCTGCGAATCCCAATGAGTTTGAAGAATACTCTATCCAAGAAAGATTTATATAAAAACTTCTATTTACAAGAATATTATGGCTGCCATAGGACATGATGACATGATGTTTTGTGTCACATACTAAAAAGAAGACTCAAATCATTGAGTTCATAGAAGCAACAGTGCAGTTAAGAACACTGCAGGGAGAATCAAGCATTTTAGAACTTTGCTGGTGAGACATATTTTACTGTTAAAGAGTAAAACAGTTATGTATGCAGTGACCTACAAACTGCAGCTAGACCTGCAGCCAGCCCAGTCATCATAGTGCAGTGGTTAGTGCAACAAACTACCAACTGGGAGGCTGTGGGTTTAAATTCCATCTATCTATCAAAATTACAGTGGGATTTTTCAGCCTATCCAGAGTTTAGCATGCTATGAGCACATTGGGAAGACTGGGACCACAAAGTCAAGTTTCATCCACTTCATCATGGAACCGGTCAGTGAGAGTATCACTTAATTTCCTTACCAACACCACAGGCACCTGTATCTCTTGAGCCTGGCTAGTTATCAAAATCAAGAGTAGAATACAGTCCTATCACACAGCCTCAACCCAGAATGGAACTCTACAGCATTATGATTATCATTCCCATTATCATCATTATCATCACAGCATTGTGGAAAAACTGACCCCAGCTTCAATGGCCATTAAAACAGATTAGAAAATGGGACAGTAAAAAAGAAAAAATTAATGCTGAATGAATCTGCCTGTGATGATCTTTAAAAAGAACAAAATAAGAAAAATGAATCGATATACAAAAAGACCTGTGAATAAAGAGTAATATATGTATACAATAATGTTTTTTGCCCCATCTTCTGTGACCACATGGTAAGAAAATAAATTAATAAATAAATGAATAAGTAAGGAACTCTGTTCTACATAAATGTCTGAGAGAATGAAAGTGTTACCCCCTTGGTCATTCTGCTCTTCTTAAGTTCTAACAATTGGGTGAATGTGTGAGTGTGTGTGTGGTGTGAGGGGGGTGGGGGGTGGGGGTGGGAGGGGATAATGAATATAATCATCTTTCCATCAGACCAGAAAACTGACTCACTGAATACAGAAATCTGTTACCATAATGAGCACACAGTGACTAACACTTTGAAGCCTAATTCAAAGCTAAGAAGCTAAAAATAACCATATCATTATTACACAATAAAGCAAATCAATAAATCAATGAGGGCAAAGAACATCAGGTATGTGCCGCATGGATTAATCTTTTAAATTAAGAAACTGCCTCACCATTAAGTCATAATACCTAATGGGATAAATATAGCACTGAATCATCACAGAGAATGGCATACTTAACTAAATGTCATAACTTTGGATTTGTTATTGTTATTTTCATTTAAAGCTCAGCCAACTAAGTAGAGCTATATAAGGGCTATAACCCTTTCAAAACACACAATACTTCAACAGGGAAAAAAAGGAAAAGAAAAAAGGAAAAGAAAATTAAGTACACACATCAGTGCACTCATGCACATAATCTAAGGAAATGCCCCTGCTGTTGACCACTCCATCCAATTTATCACACAGGGGATTTAAAAAAACACACACCTGAACACAAATTCTAACATAACTAAGCACACTAAAACATATATGAGAATGGGCCTAAATTACCTAAAACTGCTTCCACACATATCACACTTCCCTAGAGCTAAAAATGCACTTAATACATTACCCAACGATCAATCTTAAGAGAAAGTAAGACTTTATTGAACACATACAGGTGAATGGACCAGCGAGGCAGAAAACGATAGGAAGAAACGACAAAAAGCAAAGGAATAAGGAGAAACAAGAGAGAGAGAGAGAGAGAGGAGGAAATTTCGAGCACAGACTTTCCAGAATGTGGGGATACCAGAGCCTATTTACATTGAGAGAGCTCCCCCCCCTCCCCCCCCCCCGCATCCCTTGGGGGAAGGGGGGGGGGTGAATGGATCAGCAAGGCAGAAAAATAAAGAGTGAAGGTCCTGAAACACACACGGGCACCATACAGTGGCTGGCCCAGAACAGACAAGAGTGGAGTATTTTGTTGCTACCCTTTATACCATGGCATAATGGGCAGTTGGTAAGTAAATAAGAAAACACAAACAGGTCACAACCTGGCAAATTCCAGACAACTACCCAGAACGCTGCCACAACTGCCTCTAATACCACAGGAAAAAATTTGCATGCTCACCACATGATCTACATAAAGTGAAGGCTGATAAAATACCAGTATTAAATATAGACTAGGTAAAACGTCTCTCAGGACTTGGCCAGCTCATGGGTTTACGTCCAGGCTTAAGGCTTGTGCCATGATCACCATACACATGGCACCTGTGACGTTAGTGCATATGGAATTCGTTCCGAGCACGGAGACATCATCTTGAGACTGATAAATTAACCATAAATCCCAGCTACAAAACAAATTACATCTGAGCTGAAACAACAAAACTGGAGGTTGTCTGGGAAGGGGAAAGGAACGAATCACGATATGTTTGTTTAAAATGACAAAGATTAGACTATTTGAAGATTTGTTTATAGCTTCTGACGCAGATTTGAGGTAAATTCCACCACATAATTTCCCAACAAATTTTACTCTCTCTCTCTCTCTCTCTCTCTCTCTCTCTCTCTCTCTCTCTCTCTTCTCTCTCTCACACACACACACACACACACACACACACACACACACACACACACACACACACACACACACACACACACACACACAACACACACACAAAGAGCTTCTTTCCAGTCAATATGAAAAAAATCACTACCCAAGACTTCTTTTCAAAAGAGATTACAGAACAAAAGAAGAAGAAGAAAGCAAAAACACAAAAAACAAAAACAAAAAAGGGGGAGGGGAAGAAGCAACAGCAGGAAGAAAAACAAGAAAATCAAAAGCAGAAATATAAGGACGATGATGTAGAAGAAACAAAACAGCTTCAAGAACACCTACGCTAATGACAGAAGCGAGGCATGGATACAGATATTGTGTAACTGTGGAAGGGTCTGTGCTTGTGTAAGAACTATCAATAAACAAGAGGTTTTACTGTCAGATCTGAAAGCCGAGACAGTAAGACATGGGAAAATTGCTGATGGAGTTCTACAACTGAAACCTTACGAGACTGTATTGTTATTGTTACTGTTGTTACTGTTACTTCAAGCCTAGCCAACTGCGCAGAGCCTAGCCAACTGTACAGAGCTGTATCAGTGCTATGGCCATCTCAAAAAGTACACCATACCTCACAGAAGGTTATAATAAAAAATAAAAAAATTTTAAAAAACAGGAAAAGAAAATTAAGTACACATATCAATCCATTCATGCACATAACCTAAGGATACACCCCTAGCACTGACCACTTTGTCCACTTTACCACCAGGGGACTCAAAAAACTACAACTGAATACAAACCACAAACATAACTATGGATACTAACAGACACACATACATATAGAAACAGTCCTAGATTGTCTAAAACTGTTTCTGCACATCACATTTCCATAGAGCCAAAAATGAACTTAATGCATGTACCACTATTATCAATTCTACAAGAAAGTATATAAGGCTTTATTGAATCAATTCTACAAGAAAGTACATAAGGCTTTATTGAACACATACAAGTGAATGCACCAGCAAGACAGAAAATGGTAGGAAGAAACGACAGAAAGCAAAGGAACAAGGCAGAAACAGAGAGGGACAGAAAAGAGGAAATTTCTAGCACAGAATTTCCAGAAGGTGGGGATACTATTTATACTGAAACTGTGAAAGAGCCCCCAGTATCTCCACAGGGGATCGGAAACTGCAGTAAGCTAGAACTGTAAGTGTCCCTGTCTCAGACCAAACCCAGATGGTCTTCATGATTGATACAGGTATATAAATAAAGTGAGTGGGGGGGGGGGAACAAAGCCAATGAGAACCCGTTTGGGATGCAAGAGAGATCAGAGGTCTGGGGTTTGAGTACAAGTTGGACAGGGGTTATTTTTCTTTCCCTCAGCCTCTCCCCTTCCCTCCTCCCCCCCCACACCCACACCCACACATCACTCCAATTACACCTTGAGGGTGATGTGAGTGCTAGTCTTCCAGACAAGATGGAGTCCTCTGTGTAGGATTCACTCACAGCACACAAAAATATCTATAGCCACAAAGAGACTGTCCTGGGTGACATGATGTTCCACAGAATATTCACTCTGACACGTACACAAACTGGAATATTGAACGGCCAAGAAATTTTGTTCAGGAAAAATTCTTATTTCTTAAATTCATGTGAGCCTTGTAATTCAAGCATGGTGATCATGATAACTGACAGTTTTAGTACTATGCCTCCACCCTCTTTTTCTTTTTTTTTTTTTTTTTTTTTACTAAATTGTACATTATGTGCAGTTTTTGTGTTAGCTGGAAGAGAAAGAGAAAGGTCATTCCAACTCTAATTTTGTGTGACTCAGTTATTACTGAAGGAAAACATTGTTATTTTAGTTCTAGTAACTGAAACTGATTTCACAATTTTCTATTAAGATAAAGAACAGATATGCTCAAGGCTGATGTGACAGATCATATTCACCCCCACACTACAAATGTCTCATGTATAAAGGATATCTCACAACCCTGCGGTCATACGAAGAAATGATGGTAAGGGCCAGCATTTCACAGGTCCCCTAACACTGAACAGGGTTATGTGCCTATTCACAACTAGGTGAACTGAAGGCACACACTCGATATTATCTCTCGATATTATCTCAAGTCAGACTAAATCCCATGCAATCAGACTGAAAGGCTGAGGCTGATACGGTAAAAGATTAAAAAAAATATAAAAAACTATCTGGGGCTTATCGTGGCAAGGGTTCATTTCCTGTGCAGTCGATGTTTTCTACACTATTACAGTTTAACCCCTTGACTCCTGCACCCTATCCACCAACAGCAAAATGTTAACCTTTTGACTCTCTCACCCTATCCAGCTGCTTTCTGCAGAAAGTTGGTGGACTGGGTGAGGGAGTCAAAAGGTACAGTTTTGCTTTGCTAGCATAGATGACATTGCAGGAAGCTGGTGGATAGGGTGCGGGAGTCAAAAGGTTCAGTTTTGCTTTGCTAGCATAGGTGACATAGCAGGATGCTGGTGGACAGGGTGCGGGAGTCAAAGGGTTAAGCAAGCCATCCCCTGGAGATGGCACGGGAGACAATGCACGGACTGCATGTAACTTGAGAAAACAATGATCATTATTGTGCAGACAAAAACTGCCGTTTCTACTTCTTTTCATTCTTTGTAAGCACAGGAAACTAGCGCAGAGAGTTTCAACAATTTCTGTTGACCCTTTTCTGTGATTACAAGTCTGATTCACTTGCAGTTACTCATACAAGGATAAAAGGCGTTCGCACATGTGTGTGTGTGTGTGTGTGTGTGTGCGTGTGGGTGTGTGTGTGTGTGTGTGTGTGTGTGTGTGTGCACACATGCACACACGTGTGTGACTCTGTGTGTGTGGTGTGTGTGTGTGTGTGTGTGTGTGTGTTGTGTGTGTGTGTGTGTGTGTGTGTGAGAGAGTGTGTGTGTGTGTGTGTGTGTGTGTGTGTGTGTGTGTGTGTGTGTGTGTGTGTGTGTGTATGTGTGTGTGTATGTGTGTGTGTGTGTGTGTGAGTGTGTGTGTGCGTGTGTGTACACATGTGCCAGTATGTTTATTTGTAGGCCTACTCAGAACCAGCAGAAGCAAGTTTCAGCATGTATGAAGTGTGCATGTGTGCTTAAGAAAAAGGGATCCCAGGACAGATTTTACTCTATTTATAGATGATCTTACATATCTTTTAAAAAGTTAACAGCCATGCTTGGTCGAGGGAGGGGGCTGAAGGGGGGGGGGGGTGCTGAAGTTGTTGTTTTTCAAGACGGATTCGTCACACTGAGACAATCCCATATGCACTTCGCTCAAATCTGCCAGCAATTATCTGGCAGACTCTCTGAGACTGCATAAAACCCTAAACGCTGGCAAGGTCTTGAAATGGGAAGGAGGGAGAGAGACAAATGAAACATTAAGCCAACACCGCCAGAAAGATGGACACATTAAGATGGGCAGCAAGCAGGCCAGTGTTTAATGTTGCAAGCTGGGATTGAACAAGTTGATATCGGACCTTGAGTCCACGCGGCTCTGTCAAAGAAATAACCAGCCTGCAACATTAACCCTTTGACTCCTGCACCCTGTCCACCAGCATCCTGTGTTGTCAACCATGCCAGCAAAGCAAAAACTTAACCCTCCAACTTCTTCACCCTATCCACCTTCCTGCAGGAAGCTGGTGGATAGGGTGAGGAGTCAAAGGGTTACGTTTTTGTGCAGTTGGTGGATAGGGTGCGGGAGTCAGAGGGTTAAAAACTGATCTGCTGGCTGTCCATCTTAATGTTTCCATAATTCTGGTGGTGTCAGCTTAATGTTTA